>CM053744.1:38643181-38674412 GCA_028658305.1 Pachyuromys duprasi
CCTGTTGGTGGACTTGGAGGGGGTGTGGAAGAAGGAGATGAGGGAGGGAGTGGGAGGGTAGGAGGGAATGGGGGAGGGGGCTATGCCTGGGATTCAAAGTACCTAACCTGTGATTGAGATAAAAATAAATAAATTAAAAAAAAGAATTCTGTTTACTTCCTACTCCATTTTTTTCATAGAAAATACAAATAAATAAATTATTTTTAAATGTGCAAATTTAATTTCAAAGCAACACTAGATAGGTTTTCCAGATGGTATGTATAAACATATTGTGCACAGAAGTAATCCTAATATTAATATATGTGCAAATATACACAGAGACACATGATCACACATTCTCATGAACTACATATTATTATTTATTTTCTTATCTGTACACCATTTTTAATTAGGTTATTTGATTTGTTGGTTGTTGGTATAATGTTCTGTGAAATGTATACAATTTACACTTTTTCAATCAAATGCTAATTTCTCTATCCTGCTATCTGGTTTCAATCCAGATATTACATTATGATGATTATTCTAGTATGACCTGTCTCAAGTTTGTGTAAACATGCTACCATTTGTCCTCTGTATTGCCAATAAAAGCATGAAGTTTTTGGGCCTCAGCATCTGAAAAGGACCACCAAGAAAATAGTTGAGAAACACCTCAGGTGTTTCAAGTTAATGAAAAAGATTAGAAGTTGTTTCGGAGGGACCCAATTTACAAAAAACAGAAAAAGAAAAAGAAAAAAAAAACAGATGAAGTGGATGAACTCAACCCATTTATATATATTTTTTCTGCTTGAAAAGATGAATAAGCTGATAGCTCTCATTTTGCCTTTCTCAACTATTCCCATGAACATTACCAGATGTTAACTTGATAGAACATGTGCTACTTACTACTTTTTTAAGTATAGATCTTCACATGAAGATTTATTTAAAATGAGTTGTGTGGTCCCTTAAAATTATATTTTGCCTCAAACCAGCTCAAATATTTGGAAGGAAAATGGCCTAATCGGGTCATAATAGCATCTTTTCTATGCTGAACTAATAACATATTTTTTGGAAAACTCTATTTAAATGGTACAGGTGATAATATATGTCTACTTTCCAGGTCACTCCCAAATATCCTAGAAGATGAGCCACAGGGGAAGCCCATATGTTAGAAAGGCATGCTTCATTTAGCTATTTCAACATGATGGCTGAAGGGTGCTATAGATGGAACAGCTTAGAAAGATTACGTATCTTGGCTTCTGGCTAAGAAAAAAAAACATAAAAAAGACGGCGCTAAGGGCTAAGAGCTTTATTGAAATTCTACAGAAGCTTTACAGGAACAGTGAGCTCCTGACTTGTTATCAGGTACCTGCATTTGGGCCTCCTGACACTCTATAATTGAAATTCACTGCCTGGCCCTTAGTCTATAAAAATGGTATGCTGTCATTAGCACTGGCTGCTTGCTGTATTCTCCCGTCACTCCTTAGGCCAGCTTAAACCATCTAGGATGAAATAGCCTATTTCATGTCAGACCTTGGAGTTTGCAACTATTAAAGTAGAAAGCTAAAGCAATGTTTAGCAATGTGGTAAAGACTAATGCAGGAGGATTGCTGGAGAAATAGGAGTCTTTCATTTTCAAAATTCTGTTAAAAATTAATGCCATCACTTGGTACCATCTCTATTCCACTACTCCTGTCAGAATGGGAGTTATTACCTTCTTAATTGCACTCTAATTTAACCTGATAATGCTACACTCTCTACCTTACACTCGAAGAAGCATTTGAATGTTAGTTCAGCAATAAGACATGTTAATGTAAGAACTACAAGGCAATATTTCACATCCATGATATGAGGAATTGAGGCAATTACCGTTAACCAGAAAGAAAAAAAACAGAAAGAAAGCAATGTCCTACTGCCCATTTTTTAAGCACCTGCATAAGGAGAACTTCTGAGTTTGTATGGTGAGTCCTTCCTTTGAAACAGAAATGACTGTGCCATTTGGCGCCCAAGGTTGCATGCAGAGAAATGTTATAGTCAGAGAAATGATATTTTTCCTGGTAACCAATATTAGGAAGAAGATAATTCTATCGTTTAGGAGTGTGGAGATGACTTAATGACTTAAGTGCTTGCTACCTAATGTGAAGATCTCTTTTAGATTCTCCACAACTCATATAATGCCAGGTAGAACAGCCATTTTTACTTCTAAAATTCATATAATCCTCCACACTTCTAGAGACTTAATTCAGAAACCTTAAATATAAGAATCAGAGCTGTCATAAAAAATCCTCCACTCAACCTTACGTCTATCTTAGGTGTTGTTGATTAATTGATGAATTAAAGTTATGTGTTCCTTGACTAACATATTTTTCATAAGTGCCCTAAATATGCTATATTGATATCTTCATAGTACAGTAATAGAATATGATATCTAGTTCAAAAATAGTCGTATGTTTTGGCTTGTTCTAAACTAAGTATAGTTTGATCTGGTAGAAAGATTGTTAAAGAACAAGAACAATTAAATAAGTGCTGCTTAGACTAAAAATCATAGGTTCTCAACTTCCCTAATTCTGTGATCCCTTAATAGAGTTCCTTATGTTGTGGAGAAAACAGTTTTTATTGCTACTTCATAACTGTAATTTTTCTACTGTTATGAATAATAACGTAACTATCTGACATGCAGATGGTCTTAGCAACCCCTGAGGAAGGATTGTTTGACTTCCAAAGGAATCATGTCTAACAGGTTCAGAACCAGTGTTCCAAGTAAAGCTCCCAGGTTGGATTGCTTTCTATTATCTTTATGAGAAAAAAACTTAGGATGCACTTAAATGATATAAAGGAATAGAGGTAACCTGATAAACTTCACTAATAAGACTTGGGTGAAAAATAAAAACACCTACAAAATAACTTTCTATATATTGGCAAGCTCTCTGCAGAGACAGAATAAAAGACCATCAAATAATTCACAGTTCTTTTGTACATTTTTGTTTTTGTGTGGAGTGGAAGTAGGCAGTCTGATCTTAACGTGTAGCCCAGGTTGGGCTTGACTTTATGATCTTTTTGCCTTAGCTTTCCAAATGCTGGCATTGTAGATATGTGCTCATACTCCGTGTGTTAACATACATGATCTGTTCCCTTGTACCCATGACCATGATTGATGTCAAATGCAAACTGCATATTGAGTTTCCAAGTAAGCATAAGCAAGCAAAAGTAGAAAGTTTATCTGAGTCTTCTGCCTGAGTAGACCCTGAGTAGAAAGAGGGTTAATCAAAAGGAATGTGTATCTTTCAGATAGGGGAGGGAACTTTAGGATTTGAAAGAGGACTCTTCTTCCAAAAAAAGAACAGCACACCTCACACCTTTGTTCTCATTTTTCATGACATAGAGTAAATCAAAAAGATACCATACAAGAAAGGAGAAGGTGAGAGAAGGAGGGAAGGAAGAGATAAAGAGTAATGACATAAAATTAAGAAAAGAAAAATAGAAAAAGAAAGGAAGAGAAGTCATGAGGAGTTGGGGCCGTTTACCTCATGGGTAGCTGTTTGTGGTCTGTACTCAACTTTCCTGCACACCTTTGCTTTGCAGTTCTTAGGGAATAAATCTTATTTTTAAAGAAAGAAAAGAACAGCAGCAGGCAGTGAATGGATAGGCATTTGGTCACTAGTGCAAATGTCTGCTTTCCTCAAGGCTCAGGGGCATGTCAGTTCTCAAGCTTTTGCTACTGATATGTAGGGGAGACACCCTGGAGCACTGAACCAATATTACTCTGTAAATTGATCATTTTCTCACTTATTTTATTTAAGTTTAGAAAGCTGTTTCTCTCAACATTTGCTTGAGGCAGGGATCATGCTTTTACCATATCTGTGCACACAGACACAAAAGAAGGGACCTGAATGTTGAAGTGGTCCATGCACAATAACACTAGTATGGCTATATAGGAAAACAATAGCCCTCAATGAGAAAAGAGAACTAAAATGTTTTGAATAGGTGGACCAAATCCCAAGGAGATCTTAGTGAAATTTTACAAAAGAATGTAAAATATTTCAAATAATGATCTGGAGAATGACCATGATTAAGATGGCCTATGATATAATTTGTTTGTGTTTTCATTTGACTGAGACAGTAGGCTGGCCTGGAACAATCTAGGCAGACAAGCATAACTTTGAACTTCAGACTTTCCTGCCTTTGCCTTCAGATCCCTTTAATTATATGCCTGTGTCACTGTGCCCAATTAATAATTCACACATATTACATTCCCAGCCTTGATCAGCATTCTTTTTTTCGGAGAAAAACAAAGCCATTTTTGGCTATATTTTTACATCCTATTGATCCCTTCCATGTACATTATAGCTCCTATATCTGTGGATCAAGTACCATTGCAGAAGAGGGGGCAAAAATGGTGTAAGAGTGAGAACACCTGGACATCTTCTGTGAAACAGTCTTTCCTTGAAGCGTCTGCATGAGCAACACCAGCACAATGACATCAATGGACAGACACGCTAATATCTAAGTGATAGAATTTCAGCAAGTCCCACCACTAGACAAAGAACTGCAGATACTTAATGATTACTGTGCTAAGGAGAATTAGCCTGTGCTTTATAAATCCTCTTATAGGATGTCCAGTGTCCAGTCTTATAGGATTCCTCAGGCCTTAAATCATATGCACATAAACAACAAAAACTGGCTCAGCATTCTATATTTATATATTTGTGGATGCATGTGTGTATGTGTGTATCAATAATTAAGGAAAAGAGGCTAACAAAAGAGCAGCAAAGGGTGTGGGAGGGGTTTAAAGGAGAGTAGTTTGAGGTGGGAGCAGGAAGAAGAAAAGGGAATGGGAAGTTCTGTAATTGTGTTTCAATTTTTAAAATATTTAGAAAGAAACCAAGAAACAAAGAAAAATCATTTTCATCAATGCTTGTATGACTGGATTTATATTCCCCATAATAGGAAATGAATACATGCCTTGTGGTCACTGTTAGGGGCTAACAGTGATGATTAACTAGAAGATGGGGTGGTGGTGGTGACGGAGGTTATGCTGATGATAAGTAAGTAAAAACTCAGCTCCAGGATATGGACACTGTCAGTATGGCCAGAGCAATGAACTGGGACACACTGGCTGAAATGAATGCTGTATATGTTGATGTTCTCATTTGCATTAGAAACGGATCCATCCCAGTCACTTACACGGGGATATTCACATGCAGATCTAGTCCTGTCTCACTCAGAGACCATGCTCTTCCAGTCTCCCACGTTGTGTACTGAGGAATTGTGAATCTATGGATGACTAGTCTTTGAGATTTTTGTGTGCATGTTTGTGAAAATGCCACTTTGCTTACTGATTTCCTATGTCTGGTTGCAAAGTGTTTGTCATCCCCACAGTCACACATTTGGCGGCTGTCAGCTCTGCTAAAGAGCCATTATATCAGCATGTTTTTTTCTTAACTTGAGGATTTTGTTCTTCTGTGCAAGCAATATGTCACAACTTAAGTTTTCTCACAAATCCAATTCAAAAACAATCTTAGTTTATTTTGATTCTTCTTTTCATTGAACATGTCTATATAGCCTCAGCATCAATGTCCCATTGTCTACTCTTGCATCTTCCTTTTGTTTTGATGCAAAAGATCTAGCAGGGAAATTACCATCCCCTTACAAAAAACAATGGGTATCAGATTTTTTTTTCTTTATTACCAGGTGCTGAAGCTAGGGCAATATATGTAAAGACATCTTGAGTTACTTCTACGCCTTTGTTGTGAAAGGTTAAGATTTTCTTGCTTTTTTCATCGCCACAACAAAATAACATGAAGTCAAGGGGAAAAAAAGAAAACTGGGAAAGAAGGGAACTAAAAGGAAGATTTCATTGGGTTTTGGCTTACCCCATTCAGCACATTTACTTATAGATGTGCATACACACACACACACACACACACACCATTAGGCAACACAGTTTTTGTGTTTTGTTTCACAATCAGCCTATGCAACCAGGTTAGCCTGCACTCTTCATTATCTTTCTTCTGCTTCCCAAGAGCTGAAATGGCAGGTGCACACTCAACACTACTCAGCTTTGATGAGTGCACAAGTGAACTAATGGAATCTGTTTTCCTCTCTCTATAGAGATGAGAATATATGACCTAAATATCCCATGAGACAGATTTAGAATAAAAATGCCTAAGCTTGATCTGAATCTTCCATTTGGATTAAATGTTCCTATAAATGAATTACTAAACTGAGTTGTCTGGCCTCTGAAAGATCAAACTAAAGGGAATAGATTGTCTTAGTTAGCTTCACTAAGTTGTTTAGCAATCTATTTTCTATCAAAGTTCTTTGAAGTAAGATCTACGTAGCTCAAACATGCCAATATCCTTTATATTTGACAAAATACATATAAGTGATATATGGAATGAAAATCACAGCTACTTTCAACTTGTCTTGAGATGATAAACTAGTTTCCTGGACAACTTTAGTACCTAACAAATATCAGTGCTTGAAAGGCACAAAATTGCATAGAATAATATGCACCGAGAGTAGCATATGACTGTGCTTAAGAAAGGCCCATAATAGACACTTCTTTCTAGAAGTTTACGGGTGATACAGCAGAGATAACAGAAGTGAATGCACTATCTTCTTTTGTAGAAGGCATCTTTGACTCTGGACCAGAAAACTGGTTACCATCTTAATTAGAACATCTATCATTATATGTCCATACCCAAAATTTGTCTATAATTTCCTCATTTTTAATACTGAAATAAGGATAGGCAAGAAATCGCAAATACGTAAGTGAAAACCTAACCCATAAAATGATAAAACAAATCTACAAATAAAAACTAAAAGGTTTTTTCCAAAATATATCAATGACATTTGAAAGATAAAGGTGTGTGTGTGTGTTTCTGGTCTTTGTTTCAAGTGTAAGACTGAGGAAAACAAGAATTCAAACATATTGAATTAGTAGTAACTTCTGACTCACCCATTTAAATTTTTAATTAAAATAATTGCATGTGACCTGAAGGGCATGAAGTCCTGACTGTCAATATGGAAGGACAATGGATAAAACAGCATAAATCAGGAAAGTGTTAAAAATATTATAACTTCATTAAATGGTTCAGTGCATAAAATCATATTGCTTATAGAGATTAGTAAACAGAAACATATTAGGGAAAGACACTAATTGATCTCTTAGTTCAATTTTTTAAAAAAACACATCTATTTAATCACTGTTGTTAATAGACTAAAGAAGAAGATGCTTAATAAAACAATTTCCTGTCAGCTAGCTTTCATTCTTTAGCTCACATCACATAGTAGTAAATCAACATAGAACACATTAATCTTTAGTTTACTTTTAAGAATCAGAAATTTTTAGATCACTGTTTTCTGGAGCATTTAATCTGAAGCTAAATATTTAAACTGGTATTCCAGGACACAGTTTTATCTAGCACACACACATACACACACACACACACAAATCTCAGATTTATTTTGATATAAAATCTTTACCACTTTAATGTTTTTATTTTTATTTTTATTCACGCCTTTGTAAATGTGTTCTTGTGAATAGCTGCAGTGTGTGTGGGGTGCTGTAGACAACAATGCCACTGGAGTTGGAGTGACTGGCAGACACTTGATATGGTGCTGGGATTTGAACTACGGTTCTTTGGAAGACGAGCAAGTGCTCTTAATTATTGATCCATCTCTTCAACTTGGCACCACATTTTTAGAAGGAAAGAAATAAAGCTTGGCTATACTGTCCTTCATTTTTCACCATCTGAGCACTTTATGATTCAAAGCGATGCTGTTCTCCTGGATCCTTACAAGCGGACCTGTAGTATTGGCAATGCAGTCAACTCCTTGTCATGATAAACTCCAAACTCTCCTATTTTCTGTAGCTTTTATCTGTAGCCCGGTTTTTTGTTTTTTTGTTTTTGTTTTTTTTACACAGATGCCAGTTGTGTAAGCAGTATCTATTGCCATTACTCAGCAGATTCTTCTTCACGTTTATGGCCTCAAGTGCTCTCCATGTTTCTTAGTTATGGGCAATTTTGTTAGAACTATAATGTTGAATTTAATCCAATAGAATGTTCATCCACCTCTTACACTTCTGCGCTTGAAGACAAACTCAAAACAGTGATACATTGCTGTATGGTGGAGTTTCTCTTGGTAAGAAAAAAAAAGATAATTTTATTAGAGACATAAAGCTTTGAAGAGCTTTTCCTCCCCAAACCAACAACATCCTATCCCTTAGACAACTGGATACAATCTATTTTAAATCTTTTTCAAAGTTTTAAAAACAAGTTTATTAAAGCAACATGAGTTATTAGAGCCTTATACCATTTGTTAAAGATAGTAGGCTAGATAACTTTTGAGAACTATGGGCTAGCATAAGGAAACACTGATGCGATGAAGGAATGTAAGACACATGATGATATGGATTCAACTTCCACTGTACTTTAAACTGCTGTTTCATGTGTATAAAAACTTCACTTTTTTGTGCCCTTGGAATTCCTTTGAAATAAGTCATATAATGTATTCTATCATATACATAGTTTGGTGTACAGAGATTTTCAGGACAATGCGTTCGCTCTGGTAGGCCACCAAAGCTAATTTGACATGCCAGTTATAAGATGTGTAACAATGAAAAGAAAAAAAAAATTCATTAGGGCAACACTAGGAAGGGGAATAAATAAAAGAGACAGGGACTCTGAGTCAATCGTTTTTGTGACATGAGGTTTAAGTTTAAACAGGGAGAGAATTGGGAAGAGAAGTAAGCCTTCCTCTTCAAGATGGGCACTTGTCCATCTGTTTCTCCTGCAAGATGATAATAAGTCTTTTCTGTTTGAGGAGATAAGACAGTAATTATAAGATTATAATTATTTCTTCAGGGTGAACACTATTGTCATGGACAACTGCCCAGTCCAATGGTGAGGTCCATTCTACGAGGTTTCAAAATTCTCTTAATCCAGGTGTCTTTAGAAGAAAGTTTATGGCCCTTGACTTATGCCTGTACCTTCAGCCAAATAGCAGAGACAGATGAATGCATTAGAAAGACAGAGATGTCAGGCTTGATCCTGTAACCTTATGGGCCCAAGTGATTTTCAACAAAAGTGGCTTTTAAGAGCTCATTTCACAGAATCTGCTGTTATCATTATTCAGTTCATTCTTTTTATCTTTTCCCCTTTCCCCTGTTATCACCTGCAATTAACTCTTTCTTTTCTACCTGAATGAACACAACTTATAGTTTCTACTTAATCATTGTTATTGGTTAAGGCCTTTAGAAAGTGTGTGATGTGATATGATATGATGTGTGTATGTGTGTGTGTGTCTGTGAATTTGCCTTTTTGATTTGGAGGAAGCTGAGATCAATTTTATATATAATTCATTTAGAGACATTATTTTTACTTTCTCCCTAATAGAATCTGATTGATTTCACTACATCCACAGCAACAGCTATGAATGAAGAGGGTTCACTTTTAAAGTTGTTTTTAACAGTATAGTACACAGAGATAATCAATATTTCAACTCCAGAGCAAAAAGGAAGGAACACAAGGGTATGATATGACGATATCTAATTAGACTGTTTTTTATCATTTTATTCTCTGCTCTAAAGTTTATTATGGATATTCTCTTGCATATTAATTATTTCCCTGAAAGATAAGACTATATCCGTAGACATCTTCAATTATTAGGATGCTTCTAATTTCTTGAGTGCTCTATGATATTTTGGCACTTTGAGGGGGGCTGAATTACATAAGGTTTTCCTTTCTTTTAATTTCTGAAATTAAAATACAAGTATGTAATTTTCTTCTTTTATTTTCTCCCTCCAACCCCTGACACATATACTGCCCACTCTCTCTCTAAAATTCATGACCTCTGTTTCTTTAATTGATAACATATTTTTATATAATCCTAAAGATATAAACAGAACATCCATCAAATAATGCTACATGGATGTATACGATTTCATAGCTAACTCAACTGAAACATCTGCACAACAGCTCCTGCATCTAAGGCTTAGGGAGAGGTTTTAAAAGGCAGAAAAGCAGAAAGTCTGTTGTGAGACTGGGTTCCCTTTGTACACTCTTAGTCTTGTTAATAAAAGAATTTATGGATTTTAGTATGCTTATCCTATCTTATAGGTCTAGTGCCCACTTATAAGTGAGCATATACCTTGTGTCTTTCTGCTCCTGGGATATCTCACTCAGGATGATTTTTTCAAATTCCACCATTTGCCTGTAAATTTCCTGATTTCCTTGTTTTCAATTGCTGCATAGTAATCCATTGTGTAAAAGTACCACAATTTCTGTATCCATTCCTTGACTGAGGGACATTTGGGTTGTTTCCAGTTTTTGGCTATTACTAATAAAGCTGCTACAAATAATATGATAGGATAAACATACTAAAATCTGTACATCTAAAGAAGATAAACAGGAAGATGAACAGGAGTAAGATGATCAATACTAACCTAGAAATACAAAGGGCATTGACTTTGGAAGTAGGAGAAAACAAGTAACAGGACAGGAGCCTACCACAGAGGGCCTCTGAAAGACTACCTAGCAGTGTATCAAAGCATATGCTGAGACTCATAACCAAACCTTCGGCAGAGTGCAGGGAATCATATGAAAAAAGGGCGAGTTAGTATGACCTAGAGGGGACAGGGGAGCCCCATAAGGTTCAAATATATCAGGACACAGGGGTCTTCTATAAGACTGTTTTTCCAACCAAGGAACATGCATGGATATAACCTATAATCCCTGCTTAGACATAGCCCATGGTAGCTCAGTATCCAAGTGGGTCCCCAGTAAGGGGGACAGGAATTATTTTGGACATGACCTCAATGACTGGATCATTGAATTTCCCCTCCCCACCCCCAGGAGGAGGAGCAGCCTTACTAGGCCACAGATAAAGACTTTGCAGCCAGTCTTGAAGAGACCTGATAAGCTAGGTTCAGATGGAAGGGGAGGAGACCTCCCCTATCTGTGGACTTGGAAGGGGGCAGGGAGGAGATGAGGGAGGAAGGGTGGGATTGGGAGGGAATGAGGGAGCAGGATACAGCTGGGATACAAAATTAATAAACTGTAACTAATATTTAAAAAAGAAAAAGGGAAAAAGAAAGAATCTGAAAAAAAAAGAATTTATAAACAGAGTAAGGAAACTTAAGGAATAATTCATTAGAGTCTAGGACAAATATCAGTGCAGGTAAGTTTGAATATTCACTATTGCCAGGAAGAAGAAGGCAAAGAAGAGAAAGCCACGTCTTCTTGATTTAGTGTCTGGGAAAGCCAGTGTGTTCAGCAGGGCAGCTGCAAAGCAGAACTGAAGAGACTTCAGTGAAAATGTGAGGCCGTTCAGAACACGAGGAAAACAGATGGTTTTCTAAGAAAGGGAAATAATTTTCAAGAGCATAAGTGAGCTAGTGAACAGAAGAAGAACCCCTTAAAGCTTTGGGACACAAAGCACATGATCTATGTAGAATATTTACATGGCATCTCCCTCTTCCACATTTCTCTGTCCTAGGCTTTTTGGTTGTATGATCTGTTAGAGAACAGGTCATATGACTAAATCAGAAATTTGGAATGACAAATGGCAAGGAGATAACAAAATCTATGATTAAAGTGAGTGAGCATAAAACATGATGGAAGGTGATAAGAGAGTGAGTGTGCATCTAAATCTTAAAAATATGATTTAACCAGGCAGTTTGGGACAGTTTTGCTCAGGGTTTCCACACATAAACTAAAGAGAGCTCCACAGAACATGGAGAGATATGCTGGATCCATAAGAACCTGTCACATTTTTTAGAGGCCCAAAGTTTGGTGCATACCACCCATGCCTGGCATTTCAGATATGCCTATAATTCCAGCTCCATAGCAGTCTGATCTTCACTGGCCTGCATAGGCACCTGCACTCACATGGAAATATACATGTACCCATATGCCCAATTAAAAATAAGCATAGGCAAGGTAGTAATGTTTTAGTGCTAAGGCAAATGCATGTTTATTCATTTACCTGTAAAACATTTATATACACACACATAGGACACATGGTAAGTACATTTAATTTATAAAGTAATATAAACAGTTAATGATATTTATTGAGTGAGAACAAATATATTTGCACATTTACTCAGTGGAAGCCTTACTTCCTATCTCATTTTACATTCACATATAATATTATGAATCAACCTATAAAGATATATTTGTAAGTTTTTGTGTAGATGTGTGATGTGACAATATTGATACTCATATCTGAGGCTGGAGAAAGAATTAAAAAGGAGAAAAAATAGCAAATTAGATCTCATTATAGTAGAGAACCCACACATAAACACACATCCTCAGCATTGAGTTTTCTACTGTCAAGGTTAATATTTGTATTCTTTTCTCAGCCTTCTTTGGTCCAGTGTGTTGTGATAATGTTGCATTTTTTTCTCACCAGTGAATAAGACGATTACATATGATGTTTACTTTTGACGTAGATATTTCTAAGAATATTTTGCATTCTACTATCAAAAATCCCAATGATCAGTAAAAATAGTTATTCATCATATATTAAGTATTTGGGCAAATATTCCTTACTGAAATTTCTGGTCGTCTTCTTATTGTGAAAAGATGGCTATCAAACAATCAGTCTGGCATCTTCAAAAGTAGAAATTGAATGAAGACTCTTTAAAAGGTGTGATAAGAAATCTGATGACAACCATGAGTCAAATGATTCATCTAGAAACAAGCAATGCAAAAAAAAAATCCTCATGCTTTTTTTACAATGAATCTGTAAACAATTATTGATTGTAATTGCATCAAGAGAGATAAAATATTCAGCTTAGTATACCAACTCGAACAAAAAAAAATATGACATTTCAAACCACATGTGCAATGAAGCCCCAAGTTCCTTTGTAATACTAAAATCTTTCCAACTTTCTGCAGTTGTGGGTGTTTTTCACTAATATTATCTTACTGCCAAAACTGCCATCTGTTGATCCCAATCTAAAACTTTTTAAGAAAGCTAGAACTAGGGGGCAGCAGGAGCTATTTCAATCCATTCTCACTGAAACACTTTATCATCACACAACTGTCACATACACGTGTCCTGGAATTCCCTTCTGAAGTGAGGGATTGTTGTGACAAGCCCTAACATTACAGTAATTTTTGAGATTCCCAATGTCTCTTACTATCAGACTCTGCTAGGATATGTAGCTATGTATGACTTCCTGAACAAAGAAGAGACTCGGTTGAAACAAAACAGAAAATATCACATTAAAAAAAAAAAGAATAAAGAAATCTTTTTGTGGAGTTCCTGTCCTCTCCAGTTCTTACTATTTCTCCCTTCTTTCATAAGATGCCCTGCACTCAGCCCAAAGTTTGGTTATGAATCTCAGCATCTGCTTTGATATACTGCTGGGTAGAGTCTTTCAGAGGCCCCCTTTAATAGGATCCTGTCCATTTCTTGTTTTCTTCTTCTTCCAATGTCCATCCTGTTTGTCTTTCTAAGTGAGGATTGAATCCAGTGGTCTTTTCTGAGACTGATACTCCAACAAAGGTCCATTCATGGATATAACCTAGAATCCCTGCATGGATATAGCTGATGGCAGATCAGGATCCAAGAGGGTTCCCTAACAAGGGGAACAGGGACTGTCTTTGACATGAACTTAGTGCCTGATTCTTTGACCACCACCCCCTCTGAGGGAGGAGGAGCCTTGCCAGGCCACAGAGGACATTGCAGCCAGTCCTGATGAGACCTATTAAGCTAGAGTCAGAGGGAAGGGCAGGAGCACCTCCCCTATTAGTGGACTTTAGAGGGACATTGGAAGAGATAAAGGAGGGAGGGTGGGATTTGGAGGGAATAAGGGAAAGAGCTCCAGCTGGGATATAAAGCAAATAAAATGTAATTAATGTAAAAAAATAAAAATTTAATTAAAAAAAGAAAAAGTCTTCATCTGATGATGCCAACCTCATATTTCACATAATAAACTCTAACAATCCATTTAACTCTAATCTTAAATGTGAATTTTAAGATTTAATGATTCTTTAATATCACCAGTTTTTAAATTTTTATTATGGAGAATACTCTTATAATGATTTTCAAAGTATAATATAGTTATGTGTTCTAAAGTCAAGATGCTGTAAAGATATCTAAAGATTACTCACTGTTTCATTATAAGTTTATGGTGAGGGACTGAATCTACATTTCTTCTTACTCCTATACCTAGACAGACAGAAAACCCTTTTCTAGTCTATAAATTTTGCCATTTCAGATCATTTGTGTAGGCTGAATCATAGACCAATAGTGTTCTTTTAACCAGCTTATTTTACTTCTATAGTACTCAGTTGTCATCTGTGTGGCCACAGACTGTAGGATATCCATGTTTTGAAGGAATGGGATTCTGTTGCATACAGCATTGTATTTTTTTTCTTTATCTGTCTGATAATGGGGATTAGGTTGTTCCACATCTTTGTTATTGTGAATAATGGACTGAATATGAAAAAGTTGATATCAGAAGCTATTGATTCCCTGGGACTGAAGTTACTGCTATTATGAGTGACCATTGGGATACTAGGAACTGAAACAATTCTTAACCACTCAGTCAACTCTCTAGTTCCTTATTGTTAATTTGGGGGTAAGTTTCAAGATGTTGCATACTTGTCACTTTGCTTTGCTAAGAACAATATGCAAGAATATGAACTTTTCATGTTTTTTTTTAACAATTTTTCTATGTCATTGATTTTGGCCATTCCAACAGTTAATAGTTAATCTCATCCTACTCTTGATTTCTGTTCTGAAGATGAGTGATGCTGGTCATAGTTTTATGTGTTTGCTGTCAGTTTGTATGTACTCCTAGAAGAAATGTCTATGGAAGTCTTCACTCATTATTTTCCCATTGAGAATTAATTTTTAACTATTTAGTTGGAATTTAGCATTTTAAATGTTTTATGTATATGATGTTCAAATTGTTTCTTCTAATTTCTGAACATTTTCAGGTTATTTTGTTTCCACTGTAGAAAGATAATTAAAACAAGTTAGAGAATAAATATTTGGTTAAAATGGCTGAAAATAGTAGAGGTTCATGTCCTTTGGTAATTCAACTCTATTGCTTTGAATTTCGGGGACATAGTACATTAAAGTTGGCGTGAAATTCTCCACCCTAAAGCTCAAGAGAATAGAGAGAGGGTCAGAGCTAGTATTCTTTTTTTTTTTCTTTTTTTTTTTAATTTATTTATTTTTATCTCAATCACAGGTTGGGTACTTTGAATCCCAGGCGTAGCCCCCTCCCCCATTCCCTCCTACCCTCCCACTCCCTCCCTCATCTCCTTCTTCCCCGCCCCCTCCAAGTCCACCAGCAGGGGAGGACCTCCTTCCCTTCCATCCAATCCCAACTTATCATGTCTCCTCAGGGCTGGCTGCAAAGTCCTCCCCTGGGATCTCAGAGCTAGTATTCTATGATTCCGTTGGGGGACATGACTCTAAAGGCCATCTGCTAAGTATTACCTTTTGTTTGTTTGTTTGTTTGTTTGTTTTTGTTTTTTCTTTTTACTATTATTATCATTTATTAGAATTTATTCAATTTGTATCCCAGCTGTGGCCTCCTCCCTCGTCTCTTCTCAATCTCACACTACCTCCCTCTTCTTCCCCTATGCTGCTCCCTTAGTCCACTGATAGAGGAGGTCCTTCTCCCATTCTCTTTGATTCTAGCCTATCAGGTCTCATTAGGACTGGTTGCATTTTCTTCCTCTTTGGCCTAAAAATGCTGCACTCCCCCCTCCAAGGGGAGGTGATCAGAGAGCTTGCCACTGAGTTCACACCAGAGAAAGTCCCTGTTCCTCTTACTAGGGACCTGACTTGGAAACTGAGTCTATGGGCTACATCTGAGCTGGGGTTTAAGGTCTTCTCCATGCATTGTCCCTGGCTGGGTTATCATTCTCTGCAGGGCCTCAGAGCACCATTTTTATGGTTCTGTTGGTCTACTTTTGGAGCTTCTTGTCCCCACCAGAGCTTTCTATCTTGCCTTTCTTTCATAAGATTCCCTATACTCTGCTCAAAGTTTGGTTTGAGTATCAGCTTCTGCTTTGATACCTCAATCAGTAATTTCCTCTGAATGTAAACTTATACAACCACTTTGGAAATCAATCTGGTGCTTTCTCAGACAATCAGGAATAGTGCTATCTCAAGATCCAGCTATACCACTCCTAAGCATATATCCAAAATATGCTAAACTATACAGCAAATGCATTTGCTCAACCATGTTTGTAAGAGCTTTATTCCTAATAGTCAGAGGCTGGAAACATCCTAGATGTCCCTCAACAAAGAAAAGATATAGAAATTGTGGTACACTTAAACAATGGAATACTACTCAGCTATTACAAATAAGGACTTTTTTTTTAACGTGTTCTTAGATTTGGTTTGCGAGTATTTTATTGAGTATTTTTGTATCAATGTTCATAAGAGAGGTAGGTCTGAAATTCTCTTTCTTTGGTGGTTCTTTGTGTGGTATAGGTGTAAAAGTGACTGTGGCTTCACAGAATGAGTTTCATAATTTTCCTTCTGTTTCTATTTTGTGGAATAATTTGAAGAGAATTGGCGTTAGCTCTTCTTTGAAGGTTTGATAGAATTCTGTGCTGAAGCCATCTGGCCTTGGGCTCTTTTTGGAAGAGGGACTTTTGATGACTGATTCTATTTACTTGGGGGATATAAGACACATGGGGTATATACTTACTTATAAGTAGATATTAGAAATATAATATGGGAGTAACATACGAAAATCTTTACACCTAAAGAAGCTAAGCAAGAAGGAGGACCTTTGGTAAGATGATCAGTCCACGCTCAGAAAGGCAAATGGAATGGACATAGGAAGAGGGGGAAAACAAGAGCCTATCACAGAGGGTCTCTGAAAGACTATCCAGCAAGATATAGCTGAGACTCATAGCCAAACTTTGGGCAGAGTTCAGGGAAAGTTAAGAAAGAAGAGGGAGATAGAAAGACCTTGAGGGGACAGGAGCTGTACAAGGAGAACAACAGAACCAAGAAATCTGGGCCCAGAGGTCTTTTCTGAGACTGATACTCCAAATAAGGACCATGCATGGAGAAAACGTAGAACCCCTGCATGGATGTAGCCCATGACAGGTCAGTCTCTAACTGGGTTCCTTCATAATGGGAACCTAATGGGAACGGGGACTTTCTCTGACATGAACTTAATGGCTGGTTCTTTCATCATCTCCCCCTGATGGGGGAGCAGCCTAACTAGGTCACAGAGGAAGACAATGCATCCAGTCCTG
This sequence comes from Pachyuromys duprasi, assembly GCA_028658305.1. Lineage (NCBI taxonomy): Eukaryota > Metazoa > Chordata > Mammalia > Rodentia > Muridae > Pachyuromys > Pachyuromys duprasi. Next base: position 38,660,407 of record CM053744.1, read on the forward strand.
ATGAGACCTGATATGCTAGGGTCAGAGAGAAGGGGAGAAGGACCTCCCTTATCAGTGGAGTTGGGGAGTGTCATGTGAGGAAATGAGGGAGGAAGGATGGCATTGGGAGTGGCATTGGGAGCAGGCTATAGCTGGGATACAAAGTGAATAAACTGTAATTGATAAAAATAAATAAATGTGAAAAAACAAGGAAATCATGAGATTTGCAGGCAATTGGTGGGAACTAGAAAAGATCATCTTGAATGAGGTAACCAGAAGTAGAAAGATACACATGATATATACTCACTCATAAGTGGTTATTAGACATATAATATAGGACAAATGTACTAAAATCTATACTCCTAAAAAAGAAAAACAACAAGGAAGACCCTAGGGAAGATGCTCAATCCTCATTCAGAAGGACAGACACCTGGACAGAAAGGCAATGGAACTAGCAGACAGGGAACAGGGTAGGAGCCTACCACAGATGTCCTCTGCAATTATTACCTTTTAAAGGTTCTACTACATAACCTTGGCACTCTGGAGACCAAACCTTTATCATATGGACCTTGGAGAGAAATCCAATAATGAAACTGCAAATATTTTATTGCGCTTTTCATTGGACTAATGACTTCCCCTTATTGGAAGAGGTTTTACTTTGATATGATTCTCCTAGTTCACTTTTGGTCTTGTTTCTTATGATATAAAACCATTGCTTTGATCAATGTCATAAAAAATCACTGCTGTTTTTATATCCTTGAAGTTTTACCACATTGGGTTTTTTGTTTAGTTTTTATAGGGTTAATTTTTATATGAATTTAAATAAGAGCTCATTTTAGTTCTTCGATTCTTTACTTTGTATCGACTCATATTCTACTTGGGTGCTTTATCAATTAACTGTGGTGATTAGCTTAGTTGGTAAGGATTTCCTAGGAGGTACTTTCTGTCTGCAATATTGGCTTATGACTATGTTTAATTGTGTCATATTTATGAGGCTTTGGTATAAAGATACATAGATTTCCAGAATGCCTTTGAAACATATGTTTCCTCTTTAACCTTTTGAAGATTTTGAGAAGGTTTTACTTCTTTATAAATTATTGATATAATTCACCAGTAAGAATTTCTATTGCTTTGTAGATTTTGTTGTTGTTGTTTGTTTACAATTTTAATTATTGTTGGAAGGTTTCCATTACTAATTTTATCTGCACATTTATTGCATTTTCTTAAGTCAACTCATCACTTCTGAGCCATTTTATTAAGAGTGAAGCCAAGAGTTGACTTTTAAATTATTTCCTCATTGTTTTCTGTATTGTTTTACTGTTCCTATATTAATGCTACCACTTTCTTCCACTGTGAGCTTTGGGCTACTTTCCTGTTACATATACCCTAGAAGGTAAAGCTAGGCGGTTACTTTGGAAACTTCCTTATCTACATAGTAATTTTAGAGACTAACTATAATTTGAAATATCCAGACTTTCAAGAAAGCTACAAAGGTAATACAAAAGACTACTATATCAAGTTCATGCCACCATTTGTAAACATTTTTTTGGCTTTTACTTTAGCTATTCTTCATAAAATGCCAGAGCAATCTCATGAAAGTAATATTTATACAGCCTTACATACCTTCTTTAAACCCTGCCAGTTAGTTTTGAACTCTTATTACTAAGAACCTCATTCGTGATACTGTGTTTGTCACCTCACCAATCTTTCAGAATGTTACAGTTTCATTTTAGTATGCATGATACTATTTCTAAACATGCCAGTTCAATTTACTTTTATTGCAATCATGATTTATCAATCCAAAATTTAATAACCACATACTTGTGAATTAGTCTGTTGTCCTTCAGTCATTGGCTTTCAGGTTCATTGAATTGAAATTTGATGATATACTTTCCATATATATATGTATACTTTCCATATATTTTGTATTGAAAATATTTTCTTGTCTCATACAATACACTGCAACTTCATTTTCTCCTCCTAGCTACTCCCCTCCCAGCTCCATTCCCTCCCAGATCTGCTCTCCCTCTGCTTCTCCTACAGAAAAACATAGGTCTCCAATAAATGACAACCCAACAAGACAAAGTGCACCACAATATGACAAGACAAAAGCCCTCATATGGAGGCTGGATAAGGAAACCCAATAGGAGAAAAAGAGTCTCAACAACAGGCAACAGACTCTGAGATAAACCCACTCTCACAGCTAGAAGTCTTACAATACACCAAAGTAACATCCATAACATATAAGCAGAGGACATGGTACAGACCCATGCAGGCCCGTGCTTGCTATTTCAGACTCTGTGGGCCCATGTATGGCATGCTCAGTCGATTCAGTGGGCCATTTTCTCCTGGTGTCTTCTCAAATCCTCCCCCCACTGGGAGTTCCTGATCCCCCAGAGTTGAGCCACAATGAAGACTTCAGTTTGGACTCTCTCTCTGCATAAGGTCTGGCTGTGGGTCTATGCATCAGCTCCCCTGTGTTGCTGCCTGAGAAAAACTTTCTGAGGAAGCCTTTCTGATGACTGCTTTGCAAGGCACCAATATATGAGTACAGCAGACTATTATCAGGAATTATTTTATAGAGTGTTTGTTTGTTTCGTTGGTTGGTTGTTTCTATGGTTGTTCTCCAGGCTATCCAGTCTCTAGATCCTGGCCATCCAGGCAGTGCAGGACATGGGTGCCACTCAATACATGGCATGGGTCTCAATTTATACCAGATATTAGTGGTCCACTCTCACAAGTTCTGCTCCACCATTGCCCTAGTCAATCTTGCAGGTAGAAAAGATTGTAGATAGATGGTTTTATGGCTGGGTTGTTGTCAAGGTTTAATTTCGATAGCCAGCAGAGTACCAACTAGTGGCAAAGAGACTAGACCACAGGGGTGAAGGCTCTAAGGCTAAGCCAGCTGGAACTCACTATGTTCAATAAGCTCACTAGAAACTGTCTTTAGCAATGGGCCCCACTGTCAGTTCTCAGAGAGCAACCTTCTGCACTAGAATTAGCCTTCTGTTAATATTTTGTGGAATAATTTGAGGAATAGTGGCTTTACTCTTTAAAAGTCTGGAAGGATTCTGCCCTAAAACAATTTGGCCTTGGGTGGGTAGCTGATTTTTTGGTAGGTGTTACCTGTGGATGATATACTTTCTATGAAACAAATCATCTTATATTAGTTAAGATTTGGTATTGTATTTCTATTTCTTTTAATTTTACTTTAAATTCTACGTTAACATGTTATCTGTTTTGCAAGTGTATTGATGGTGAGTAAAGATATATATATATATATATATATATATATATATATGTATGTATGTATAATTGCTTGTTCAAGAGTATAATAATAAAGTTGTAAAATGGTGAGTTTTGCATTAGAGTTAACCTGAAGACTGTTTCACAGTTCAGCCTCACTCAAGTCCATCTATAACATCTTAGTATATTCCACACATATTGGTTCTTCTTTGCTTCTCAAAACAGCCAATTTTATTTCTATTCTAGGACTTTTTAGGCTTTTTTTATGTCATATTAGTGACATGTGTCCACACTTTTCAGAAAGTGTGGCCTCCTTGACATCATTTAAAATAAAACCTTAAAAACGTTATGTAGATACCATATTTATTATGTCAGAGTATTGCATGTGAACCTTTTCCTGCTTCATTTATTATACTGTAATGATAATCTTGGTTGTTATCTTAAATATCTGCCCATGTCCATGTTTCTGATCATCCCTTTATCAAAATACCCAGTTATATATACCCAGTCACCTAGTTAGACTTTGAGTTATTATAAGCACCCAGAATTTGTAAGTGCACAGAATTGTCTAAATTAATGAATAAATGAATAAAAATTAAAGATTAATTCCAAAAGTTCTTTTTAATTTTTTAATATCAGTTAAAGTTTATTAACTTTGTATCCCAGCTTTATCCCCCTCCTTCATTCCCTCCCAATCCCACCCTCCGTCCCTCATCTCCTCCCTGACCCTTTCCAAGTCCATTGATAAGGGAAGACCTCCTTCCCTTTCATCTGACCCTGGTTTATCAGGTATCTTCAAGACTGGCTGCAAAGTCCTCCTTTGTAGCCTAGTAGGGCTGCTCCTCCGTTGGGGGAGGGGGAGAGCTCAAAGAGCCCTCCATTGAGTTCATGTCAGAAATAGTCCCTGTTCCCCTTACTAGGGTACCAACTTGGATACTGAGCTACCATGGATTACATCCAAGCAAGGGTTCTATGTTATATCCATACATGGTCCTTGGTTGGAGAAACAGTCTCACAAAAGACCCCTGTGCCCTGATATATTTAGTCCTTGTGGAGTTCCTGTCCTCTCCAGGTCATATTCCCGCTTCTTTCATATGATTCCCTGCACTCTGCCCAAAGTTTGGTTATGAGTCTTAGATTCTACTATGATACACAGCTAGGTAGAGTCTTTCCTGTCCTGTTGCTGTTTTATCCTAAATCCAATGTCCATCTCATTTGTCTTTCTAAGTGAGGACTGATCATCTTACCCCAGGGCCTCTTTCTTGTTTATCTTCTTTACGTGTATAGATTTCAGCACATTTATCCTATCTTATAGGTCTAGTACCCACATATCAGTGAGTATATACCATGTGTGTTTTTCTGCTCCCGGGATACCTCACTCAGGATGATCTTTTCTAGATCCCACCATTTGCATGCAAATTTCATGATTCCATCTACCAAAATTAAGTCAAGATCAGGTAGAAAAATTCAATAGCCCTATATCTCCCAAGGAAATTGTAGCAGTCATCAACAGTCTCCCTTCCAAAAGAACCCCATTGCCGGTGGGAATATAAACTTGTATAACCACTTTGGAAATAAATCTGGTGCTTTCTCAGACAATTAGGAATATTGCTTCCTCAAGACCCAGCTATACCACTCCTAGGCATATATCCAAAAGATGCTCAAGTACCCAAGGACATTTGCTCAACCATGTTTGTAGCAGCTTTATTCATAATAGCCAGAACCTGGAAACAACCCAGATGTCCCTCAGTTGAAGAATGGATACAGAAATTGTGGTATTTTTACACAATGGAATACTACTCAGCAATTAAAAACAAGGAAATCTTTAGGTATACAGAGTTTGGTAGGTTTATCCTATATTGTATATCTATATGAGTGGGTATATACCGTGTATGTCTTTCTGCTTCTGGGAAATCTCACTCAGGATGATCTTTTCCAGTTCCCACCATTTACCTGCAAATTTCATAATTTACTTGTTTTTTATTGCTGAGTAGTATTCCATTGCATAAATAGACCACAATTTCTGTATCCATTCTTCTGTTGAGGGGTATCTGGTTTGTTTCCAGCTTCTGGCTATTATAAATAAAGCTGCTACTAACATGGTTGAGCAAATGTCCTTATTGTGTACTTGAGCATCTTATGCCTAGGAGTGGTATAGCTGGATCTTGAGGAAGTGCTTTTACTAGCTGTCTGAGAAAGCTCCCGATTGATTTCCAGAGTGGTTTTACAAGTTTACATTCCCACCAGCAGTGGAGGAGGGTTCCCCTTTCTCCACAACCTATCCAGCATGTGTTGTCACTAGAGTTTTTGATCTTAGCCATTCTAATGGCTGTAAGGTGAAATCTCAGGGTCATTTTGATTTGCATTTCCCTGAGGAGTAAGGATGCTGAACATTTCTTTAAGTGTTTCTCTGCCATTTGATATTCCTCTATCGAGAATCCTCTGTTTACCTGTTTCCCATTTTTTAATTGGATTACTTGATTTGTTGCTTTTCAACTTCTTTAGTACTTTACATATACTGGATATCGGCCCTCTGTCAGATATAGGGCTGGTGAAGATCCTTTCCCAATCTGTAGGTAGTTGTTTTGTTCTGATGACAGTGTCCTTTGCTTAACAGAAGCTTTTCAGTTTCATGAGGTCCCAGGCAAGGGCATGCTTGGAGAAGAGGGATGAAAGGAGTATTAGGGAGGGGAGGAGGGGGGAGCTAAAGTGGGGATAAAAAGTGAATAAAGTGCAATTAATAAAAAAAATTAAAAAACAAACAAACAAAGAAATCATGAACTTTTCAGCCAAATGGTGGGACCTTGAAAAAAAAAATCAATCTGAGTGAGGTATCCCAAAAGGAGAAAGACACACATGGTATATACTCACTTAAATAGACCCAAAAGTACCTAAATGCAAAAAATATTTTAAAAACAACCATACTAAGAACAAGAATTGTAAACTAAAATTAAAGCAGGTGTTTAACGTGAGTCATCTTAAATTTTCCCTTTAAAATTTCTCTGTGTTTTCAAAGAAATTTGAATGATAACTACAGGATATTTTTAATAATTTTATCTTGAATTGTGATATGGAAATATTTTTCAAAATAAAAAAATGGAAACACTCCTTTTCCGTCTCCGGCCGCCATAGAGTGAGGAGCCGCCGACATGTCCGCCCATTAGCAATGGATGGTCGTTCGGAACTGCTCTAGTTTCCTGATCAAGAGGAACAAGCAGACATACAGCACCGAGCTCAATAATCTGAAGGCCCGCAACTCCTTCCGCTACAACGGGTTGATTCCTCGCAAGACTGTGGGAGTGGAGCCCGCGGCCGATGGCAAAGGGGTCGTGGGGGTCATGAAACACAGATCCGGTCAGCGAAAACCAGCCACTTCTTATGTGCGAACCACCATCAACAAGAATGCTCGGGCCACCCTCAGCAGCATCAGGCACATGATCCGGAAGAACAAGTACCGCCCTGATCTGAGAATGGCGGCCATCCGCAGGGCCAGCGCCATCCTGCGAAGCCAGAAGCCTGTGGTGGTGAAGAGGAAACGGACCCGTCCCACCAAGAGCTCCTGAGCACACCCCAGGAACAACAAAGAGTCCACTGACTTTTTCAACCATCAAAAAAATAAATAAATAAAATAAAATGGAAACAACTTCTTTTCATACACACACACACAAACATGCAAATCCCCTAAGTATTGAAAAATGATCCAGAGTTTAGATTTTTTTCAAAAAATATTATTCACTGTGTAGTAGATACATTTAAAAGTTTGTGTTCACCTTGATTTTTATACTACATGAGGATCTTCTATTAGCAAACAAACACTATATGGCCAAATGCATATGTGATAGAGAGGGTCAGGTAGGATAAAGATCCAAATTTCTTCCCAAAGTCAAGAAAGGAAACAAAGTGCACATTTCTCAAAAACAAAAAGTGGCTAAAAAAGTAGTGTTATATCAGAGTTTGTGAGCAAAATGCTATTTACGATTAGATCACAAACTTTATTCACCATACATACTATGTTTTTCATGCAAGCCTAAAATTCTTGCTCCACAGACTGGTGATTTCTTATGTTTACCTTATACTGACCTGATGATTTAGAGACTCCCAGGAATTTGCTTTATTCATTCATTCATTTCTTGAATCCTGATGTTGAGCATCAGTCAGGTTCCAAACATGGCTGGGTGGACAGATAACCAGTCAATAGAAAAAAGAAATGCGAGTTGTTGCTCTTTAAAATTATATAGTAATGAATGGATTATGATGGGAGAGTAAATAGCCCAGGAACAGCCCAGGATTTGCCATAGATTAAATCAATGTGGTAAAAGGGAGGACTCCAAAGAATGATCCCTTGTATATTTGCAGTAATAGTTAAATCTCACATTGTCAAGAATTATTCTTGGGGTCTGCACCTTAAAGTACTGTTTTACAGAAGAATGATATGGCAATGTAGCTATTTACTGAACTATCAGGAAAGGACCTTAGGAGATGGAAGAGAGAGTGAGGAGAAAAGAAGCCATGAGGGTTGGATTATACTTATTAATAGTATTGTCAAAAACTTCACAGACAACAAAAAAGAGAAAATATATTCACTAGATTCCCCCTTGGTACTCAAATCCATGTTTTGACATTGAAATCCTGATGCAGTGCTTCTCAAAATGAAATCAGATCCCAGAGTAATATTTGCTGATTTTGTGTTATGCAACTTCACTGAATTCATTCATTCTAGCAAGTTTTTGATGTTTTCTATGGCTCTCTAGATAGATAGATAGATAGATAGATAGATAGATAGATAGATAGATAGATAGATAGATAGATAGATAGATGCATATCCGCAGTTAGAAGCCAGTACTCTTGTTTTCTGAATTATATTCGATTATACACAATTTAACACTCTTACATGCAATACATTACTTTATAGAAAAATCTCAGATACTGAAGCAAATTTAAGTCATGTAGCTAGGTAAGGCACAGTGGCATACACATATAATCCAAGGACTCAGAGTGCTGAGGCAGAATGTTCTAAACTTTAAGACAAGACTATTCCAAAACAAAATCTGTGTCACACACACACACACACACACACAATTTGCCAATAAACAAACAAATGAAATGTAACAGGGTGATGAAGAATAAAATTATATTTTAAATTTGGCACTAAATAGCTTTTAATTATTTCATTATAGCCAAGATAAAAACTAGTATATTCCCACAGTACACATTCTCCAAATTGAAAATTGTATGTGTCATTTATTTTACTGAAATTCCATGCTATATCAATCAAACTTTGCCCTCATGGTAACAATGTTATTCCCAAATGAAGTATTAAAGTTTTACAAATTCTAATTTTCAAGAGGATAATGAGTGGTTCTACAAGGAAATATTTCCATGGGGGGCTATCTTCAAACATATTTTTTGAATGATTGAGCCTGACTAAAACTACAGAAGAGAAAATGTAAAACATATTAGGTAGCAGTCTAGCACACAGCTGACATTTAAGAAATCTTTATTGTCATATACACAGATGCTCTTTAGCTTATGAAAGAGTCATTTCCTGACAGAAGTAAAAATAACATCAGTCCAGAAGCAGCAGATACACCTAATATGGTAGCTTAGCAACACAGAAGAGGATGGAGTGTTGTTCTTTGCACATTTGACTACAGACTCAAAGCAGAGGCAGGACTTACAGTTACTACCCAGCAGTTCAAGGAAGTATCATGGGTATGACTTATCAGAAATCCAAGCAGACATTAGAATTCAAAATTTAAAGCACAGCATTTCTGAATTGTACATCTTTTTTTCACAGTGTTGCAAAGTTGAGATATTTTTAAGTCAAAGCATCCTGAGCTGAAAACAATTTACAAGCTTCCTACATGTATTGTGTCTCAGGGTTATCAAGTTTAATCCTGATCAGAGTCCCAATAGGTTAATGATTTAACGTATGGGCAGGAAAGATACATATACGAACAAGCTTAAACGTATCCAAATCTTTATTATTGTTTGATAGAGTGCTACCTCTTCTAGTATATCTGAAATTCATTTTTCCATTTTATCAAATAATAATCTTCACATCTTTTCTGTCAAGGGATATCAGTATGCATGCCAGATACTATAGACAAGACAAAGACAGAGAGACAGACAGACAAACACACACACCATAGACATACAGAAGGATAAAGGGCAGAGTTCACTTGTATTACATGTAGCCACTTCAACCTTCTGAATAGTCCTACTCCTAAGCAATTACATGTCGTCAGGGATTTATGTCATATAATTTACCTTTCTTGTTCTGGAAATTTCTCCTTTTGAATGTGCAGAACAGATTAGCATGTTTGCCAGTATACTGAAATGTGTGCCTCCTTGAACTCATTTTTAACATTTTTGAGCATAGCCTTGAACAATATCTAGGCCGTATGATGAAAAGAGCCTTATTTGGGATTAGGAACAAAAGGCCCTATCTTCCATATCTTCATATCCTCTAAAAATGGTAAAAATTAATTTAAAGTAACAGGTAAAGTCTTTCCATTGACTAATCTTCAGAGTGAAGGATGTACTTTGGAAACTAAAAAGAGAAGAGTCAATTTGTTTTTTCACCAGGTATGCTGGGGTACTGTATAGAAATCTGAATCAAGTAGCACTGTTTTTTAGTTATGCCAATACTGTTTTGTCTGTGTTGCAAGTTTGTGCCTCAAACATACTCCAGGTTTACTGGATAGGCCAGACTGAATTGCAGAATATGTTATCAAAAACTTCATTTTAAATGAGAAAAATGTGAGGTGCTCTTCCAGAGAATTTTTTTATAATTTTTATTTTCATATTAATCATGTTATTTACTTTGTATCCCAACTGTAGCCCCCTCCATCATGCCCTCCCAATCACAACCTCTCTCCCTTATCTCTTCCCTGCCCCTTTCCAAGGCCACTGATAGAGGAGGTCCTCCTCCCCTTCCATCTGACCCTAGCTTATCAAGTATCTTCAAGACTGGCTGCAAAGTCCTTCTCTGTGGCCTAGCAAGGCTGCTCCTCCTTCGGGGGACGGAGGTGTCAAAGAGCCTGCCATTGAGTTCATGTTGGAAATAGTCCCTGTTCCCCTTACTAGGGTACCCACTTGGATACTTAGCTACCATAGGCTACAGGCGAGCCAAGGTTCTAGGTTATATCCATACATGCTCCTTGGTAGGAGAAACAGTCTCATAAAAGACCCCTGTGCCCTGATATATTTGGTCTTTGTGGAGCTCCTGTCCTCTCCAGGTCATACTAACTTCCCCTTCTTTCGTATGATTCCCTGCACTCTGTCGGAGGTTTGGTTATGAGTCTCAGCATCTGCTTTGATACACTGCTAGGTGGAGACTTTCAGAAGCCATCTGTGGTAGGCTCCTGTTTTCTTCTACTTCAAATGTCCATCCCATTTGTCTGTCTACGTGAGGATTGATCATCTTACTGTGGGTCCTCTTTCTTGTTTATCTTCTTTAGGTGTACAGATTTTAGTATGTTTATCCAATCTTATAGGTCTAGTACCCATGTATAAGTAAGTATATGCCATGTGTGTCTTTCTGCTTTTGGGGTATCTCACTCAGGATGATCTTTTCTAGATCCCACCATTTGCCTACAAATTTCCTTATTTCCTTGTTTTTTATTGCTGAGTAATACTCCATTGTCTAGATGTATCACAATTTCTGTATCCATTCCTCCAGTGATGGACATGTGGGTTGGTTCCAGATTCTGGCTATTACGAATAAAGCTGCTACCAATATGATTGGGTAAATGTCTTTGTTGTGTACTTTAGCATCATTTGGATATATTCCTAGGAGTGGTATAACTGGGTCTTGAGGAAGCACTATTCCTAATTGTCTGAAAAAATGTCAGATTAATTTCCAAAGTGGTTGTACAAATTTACATTCCCACCAGCAATGGTGAAGGGTTCTCCTTTCTCCACAACCTCTCCAGCATGTGTTGTCAGTTGAGTTTTTTATCTTAGCCATTTTGATGAGTCTAAGGTGAAATCTCAGGTCGTTTTGATTTGCATCTCTCTGATAGCTAAGGATGTTGAACATTTCTTTAAATGTTTCTTTGCCATTTTATATTCTTTTACAGAGAATCCTCAGGTTAGCTCTGTACCCGATTTTTTTTTTGATGGGATTGCTTGATTTATTGTCTTTTAACTACTTTAGTTCTTTAAATATTCTGGGTATCAGCCCCTATCAGATATAGGGTTGATGAAGATGCTTTCCCAGTCTGTAGGCTGTAATTTTGTTCTGACAACAGTGTCCTTTACTTTATAGAAGCTTTTCAGTTTCATGAGGTCCCAGTTATTGATTGTTGCTCTTAAAACCTGTGCTGTTGGTGTTCTGTTAAGGAACTTGTTGCGAAAATGGCCATTCTGCCAAAAGCAATCTACAGATTCAATGTAATTCCCATTAATATACCAACACAATTCTTTACTGACCTTGAATGAAAAATTATCAACTTTGTATAGAGAAACAAACAAACAAAAAAGCAGAATTTCCAAGACGATCCTGTACAACAACAGATCATCTCTAGGTATCTCCATCTCTAATCTCAATCTGTATTACAGAGCAATAGTAAGAAAAACTGTATGCTATTTGCATAGAAGCAGAAAGTAGATCAATGGAACTGAATAAAAGACCCAGAAATGAACTCACAAACCTATGGATACTTGATTTTTTACAAAGAAGCCAAAACCATTCAATGGAAAAAAGCATCTTCAACAGATGGTGCTGGTCCAACTGGATGTCTACATGCAGGAAAAAGAAAATAGATCCACATTTATCACCCTGCATAAAATTAAAGTCCAAGTGTATCAAAAACCTCAACATAAAACCAGATACACTTAATTGGGTGGAAGAAAAAGTGGAGAAGGGCCTAGAATTTCAGAGACTTTTTAAAACAAATTTTATTAATTAAATTTACATTTCAATCATATGCCCCTCCCTCCTCTCTTCCCAGTCCCCCCCTTCCTCTCATATCCTCTATCATTCTAATGGGCATAAGGTGGAATTTCAGGGTTGTTTTGATTTGCAGTATGCCTTTAAATTCTTATTTTTATTTAATCTATTTAGTTACATAATAAAATATTTTATTGAATTGATTGTATATTCGGTGTGTGTGTGTGTGTTTGTGCCAATTCATGTGTGCCATAGTGCAAATGTGGAGGCCAAAAGACAAGTTGTAGGAGTTGATTCTGTCCTTACACCAAATAGGCTCTAGGGATCAAACTCAGGTCATCATGCTTGACTACAAATGCCTTTATCTTTCTGGCTCTGTTTAGTTTATCTTTTTGAGACAATATCTTATTGTGTTACCTCATTTATCACCAGGCTCTCTCAATAACTGAATTTCTCAAGTGCTTGAATTTCCATCATGTGTCACTATGCTCAGCATTATTTTATCTAATTATAAAATTATTCATTCAGTATGCAGTTAATCAAAAATCAGTTTTTCATTAATGCATTTTATTAGTTCTTCAAGACATTAATACAACATATTTCGATAGTATTCACCTACCTCATAATATTCACCTAAATCTTATAGCTACATGAGCCTACCAAACTGTGTGTCATCCTGTCTGTCATTTTCTTAGAAGGCACTATCATGCAGCAGCTGTCTGGGTTCTCTGCCTCTCATTCATCTTCTGTGATTTTCCTGACCTTAGGTATAGGGGTTGTGTTGTAGATAATTAATATGGCTGGGTTCATAATGATAGGTTGTATCCTCCAGTTTGTCCCAGTTGTGTATTTCTAAAATAGTCTCTGAGTACTGTGAAGATAAGTTTCTTTGAAGAGGGGTGAAAGCGACACTAATCTTTGGATATAAGAATGAATACTTAATATACACTTATAAATCATATGGTAGTTTTTCCAAGATGGCGGCGAACTGAACACACTGTTGTGGAGAGGCAGAGGACCTGAATCTCCGAAACTGGTGATTGGAGAGACTAGTGAAGCTAGGATTTGGACATTTGGGCTCTCTGAAGGAGAAAAGTGAGGAGCGCTTATAGATTCAAATTGGGTGCTGACTTCTCTGGGAACTAAGTAAGGCTAACCCCTATGCGGGCCTCCCTCCCCTTCAGAGAAGCTTGCATGCAGTACAGCACAAAGCACAAAGCTCACTACCAGGGATCCTAGGCAGCAGAGGCAGAACCTCAGGCCCCTTAGCCATGGCAGACAGCTGTACCTGCCCTCTGAACACCATCCCTCCGAGCACACATCAGAAGAACCCATGCCCCTTCTAAGGCCCCACCTGAGCATGCACTAATAGAATACAAAAGATGGAAAAGAGAATCTTGGGTGCTGAAGATACACTCGCAGAAATTGATATTTCTCTCAAAGAAAAAATAAAATTGGAAAAATCCCAAACACAAAACATCCAAGAAATCAAGGAAGCCATGAAAAGGAATTGACGAAAAAGAAGATATAAGGGTCTAAGGTCCAGAAAATATTTTCTTCTTTTTTTTGTTTTGTTTTGTTTTGTTTTAATTTATTTATTTTTATCTCAATCACAGGTTAGGTACTTTGAATCCCAGGCGTAGCCCCCTCCCTCAGTCCCTCCTACCCTCCCACTCTCTCCCTCACCTCCCTCCTCCCCGCCCCCTCCAAGTCCACCAACAGGGGAGGACCTCCTTCCCTTCCATCCAACCCCAGCTTATCCTGACTCCTCAGGGCTGGCTGCAATGTCCTCCCCTGGGATCTAGCCAGTCTGTCACTCCCCGGCTTGTATGGGGGAGGGTCAAAGAGTCAGCCATCAAGATCATGACTGAAACAGTCCCTGTTT
>CM053744.1:38674912-38759284 GCA_028658305.1 Pachyuromys duprasi
AGAGGCTTGATCTCGAGTCTTAATATCTGCTCTGATACATCGCTACATTGACCCCCCCCCAGAGGTCCTCTTTGGCATGCTCCTGTTCTGTTGCTTGTTTTCTCCTCCACTCAATGTCCATCCCATTTGTTCATTCAAACAAGCATTGATCATACCAATCTAGGTTCTCCTTCTTGTATATCCTCTCTAGGTGTGTAGATTTCAGCTTGAACTTCCTATCCTATAGGTTTATATAAGTGAGTATATACCATATGTTTCTTTCTGCTTTTGGATACCTCACTCAGGATGATAGTTTCAAGGTCCCACCATTTGCCTGCGAATTTCATGATTTCCTCCTTTTTAATTGCTGAATAGTATTCCATTGTGTAAAAGTACCACAATTTCTGTATCCATTCCTCAACTGAGGGACATCGGGGTTGTTTCCCGGTTCTGGCTATTACAAATAAAGCAGTTCGTGGCTGCTTTATTTGTAATAGCCAGAAAATATTTTCAAGAAAATAATTGAAGAAAATTTTCCCAACCTAAAGAAAGAGATGTCCACAAACATACAAGAGGCCTATAGAACACCAAATAGACTAGACCAGAAAATAAACTCCTAATGCCACATCATAGTCAAAACACTTAATCTACAGAACAAAGAAAACATATTAAAAACAGCAAGGGAAAAAAGGCCAAGTAACATATCAAGGTAAACCTATCAGAATCATACCGGACTTCTCACCAAAAACTATGAAAGCCAGAAGATCCTGGGCATATATCATGCATGCTTTAAGGGACCACGGATGCCAACCTAGACTAGTATAACCTGCAAAGCTTTCAATCAACATAGATGGAGAAAACAAAATATTCCATGACAAAATTAAACATTATTTGAACAGTAAACAAGACCTACAGAAAATAGTAGAAGGAAAATTCCAACCCAACGAAAACAACTGCATCCAAGAAAACATAGGTTATAAGTAATTTCCCAATAAAAATCAAAAGAAAACAAGCAATGAATCACAGTAACATCACCTACTACACAATAATAGGTAACATTCAATGGTCACTATTATCTATCAACATCAATGGACTCAATTCTCCAATAAAAAGACACAGACTAACAGAATGGGTGCAGAAACAGGATCCAACATTCTGCTGCATCCAAGAAACATACCTATGCAACAAAGATAAACACTACCTCAGAATAAAGGGCTAGAAAAATGTTTTCCAAGCAAATGGACACACACAAAAAAAGCTGGGATAGCAATCCTATTATCTAACAAAGCAGACTTTCAACCAAAATTAAGCAAAAAAGATGTAGAGGGGCACTACATTCTCATCAAAGGAAAAATCCATCAAGAAGACATCACAATTCTGAGCATCTATGTCCCAAATACAAGAGCACCTACATTCATAAATGAAACATTATTAAAGCTTAAGTCACACATCGATCCCAACACATTAATACTGGGAGACTTTAACACCTGACTCTCACCAAAGGACAGATTATCTAGGCAGAAGCCAAATAGGGAAATACAGGCATTTACAGAGTCCCTAAATCAAGTGGACCTAGTAGATGTCTACAGATCATTTCCCCAAACTCAAAAGAATATACTTTCTTTTCAGCACCTCATGGAAGCTACTGCAAAATAGACCATATAGTTGGTCACAAAGCAAGCCTCAACAGATACAAGAAGATTGAAATAATCTCTTGTATTATATCCAACCACCATGGTCCTCAACAACATTGGAAATAACAAAAAGCCTATGAGCACATGGAAACTGAAAAACTTGTTACTCAGTGACAGCTGGGTTAAGGAAGAAATAAAGGAAGAAGTTAAAGACTTCCTAGAATTCAATGAAAATGAAAGTACAACATATCCACATTTATGGGACACATTGAAAGCAGTACTCAGAGGAAAATTCATAGCACTAAGTGCCTTCAAGAAGAAATTTGTAACATCACATACAAGTAACTTAATGACCGAACTGAAAACCCTAGGAAAAAAAAAAAAGAAATACACTCGAAAGGAGCAGACAGCTGGAAATAATCAAACACGGGGCTGAAATCAATCAAATAGAAACAAATAAAATTATTCAAAGAATCAAAGAAACAAAAAGATGGTTCTTTGAGACAATCAACACGATCGACAAACCCTTAGCCAAACTAACTAAAAGGCAAAGAGAATCTATCCAAATCAGTAAAATCAGAAATGAAAATGGGGACATAACTACAGACACTGAGGAAATCCAAACAATCATTAGGTCATACTACAAAAGCATATATGCCACAAAATTTGAAAATCTAAATGAAATGGACATTTTTCTTGATAGATTCCTTCTACCAAAATTAAGTCAAGCTCAGGTAAAAAGAATGAATAGCCCTATATCCCCCAAGGAAATTGAAGGAGTCATCAAGAGTCTCCCCTCCAAAAACAAAAAGCACAGGGCTAGATGGTTTCAATGCAGAACTCTACCAAACCTTCAAAGAAATGCTAACACCAATGCTCCTCAAACTATTCCACAAAATAGAAATGAAGAAACATTACCAAACTCATTCTATGAAGCCACAGTCACCATGATACTTAAACCACACAAAGCCCCAACAAAAAAAGGAAACTTCAGACCTATCTCTCTTATGAACATTGATGCAAAAATACTCAATAAAATACTGGCAAACCGAATCTAAGAACACATCAAAGATATAATACACCAAGACCAAGTAGGCTTCATCCCAGGCATGCAAGGGTGGTTCAACATACAGAAATCCATCAGTGTAATCCACCATATAAACAAACTGAAGGAGAAAAACCACATGATCATCTCCTTAGATGCCGAAAAAGCATTTGACAAAATCTAACACACATTCATGTTTAAAGTCTTGGAGAGATCAGGGATATAAGGCAAGTATCTAAACATAGTAAAGGCAATATACAGCAAGCCTATAGCCAACATCAAACTCAATAGATAGAAACTCAAACCAATCCAACTGAAATCAGGGGAAATGCAAGCCGCCCACTTTCTCCATATCTCTTCAATTTAGTACTTGAAGTCCTAGCTAGAGTAATAAGACAACTAAAGGAAATCAAAGGAATACAAATTAGAACAGAAGATGTCAAAGTTTCACTATTCACAGATGATATGATATTCTACCTGATTGACCCCAAAAATTCAACCAGAGAACTCCTTCAACGGAAACACACCTTCAGAAAAGTGGCTGGATACAAAATTAACTCCAAAAAAAAAAATCAGAAGCCTTCCTGTATACGCAAAAGAAAAGGACAGAGAAAGAAATTAGGGAAACAATACCATTCACAATAGCCACTAATAACATAAAGTACCTTGGTATGACTCTAATCAAGAAAGTGAAAGATCTGTATGAGAAAAACTTCAAGTCTCTGAAGAGGGACATTGAAGAAGGTATCAGAAGATGGAAAGACCTCCCGTGCTCATGGATTGGTAGGATTAACATAGTGAAAATGGCTATTCTTCCAAAAGCAATCTACAGATTTGATGCAATTCCCATCAAAATAAAAATACAATTATTTATAGTCCTTGAGAGGAAAATTATCAACTTCATATGGAGAAACAAAAAACCCAGAATTTCCAAAACGAACCTGTAAAACAACAGATCATCTGGAGGCATCTCCATCCCTGATCTCAAGCTCTACTACAGAGCAATAGTAATAAAAACCTCATGGTATTGGCATAGAAACAGAGTAGTAGATCAATGGAATCAAAACCAAATAGAAGAGCCTGAAATAAACCCCCACACTATGGATACTTGATTTTTGATAAAGAAGCCAAAAACTTTCAATGGAAAATAGACAGCATCTTCAAGAACAAATGGTGCTGGTCCAACTGAATGTCTATATGCAGAAAAATGAAAAGAGATCCATATTAATCACCTTGCACAAAACTAAAGTCCAAGTGGATCAAAGACCTCAACATAAAACCAGACACACTAAATCAGTTAGAAAAAAAATTGAGGAAGAGCCTAGATCTCATTGGCACAGAGACAACTTCCTGAACAGAATACCAACAGCACAGGATCTGAGAGCAACATTCAATAAATGGAAACTCATGAAACTGAAAAGCTTCTATAAAGCAAAAATATTGTTGCCAGAACAAAAGGATTGCCTACAGACTGGGAAAGGATCTTTACCAACCCTATATCTAACAGAGGGCTGATATCCAGAATATATAAAGAACTAAAGAAGCTGAAAAGCAACAAATCAAGGGATCTGAACTAAAAAGGGAATTCTCAGTAGAGGAACACAGAATGGCAGAGAAGCACATAAAGAAATGCTCAAAGTTCTTAGCCATCAGAGGGATGCAAATCAAAATGACCCTGAGATTTCACCTGACACCCAACAGATTGACTATATCAAAAATTCAAGTGACAAAACATGCTGGAGAGGTTGTGGGGAAAGGGGTACCCTCCTCCATTGCTTTTGGAAATGCAAACTTGTACAACCACTGTGGGAATCAATCCGGAACTTTTCAGACAATTAGGAATACTGTTACCTCAAGATCCAGCTATACCACTTCTATGCATATATACAAAAGTTGCTCAAGTACTCAACAAGGACATTTGCTCAACCATGTTGATGAAAGCTTTATTCATAATAGCCCAGACCTGGAAACAACCCAGATGTCCCTGAGTCGAGGAATGGATACAGAAATTGTGGTACTTTTACACAATGGAATACTACTCAGCAATTAAAAATGAGGAAATCATGAAATTTGTAGGCAAATGGTGGGACTTAGAAATGATCATCCTGAGTGAAATATCCCCAAAGCAGAAAGACACACAAGGTATATACTTACTTATATAGATATATAAGATATGATAAACATACTTAAATCAATACACCTAAAGAAGATAAACAAGAAAGAGGACCCAGGGTAAGAGGATCAATCCTCACTTAGAAAAACAAATGGGATGGGCATTGAATGTAGGAGAAAACAAGTAATAGGACAGGAGCCTACCACAGAGGGCTTCTAAATGTTTCTACCTAGCAATGTATCAAAGCAGATACTGAGACTCATAACCAAACCTTGGGCAGAGTGCAGGGAAAGAAGGGGAAGTTAATATGATCTGGAGAGGACAGGAGCTCCACAAGGACCAAATATATCTGGGCACAAGGGTCTTTTATGAGACTGTATCTCCAACCAAGGATCACATATGAATATAACCTAGAACATCTGCTCAGATGTAGCCCATGGTAGCTTAGTATCCAAGTGGGTACCCTACTAAGGGAAACAGGGACTATTTCTGGCATGAACTCAATGGCAAGCTCTTTGACCACCACCACCCCTGAGGGAGAAGCAGACCTGCCAGGCCACAGAGGAGGACTTTGCAGCCAGTCCTGAAGACACCTTATAAACCAGGGTCAGAAGAAAGAGGAGGAGGTCCTCCCCTATCAGTGGACTTAGAAAGGGGCAGGGAGGAGATGAGGGAGGGAGGGTGGGATGTGGGGGGTATGAGGGAGTGGGATACAGCAGGGATACAAAGTTAATAAACTGTAACTAATATAAAAATAAATAAATAAATATGAAAAAATAAATCATATGGCAAATCTTGCTTCAGATCGTTTCTGTAAAAAACACATGAGGAAAACCTTGCTTTTTTGATACTTGTGGATATACAGTCATTACAGAGCATATGCCAGTGACTAAAAGCTTTATGTAGACTTTGGTAGAAGTACAAATGATAGCTATTTTAATTTTAATAATCATGAGATAATTCCTGGGAGAAATGAACTGAAAGCAAAGATGTGGGAATGGAGTGGACCCATAAAAAGGCACACACATGTATCTATGTGTGTGTATAAAGGTGCGGCATCATTGACTATCATCGAAAGATGCAATGGCATGTACAAGGATATTCCATCTAAAATTTCCAAGCAAATAGCAGCAATCCAGGATTACCTTTACATGTGGAAGCAATCTCTCATTGCTTCTCTCATTCTCTTTCTGCCTGCATTACTAAGTAGGCAGATATAGATTCGATACACATATGTGGGTATGTATGTGAGACTGCAAACTAAATAGTCCCAGCTGTTTTCTACAAACACTGAACAGTCAGTTCACACGATACCATTCACAGGCAGTTCATATGAAACAGATGCAACTTCTAGGTGGCTAGTGGCATGGGGCAGCTGGCAGATAAAGGATATGGTGAGCTCAGGGGTTATTCATATCGCAGACGGCAAAGCCGTTCCTTGTACAACTAGGATTAGCTGCAAGTAAAATTTGTGAAATGTGTGTTTTGTAATAAATTTTCCATTTAACATGTTCAGATTATTGTTTACTATGCATGATGGTGGGTACCTAAATCCATGAAAACACAGAAAGTGTGGAGAGGTTTACATGAACGTGTTCCTCTGTAATTACACACATAGGTGCACCTTTATAATTTTAGGCCACTGACTCCTGTGCTTGCTTGGGGGCTGGTGAACCTGGAAAGACTGACTTGTACGCCTCTCAGCAGGGAGAAAACTCAGGCAAAAGATTAGGCAATCTCGATGCTCCAATTCTACAGAGCAGGACAGACACTCAAGAAAGATATCCATGTTGTAGTTTTGAGGAGACTCCCAAGCCGAGGAACATACTTATTATTTTTTTAATACTTTACTTGACTAGTTATGAGTATCAGTCACTTTAATATACATGGCAAGATTTAGATCAGTGTTTCACAGTATTATTTGGGCAATTTAGAGGAGGTGATATTTTAAAATTATCATTGCAAACATCAAGGCAAAAGGATCTTCTGGGATACTAATTGGATCCATTATCACTTTAGAAAAAAAATTCAGCTATGACAACAGGAAACAAGTTAGCATGAGTTCATTCAGAGCTTATTAATATGTTGAGAGTTTCTTTCCAGTTTCAGACATGTTAATATTCTCTCTACCACAACAGAAGATTAATAATGACAAAAGCACAAAGCATGTTCCACTGACTCCTATTTATTCATTCAATTGGCCACACTCTAATTTTTTTCTTAGAGTTATGTAATCTTCTCTGTCATTTTCATTTATGGAGTTGCATTTAGATGTACCTAAGCCTCAGTAGTCTTAAAATAGTAAATTGATTGCTTTTGAATTTTATAATTCTAAGGATTAAGACTGAAGTGAATTCTCAAACCATTCTGCGGGTATGCTGAAAGAGATATTTGTAACCTGTTCTGATTTTTGTTCCATTTATCCCAGTTGGTTTGTTACTAACTTCTGCATCTTTTTAAAAATATCATGTTCTAATCGACTTACTGAGCCTATGGGATTTTTGATAAGCTTATATATACTCCAGGTACTATTTAAATTCAGTTGCCTCATTGACTGTTTGGTGATCATTTTACTTTACTCACCAAGATTATTACAGACGATATAATGGATAATCTAATGTTTCCTATAAAGAACAAATTCAAATGCTGAATAAGTCACTCCAATATATTTATATCCTAACAGATTTATCACCTTTTATTCTCAATAACCATTGGTGTGCTAATATGTCCCAAATAATTTCTATAAAGGAGATTTTAATTTAATAGAACAGATATATTTCAGTAATGTTTATGTCAAAATGAGATGCTGAGATTTGTCTGCTTCAGCAAAGTACGAAAGAATGTTCTGCTGTACTGCAGCAATTCTGCTTTTGCTTCATCCAACAATCTCTGTTGTCTTGGGCATCTGCCATAGGGCTATTAACTCTGGGAATCAAAAGTGTTTAATGAAATTTAATTTAACAATACTTAATTTTAATCTATTTGAAATTAAATGCAAATATCTGTGTGTGACTATTCATTTCTATATTGAAGTATACAAATTTAATCTTCCCACTCCTCACAGACATGTGTCTTGGGAAATGAGAAGGATTTATCCCAGCATCACATTTTCAAACACAAACCAAATTGCTTCTGGGCATTCCAACTGCAGACTTCTTCATGGTCAATTAGCTGATACCAAACTAAAAGTCCAAGGTCCCATATAGGTTTTATAATTTGTGGTGGCTGTGTTCTCAAGTCTTCCCTTCAGATAAAAATTCTGACATAGTCAAAACTTTGGGCTCCGCACAGGGAATCCTATGAAAGAAGGGGGAGATAGAAAGACCTGGAGGGGACAGGAGCTCCACAAGGAGAGCAACAGAACCAACATACAAATATATATATATATATGAAATATATATAAATTTATATATATATATATATATATTTGGGCCCAGGGGTCTTTGCAAAGACCAATACTCCAACCAAGGACCATTCATGGAAATAACCTAAACCCTTTGCTCCCTAGTAAGGGAAGCAGGGGCTGTCTCTGACATGAACTCAGGGGCTGGCTCTTTGATCACCTCCGCCTGAGGGGAGAGTAGCCTGACCAGGTCACAGAGGAAGACTATGAAAGACATTTCTGATAAGAACTGATAGGCTACGGTCAGATGGAAGGGAAAGAGTCCTCTGCTATCAGTGGACTGGGGAAGGGGCATAGAGGAGATGAGAGGAAGAGGGAGAGAGGGCCAGATTGGGAGGGGGTGAGGGTGGGGCTACAGCTGGGATATAAAGTGACTAAACTCTAATAAATAAAAAATATATTAAAAGAGGAATCGTAAAATTAAAATAATTAATTAATTTAAAAATTAATTAAGAAAAAAAGTCCTGAGAAAAGTAAAGGACAAAACATGCATGTATAAATTTTACAAAGGAAGCAATTAATTTTTTTGGTATTTTAATGGGATGAACTTGCCAAAAAAAACAAAACAACAACAACAACAAAACCCAAACATCTAACCTCGGATGATAGCTGTGAGGTAAGAAAATATTCAAGTCTCAGGTTAGTTTTAATAGTGTTATTATCTTAGGCCTTTTGTGTATTTGGCATGCATAGCCACACATCTGTGAAGTTTAAATAAGTAATTTCCTATGCCGCTGTCTTAATCTCATGAAATACACAGTATGATTATCAAAAATAAATAGTTTCCCTAAAAATATGACGTATGTGAGTCACAAAAACTGCCCACCCTTATTTATCCAGCTCAGAGTGCTGCTGTTGTCTGTGTTTGCAATCCACTAAAAGTATTGCTGTGTGACTCAAAGAAAGAGGTTCTGTAAGAAAGGAAGATCCTTGAGTTCTCTTTATCTCCAATGAGATGATATAACTCTTTTTCATGTGTTAATTTAGTTTTAAAGTTGTCAGTTATTTAGAAGGGGACTGGATAGGGGAGATGGATGAAGAAATTACTGGAAAAGACAACAGAAACTGGGAAGTATTTTTGGAGTGAGATAGAAACCTAGTGCAATGGAAACTCCCAGGGTGACCCTAGAGAAAACTGCTAATAAAGAAAAGTACAGAGCCTGAACCAGCCATATTCTACAACCAGGCAAAACTTCCAGTTGAGGGACTGGGACACCAATCCAGCCACAAAATCTTCAACATACAATTTGTCCTCCCTGTAAGTAAATGTGGTTTATAACTTGTGGAAATGACCAACCCATGACTGGTCCAACTTGATACCATTGCTGAGAGAGAGGGAGAGAGATAGAAGGGGAGAGAGAGAGAGAAAGAGAGCTTACTTACTTATGACACTGCCTAGACAGCCAGGAACCAGAGGCTAGATGGCTCAAAGACCTAAGATAGAACACAAGATGATCAGCAAAAAAAGTAAAATTAAAAATTAAAGAAGTCAATGAAATGATTTCTAATAATATTCTGCTGTGCTGTAAACTGGAGCCTAGCAAAATCATCATCAGAGGAGTTTCATCCAACAGCTGATGGGAGAAGATGCCAAGACCCATGGCCAAACATTAGACAAAGCTTGGGAATCCTGTGGAACGTGAGGAAGGACTGTACAGCCAGAAGTATCAAGGACACCATAAGAAAACTCACAAAATAAAGTCAGCAGGACTCATGGGAGCTCACGGAGATTGAACTGACAATCAGGAAGTCTGCATGGGTCTGATCTCAATCTTCTGCATATATGTTATGGTTGAATAGTGTGGTGTTCTTGTGGGACTCGTAATGGTGGGAGCTTGGAATATCTCCAACTCTTTTGCCTTCTTTTGGGTCTCTTTTTTCTCCTACTGGGTTGCCTTGTCCAGCCATAGAATGAGGGGATGTGCCTGGACTTATTGCAACATGTTATATCCTGTTTGGTTGACACCTGGGAGGCCCTGCCCTTTTCTAAAGGAAGTAGAAGCAGAGTGAATCTAGGAAAGAAGGGAGGTGGGAAGACTGAAGGAGGACAGGAAATTATGGTCAGATGTAAGATATGAAAGAAGAATGACTTTTTAAAAATATCAGTTATTTTTCTTTTGCCATTGTTTTTCTTCCAGTAACATCCTTAACGTTATAATCATTAACCTCTAGCAGGTTAAAATGGCTTTAAAATGGGTACTAATAATCATGAAATTATACTATGACCATGAAAGATTTTTTAAGTAATCCAGAATATTCTACCTGGATTCCACAAACACCATGAGTAAACACCATAAGTTTACAGTTCCAAGCCAGAAAACAAACAAACAAACAAACAAAACAAAACAAAACCAAACAAAAAACCCTGAATTCATAACTTCTCTCAGTAGCTCACAAAGTCTGGCCTAAAATTTTTGTATCAATGAATGAAATCAAGATAGATACACCTATGTGTTGTGGATATAAACATGTTTTTGTTTTGTTCCCAGACTGAGTCAGATGGTCTCTGAGAGGAGATCTTTCTCAGCTGTAGAGAGTTTAAATCTGAGGGCTCTGGACAGAGAACAAATGTCAGGGTCCATAAAGAACATGGGAGAAAGAACAAGTCTCCTCCTGCTTCATCCTTGCTGCTCCTGGTTGCATTCTATCACTTTTTTTTATAAACATTGTATTGCTATGGAATTTAATTTGGTGAACTAGGTTACGTATCAAACTTTCCTCCTCAGAACTGAGCTATGTGCAATTGCTTAGAGTGAGTTCACAGGTCCAGAATCATCTTTGCTCTTGCTCAGTACAATTGCAAATTTGTGTTTCTGAATATAAATAATAAAAATAAAATAAAGGTAATACTATATTTCTAGACACAAAAACAGAATTAAAGCTTCCACAAATATACATTCTCTAAGTGGATCGTTACGTCACCTTTATAAAGCATTTGCTGGAGGAAATGTTTCAGTTTTTATTCTTATTCACAATATATCCATTTAATAATGCTATCACTCTATTACTCTCTTCATTTTATTCACTATTAAATTTATTTTTTATTTTTATGGTGATGATTACATATACAAAGTTCAATGAAGGTAATTTTCAGGATCTACATCTCTTCATAAGCCAATATCATCACAAATGCCATTTAATGAGTATTGGTAAGAACAATTCTGCAGTGAAAACGAGGAGTGTGAAAATGTGGAATGTGCTCTGCGTGTTTACTGTCCTAGGTACTGAGTTGCAGCTTGTGTGACTCTCTTGCCTACAGGCTCTCTTGCAGAAAACATCATTTCCTCATGTGGTGCATAATGACAGAAATGAAGTTCCATTGAGAAGAAAGAATAGTCTGCCTTGTCACCTGTAGTTCTATGTGTTGTAAGTAAACACTTGAAGAACGAAGTTTGCGTTCCTCAAATGTGTCACTGCTTCCCAAGTAATATAGAGTCAAATAATGTTGATATCACACTAACTCTGAAAACTTTTACAGTGTAAATTTGTGAATTTCTACTTCCCGTGGGGATTTTTAAGATAATGTATATTTCCTCAGCCTACTATACGGAAATTGTTTCCTTGACACCCATCTTGGCCAATGAGCGGTGTTTAACATTTTCATACATGATTGATATATTCATGTGTAGCTCTCTGTCAACATCTGTTCTCATATGGAACTTAACGTAGCTCTTTCTTTCTGTGACAGAGAACATGGTTAAAAGAAGTTCTGGAGGAGAGATTTTATGTATATGTTTAGATCATAGTCCATTATTGAAGGAAGTCAGGGCAAGACCTCAAGCAGAAGAAGCAGGGATCATGGAAGAACAACCTAACTAGCACTATTTTCAGGTACTCATTCAGCTGCATTTCTTACATCTTTCAGGACTACCTTTCCAGGCAAAATATCACCAACCATAGACTGGGACCTTCCCAAAAATTAATAATATAAAAAAGCAAAGATGGATAATCTGAGTTTAATCCCCAGAACCCACTGGTGTATGAAAAGAACCAATTTTGACTAGCTAAACTCTGACTTCCAAACTTACACAATGGCTTGTGTATACCACCATCTACCAATAATTACAAAAGTAAATAAAAATAAAAGAGACATTTCACTTGTATGCAGCAATAATAATGCTTTAAAAGCATAGAATTTGGATTCTTAGTTACTGGTAAAAATAAGAAGAAGGAATCTGAGTTCAAGAGTGTACATGAATTCATGAACCTTTGTGAGAGTGCTCTCATTTTTTAAATACAGTTTTAAATGCATAAAAGGATTCATTTTCTCTCTGAATATAGGAAAAAATTAAGTTATGGGGGATCCTATCAGCAACTCAGCAATTATGCTAGGACATTTAAGGACCAAGAAGGGTACATACACTTCAGCTGTATAAGCTTCTTTTCTGTGTAGACACTTGTTTTCTCTATCCTTAATAAAACAAATTGAGACCTCATTCAATACTAAAATGGCAATCCTGTACTATACAAAGAACACATTTGAAATGCATAAACTCTCTGGCTATATAAACTAAGCCAGCTAAGGATAAGGCTCATGGATAGAGTGTTTGGCTAGTGTGCATGCAGCCCTTTGCTCCTTTTCTATTATTGATTTAAAAATTAAGATAAAACCTTTGTTAATATGTAAAATGCCCCAGAAAGAAACAAATTCATGTTTCCTTCATGCAGGAAAGTGGCTTTTCCTCCCATGCTCTCTGAGGTGTTATTTCTTCATGCATTCATGAAGTGAAAACTTACTCACACTGAAGTTTTAAAAGTATAGTAGATATTTGTAAGAAGTATCAAGTGCTTGAGTCCCAGTCAAGTGCATATGTACATTGTCACAGAGCAGAGTAAACTGAAATTGTCTGCTGTTTTATATAATCACCTCTGCAAGAGCCCATTTTTGGATACTAATGTTTGACATGGTTAATTCTTATTAATTTGTTGGAATTGTTTATTAATAATGCAAATAGATAACTTTAATTTTCCATAAGTAACATTTCAGTATGAACGGTTTGAAATGGGTGATAAGCAAACCAATTTGAAATAAAATATGAAATGTGCCATTGTATTATAATACTATACACTTTCTTGACAGTTAAATTTTAAGATTTTTTGTAGTATGTATTGTATATGTTTGTAGTATATGTAGCAAATAAACGAATGGTCAAAAAAGCATAGTAGAGTCTTATAGATTTTCTAGGTATTTTAAATACTGCTTACTATTTTTTTGTCTAATTTCGGGACAGATAAAACATTACTTATTTCTTTGGAGGCTCAGAATTTTACATGGTTAGAATTCTACAGACAAACATAATTGACAGTATTGTTATAAATGTTAAGAACAGTCTGTATTTTTCTGAATAAAACTATATATTTGAATGTATACCTAATGTTTTCATCTATAACTTTATTTTAATATGTGTACATGACTTAAGTGAAATTAATACCTACATGTCTGTGAAACTTAATCACATCTTGCCTCAAAGCAAGCCACATTCCAAAACATTGACAGGATCAAAGAATAAAATCACAAACCCAGCCCATAACTTTAATAACTTATGAAGTTATCAAGTAACAGTTTTGTTGTTACAAAATCTGAATAGACCCTTTTCTGCTCTGTTCATGAATTCATGTATACTCTTGAACTCAGATTCCTTGTTATTTTTACCAGTAACTAAAATCAAAATTCTGTGCTTTTAAAGCGGATAGATTCAAAATCCCTTCCAGGAAAAAAATTGAAATATATATTTAAGTTTCTATGATACTGATGTACTCTAACATTTCCATGAAAAAGCTGCCCTTTAACACAAAGGGGAACATTGTGTCCAACTACTCTAGCATTGATGGCAACAAGAATATATTTAATTATGTTTGAAGTTTAATTTTTTTATTTTCTCCTGACTCCATTTTTTTTCAAAATCATTACCATTTTGTTGCCTGTAGTTCCTTTCCACTTGCTCTGCCTCAGGAATTGTTATTGGTAACTTTTATAGGTCAATATGGTGAGATCCCCTCAGCTATTCTGATGCTGTGATGTTGCTTCACATAGCCTGGAGAACTGACCTTCACTGAATTTTAATTTCAACTTAAACTTAATGCTTTCCATGGCTCAAGAGCAAACTAACTAATGAGCAAATCATAAAGTCGAGGTTTTCTGCTATTTTCTGCTTCTCAAAACAATCAGATGAAATCACCTCTGACACAGGAGCAATATGAACTTAGTGGTGAACCTTCTTCGTATGTTCTTAACTAAAAATGTAAGATTGTTAGTTACCATTGGATATCTTCTGTGGAGGACATAAATGCCCTGCCTACATTAATGAAGAATTGTGGTGATGATGTGTATGTGTGTGTGTGTGTGTGTGTGTGTGTGTGTGTGTGTGTGAATGTGTGTGTGTACTTCTGGGTTTGTTCAAAGTTCCATATGGTTGCCAGAATTTTACTTCCTGTGTCTACCTCAACTGTGCTCTACCTTATTTTTTGAGACAATCTCTCATGGAATTTGGAGCCTGACAGTTTTTCTAGACTTTCTGGCCAATGAGTTATAAGAATCTATCTGTCTCTTGACTCAATAGCTGGCCCCCATCATACACACACATTGCTATGATTACAAATGCATGCTGCTGTGTCTAGAGTATACATAAATATACTCTCTCTGTGTGTGTATATATATATATATACATATATATATATGAGATTCTAATTATATATACGAGAATCTAAATGTCTAGTATATATATATACTAGAGTATATACATATATACATGTATATATAGCATGTATGTATAGTATATATACATGTATATATACATATATAGTATATACATAGGTATATGTATAGTATATACATATATAGTATATAGTATATACATGTATATATATATATACTAGAAATTTAGATTCTCATGCTTTTATAGCAGATACTTCATCCACTGAACAGCTCTCCAGCCACCTTTTTTAACATGTCTGATATCATTGCACACACCCCCAAAGTTGCATGCATTTGTTTATTTATTATACTTTGCAGTTATAGCAGTTGCAAAGCAACAGATGATTGCACACAGGAGGCTCCATTCAGAGTAAGTAAAGACAAATTCAATTCTAATATTCTTTCCCTCCTGTGGTATAGACAGAAAACAGATTTCCAGTATAAGAAATAGTTTCTAAAGTGTTACAATCATCATCTGAAGGTTTGCTGAATGGCCAAACTGCCTTGCTATAGAACAAAAATGATGAACAAGTGCATTAGGCAGATACCAGCAGAATCGTGTGTGCAGCATGCACAGATTTCAAGCTAGAAAGCAATAGCATGGACTAGACTAAACAATTTCCAGTGAGACTCAAGCTCTCATTGAACATACAAGGCCCAAGAAATTAAAGACCAGATAAGTGGCAGCAGTAAAATTACCCAAAAGAAAACAAACTTTGACCTAATATTTGAATCACTGACATTGACATATATGAGAGAGAGGAAATGAATGTGGTGAACATATCTGTGCTAACAAAAATGCTGAGAAGAAAAGCAAAATTAAGGAAGGAATGCCTGCTTATTGTAGTTTTATGCATATATTTTGCCAGCAACTTACATTTGTAAAGAATCATGTATCGCACAATCAGATATAGAAAATATTTCTTAATGCATTCTAATTTTGGAGAGCAACTCTGTACATTGTTATACTAAAAACTGAAAGAAAAACTCCCTGTAGCAAATATATCCTAACTTTGTTTAAGCATTATTCCCTAAACTTAATTAACCACAAACATTATTTTTCAGTAATAACTATTAATTTTCTATTAAATGTACTCTGTTCATATTTAAATTCCAGCATTCAAATTAGTGGTAGAAAACTGACAAAATTAAAGAACATGCCCAGCTGCAAATTTTAAGACTTCTGCTACCCAAGCATATAGAACTCCTCTCCATGTATCGTGACTGATAACCATTTTCCACATCCATTCTATTCAGGGGTAGAAGCTGTTTCACTTCAGACCTCGGGACCCTCTGCTTCAATGCAGAGCAATCCCTGGTTTCTGATACTCTTGAACTTTAAGAGTCACTGCTTGGATAACATTCTTACAAATAATAATAATAATAATAATAATAATAATAATAATAACTACTTCAAGTAGTTTCAAAGTCAGAAATGTCACCTGTCAAAACTCTACAATAAATATTAGCTTTCATGCTTCCTTTCTCTGAAAGAATCTATTCTTCTACCTTGGGAAACCATGTTTTATTAAGGATATGGAGCCTATGGACAGACTGTGACAATAAAAAGGACAGGAAGTTGACAATATGATAAACCCTAGTTGAAAATGTCAGGGATATGTGCTGATTCTCAAATCACCTTCTATTGTCAAAACTAATACAGATCACTAGCTCTTGGCTCACTTTTCCCTCTGACCTCAAACTTCATTATTGTTTGTGTTTACAGAATCTCAGTTCATCTGTTGTTTGTGCTGCTGATCAATTAAAAATATAACACTATTTTTCAGGGAGCTCTGAACATAGGTGTGGAGGACCGCATAAACTGTACACGTTTGTAAGAAGAAATGCTGGACCCATATTTTTAGTACCAAACACTTCCAAGATTTTTAAGGTTCCTGAAGGTAGTTAGCTGCATGTAGCTAAATTTAACTCTTATACAGAGCCAAACCTGAATGTTTGTCCCTTGGAGGTTGTGACGATGAAACACTGCACAAGTTCCCAGAATAGGGTGCATCTACAAAATAGTGCCAACCTTTGTCACTATGGATCCCAGAAAGACCACATAAGACAAAACAGAACGTCTCATTTTTTTATGCTGGACAGGCAAAATGAAAAAAATAATCATTTGTGAAACATCAGAGCTGGCCTGAAGGTTAGTTTTCAATGTCAACTTGTTACAGCTTAGAATCAGTTGGGAAGAGAGTCTCAGTTCAATAATTCTCTTATCATGTTGGATTGTAGGCATGTCTATGGGAAATTATCTTGACTGTTAGCTGATATAGGAAGACCCAAGCCAAACTGGCAGTACTGTTACTTGGTCAGGGATTCCTGAACTGTATGTGACAGGAGAAAGTTATACAAAGGAAAGCCAACAATGCATAGCATTCATTTCTTTCTTCTCTTAACTGTGGATATAATGTGAGTACCTGATTGACTTCTTGCCTTTACTTTTGGATTGTATCCTGTAATTGTAAGCAGTAGAAACCCTCTCTTCTCCATGTTTCTTTTTGCCAAGTTGCTATCTCAGCAACAGCATTAGAATTAGAAGAACAGGAGTACTTATTTTATTCTAACCTCATGCCACCTCAGCTTCTCATTAGCTAAGAGTTATTATTAGTTCATTCCATAAAAGAGTGTGAAGGACATATAAGCTCTAGATGGCTATTGTGGATATACAGCTGAGTTCTAGGTATAAGAGTAAAGTGGTTTCCAATGTTCATATATAAGTTTGCCTACAGGTATTTGCCAGTGACCTCTTAAACCTTCATGAAGTCCAGTATTAAGAAATACCTAAGAGATATCATAAACCGCTTTCTCTCAGGTCCCATTCTATCCTGTGATAGCCATATTAAAACACTAGTTAAAAGGACAAAGTTATTTTACCTATGTGGTAGCCGATAATCATATAAAAATAAATCATAACTTTAGCTCTATCTTTCATTATCTATATCTTTAATTATTTTAAATTAGAAATTGTGACAAAATTATTTAATAGGCATTAATAAAGAGCACATTAGCCTCAACTGTCTTTGCTATTTCTGTTAGTTGGCTCATAAGAGAAAAGATGACCTGGGCCTCTATTTTGAAAGAGCAAGTAGAGTGTAGTTGAATTGAGGGTGGGAGAAGGCACATAAATAACAATCTTTCAAACTTCTTTTCACGAATATTGTTTTTGCCATTGCAATTGCACAATGAAATAAGAAAGTTCAATTTCCTCTTCATTTCCTTTTAATAAAACTTCTGTTCATTTCATTTCTGAGAGAAGATTGAATCTAAATTACTTTGACTTCTCTTGGCCTAACTTTGGCGAATGCTACCAGACATGAAAACTTGGGCTATTTTGAGTATCAGCCATGGAAATATAGAGGTGCAGCCTCCAGTTCCATATTTGGCTTTGGCTTCTTCCCTGTGCCGTGTGGATCCTATCCAAGAGCAGAGAGAATGCTGCCTGCATGTTGTACAGCAGCCCATGCTCCATCTTTCACCGAGGCTGTGTGCCAATGAATGAACCCATAAGGAGAACAGCCTTAGGCTTTTTCTCCCCCTGTTTCATGGTAGATATATGTTCTTTCTTTCTCTCTTTCTATTATTTATATTTTCTCTCATATATTACATCTAACCACAGTTTCTCCTCCCTCCTCTCCTCCAAGTTTCTCCCTTCCACCTCTGCACACTCCTCGATCATCCATACTCCATTTCTTTTCAGAAAAAGTCAGGATTCCCAGGGAAATCAACCAAAAAGGTCATATCAAGCTGCCATAAGACTAGGCATCTTCCCTTGTATTAAGGGTTCACTTGGTGAACCATGGAAGAACACGAGTCCCCAAATCAGGCAAAGGGGTTAGAGACAGCCTCTCCTCCAACTATTATGAGTCCCACAAGAACACTAAGATACACTATAACATATATGCAGATGACCTAGGTGAGACCCATGCTCCGTATTTTGATTCAGTCTCTCTGAGCCCCTTTAAATTAAGGTTAGTTGTTTCTGTGAGGTTTCTTGTATCCTTGCCTGTGGGTCTGGCAGATATATTTCCTAAAAACAGGAAAAAAGGTAAATTGTGTTTGATGAAAAAGAATAGGAATTCATGTATGATACAAAATAATTTTGAAGATTTGGTAAATTCAACAATTCAGAGTTGAACTGTGTCTCCTTAAGTTCTTTGACTGACAACTGACTTTGAACAATCTAGAACACGATATTATCAGGAAATAAAGGCATTGTTAGCATCGATTATTTAAAACTCTTTTATTTACATTACTTTTATTTTTCTCCCTACTCTCCCCCAATTCCTTCCAACACCCAGGTAAGAGAGAAAAAGGGTTAGAGGGAGAGGGATTGCAGGTTTTTCTTAGCTGCTTCCTGCTGGTCAGGGTTTTTGGGTTCCTTGGAGCCAGTCTAGTCCTCTTTTCAGGAGATCCACAACTTCTTGTTTCACAACAACATCAACCAGGAGCAGCAAGGGAGAAGCAGAATGAGCTTGTTATTTCTCTTCTTCCACACTCTCTGGGCTCTGGCCTTTGTTATGTCTCCAGAGTCCTCAGATTTACACTATCTGCAGATGGCAAAGAGCTCCTCTCAGCTTCCACATGAGGCAAATAGTCTGCTGCTGTGGAAGATCTGAATCAACCCCATATCCCACACCTGGGACCCAAACAAAAACATGTTTATATCCACAACAAGGCACAGTGAATGTACTTACTTAATTTAAAAATTATTTTACTAGGGAAACCACTTGGATACTGAGCTGCCATGGGCTACATCTGAACAGGGGTTCTAGCTTATGTCCATGAATGGTCCTTGGTTGGAGTATCAGTCTCAGAAAAGAACCCTGTGCCTACATATTTGTGTCTGTTGCTCTCGTGGAGCTCCTATCCTCTCCAGGTCTTATTATCTCCCCTTTCTTTCCTAAGATTCTCTGCACTGACATGAACTCAGTGGCTAGGTCTTTGACTGCCTCCCCTTGATGGGGGAACAGCCTTGCCAGGCCGCAGAAGAGGACAATGCAACCAGTTCTGATGAGACCTGATAGGCTAGGGTCAGATGGAAGGGAAGGAGGACCTCCCCTATCCGTGGACTTGCAGATGGGCATGAGAGGATATGAGGGAGGAAGAGTGGGATTGAGAGGGTATTAAGGAGGGGGCTACAAGCTGGGATACAAAGTAAATAAAGTGTAATTAATATAAAAATTTTAATTATTTTTAAAAAGAGAAAAAATGTGAATTTATCTTGGGGTTAACTATCCCCCTAATACAACATGATTGATAACCTTATGAAAAGAAATTTAGATGAAGATATACGAGCCACAAAAAATTCATGCAAAAACTAGTTACTTTATCACAAGCTAAGAATGTCCATGGATCGGGAAGTCACCCTGCAAAAATAGTTCCCTTTCACTTTCAGAAGGAACATGGTCTTACCAAGTCCAACATTCTTCCATTCAGAACACAGACAGTAAATGTCAATTATCAAACCACTGAATTTGTGAATATTTTACTACAGCAACCTTACCAGAAAAACACAACCTGGAAACCATCAACACTTAAAATGTAACTGATATTTTAATGCCTAAAAGTGAGGGAATACTTCGTTTTACTTATCCACTGCAAGCTTCTTTATTTTTATTTTTTGCCTAGCCTTCCTCCCATGTGCTGAGATTATTTAAGGTAAGAGTTCAACATGGTTTGCTCTTTACCATTTCATCTTTATTCAAATTATATCCATGGCCCACTGTTTCTGCTTATAAGAAAACATATTTCTCAGTCCTAAATATTATTTAGTTCCTTATAAAGGCATTTTTTGTTTTTGTTTTTCCTGTTTGTTTTTTGAAACAGGGTTTCTCCTGTTTAGGTTTGGCTGTCCTGGACTCAATTTGCAGACCAGGCTGGTGTCAGACTCAGACATCAGCCTGCCCGCCTTCCCAAGTGCTGAGATTGCACATGTGCACCACCACAAACGGGCATAAGGCATTTTTAGAAAGTCTTTCTCATCAATCAATATTAGATTTCCATATAAAGAGTGTATAAATACATCTTTATACCTAACTTTTCTGTACTATCAACCACATTCCATAAATTGTGCCCCAATCAGAATAGATGAAGGGCAATCCCTGCCCATTGAATTGTCAATCAGAAGACTTTACAGTAGTCTTCTATACCTTTAAAGGTTAAAAACATACCACAGGAACACAAGAGTGTGAACACTATATATGTCAAAGGATGATTCTAAAATATAATTTAGTAGTTAACAGTTGAGATTCTTTCATTACAGAAATACAGAAAGATCTTTTGCCTAAGCCTTAAGCTCCACAATGTTTAGAGAATCAAAGCAAAAAGAAAACTAATGAATTAAGAAGATTTTTGAAATAGTCCTGTCTGCCAGGGCCCACATGCATCACAGACACCGAGCCCAGAGGAGCTAAACTGGGCAAGGGACCCAAACCCCATTGATCTCCATCCCAAGGGTGCCTGTGTGGCACCAGACCAGATTTCAGCTCTGAGATCTTTCTGCATGATCGGATCTGCCTGGCCCACCTAGGACAAAGTGGAGAGACCATGAGGCAGGTACACACCAGAGCCAACCAGATGGCTAGAGGCCAGGATAAGAACAAAAGCAACAAAACTCAGAGCAATATAACACCATCAGAAACTGGTGGCCAGGGATGGAGATAACTCCAGATGATCTGTTGTTTTACAGGATTGTTTCGGAGATTCTGGGTTTTTGTTTGTTTGTTTGTTTCTCCATATAAAGCTGAAAATCTTTCTTTCAAAGACTGTAAGAATTGTGTTGGTATTTTGATGGGAATTGCATTGAATCTGTAGATTCCTTTTGGCAGGACAGCCATTTTCACTATGATAATCCTACCAATCCATGAGCACAGGAGATCTTTCCGTCTTCTGATGTCTTCTTCTTTAATTTCTTTCTTTGGAGACTTGAAGCTTTTATCAAATAGGTCTTTCACTTGCTTGGTATGAGTCACACCAAGGTACTTTGTGTTATTAGTGGATATTGTGAAGGGTGTTGTTTCTCTGATTCTTTTTCCCAGCCCTTTTGTCTTTGGTGTACAGGAGGGCTTCTGATTTATTTTTTGAGTTGATTTTTTTATCCAGCCACTTTGACCTCAAGCTCTACTACAAAGCAGTAGTAATAAAAACTGCATGGTATTGGCATAGAAACAGAAAGGAGGATCAATGGAACCGAATAGAAGGCCCAGAAATAAACCTACACAAATATGAGTACTTCAGTTTTGACAAAGAAGACAGAACCATTCAATGGAAAAAAGACAGCATCTTCAACAAATGGGGCTGGTCCAACTCAATGTCTACATGCAGAAAAATGAAAACAGATCTATATTTATCACCCTGCACAAAACTAAAGTCCAAGTGGATAAAAGACCTTAACATAAAACCCGATACTCTAAATCAGTTAGAAGAAAAAGTGGGGAAGAGCCTAGAACTCATTGGCACAGGAGACAACTTCCTGAACAGAACACCAACACCACAGGCTCTCAGAGAAACAATCAATAGATGGGACCTCATGGAACTGAAAAGCTTCT
Source organism: Pachyuromys duprasi (assembly GCA_028658305.1). Lineage (NCBI taxonomy): Eukaryota > Metazoa > Chordata > Mammalia > Rodentia > Muridae > Pachyuromys > Pachyuromys duprasi. The sequence continues at coordinate 38,697,337 of CM053744.1, forward strand.
GTAAAGCAAAAGACACTGTTGTCAGAACAAAATGACAGCCTACAGACTGGGAAAGGATCTTCACCAACCTTATATCTGACAGAAGGCTGATATCCAGGATATATAAAGAACTAAAGAAGTTAAAAAGCAATAAATCAAGCAATCCAATTAAAATACGGGGTACGGAGCTAAACAGAGAATTCTCTGTAGAGGAATATAGATTGGCAGAGAAACACTTAAGGAGATGCTCAACATTCTTTGCCATCACAGAAATGCAAATCGAAACGACCCTGAGATTTCACCTTACACCCATCAAAATGGCTAAGATCAAAAACTCAAGTGACCTTGAGCTTGTTTTGGAGGTTCTAGCAGGGGAGCACAGCTACTCATATACCCTTGACCGAAGACCTGTCCTTTTCTATTCGGGGGAGGTCTTCCTCTTCGACCAAGTGCACAGCTTCTGGAGGGACACACATGGAGCAGTGAGGGAGAAAGGGGATACCCGCCTAGCCAGACAGATCAGCCGAATCAACCTTGGCGATCAATGGGGTGACAAATGTCGCAGGAAAGGATCTTGACCAATCCTACATCTGACAGAGGGCTAATATCCAGTATATATAAGGAACTCAAGAAGTTAAAAAGCAACAAATCAAGTAATACAAATAAAAAGTGGGGTATAGGGCTAAAAAGAGAACTCTCTGTAGAGGAATGTAGAATGGCAGAAAAACACATAAAGAAATGTTGAACTTCCTTAGCCATCAGGGAGATGTAAATCAAAATGACCCTGAGCTTTCACCTTACACCTGTCAGAATGGCTAAGATCAAAAACTCAAGTGACAACACATGCTGGAGAGGTTGTGGAAAAAGGGAAACCCTCCTCCATTGCTGGTGATTCCTGAAGACCCAGCTATACCACTCTTAGGCATATATCCAAAAGATGTCCAAGTACACAACAAGGACATTTGCTCAACCATGTCCATAGCAGCTTTATTTGTAATAGCTACAACCTGGAAACAACCCAGATGTCCCTCAGTTGAGGAACAGATTCAGAAATTGTGGTACTTTTACACAATGGAATACTACTCAGCAATTAAAAATGAGGAAATCATGAAATTTGCAGGCAAATGGTGGAACCTGGAAACAATCATCCTGAGTGAGGTATCCCAAAACCAGAAAGAAACTCTTGGTATATATTCACTTATATAGACCTTTAGGATAGGATGGACATGCTGAAATCTATACACCTAGGGAAAATAAGCAAGAAGGAGGACCCAGGGTGGGATGATCAATCCTTGCTTAGATGGACAAACGGTATGGACATTGAATGTAGGAGAAAACAAGCAACAGGACAGGAGCCTACCACAGAGGGCCTCTGAAAGACTCTAACAAACAGTGTATGAAAGCAGATTTTAAGACTCATAACCAAGCCATCGTCAGAGTGGGGGGAATCATGAAAAAAGGGGGAGTTAGTAAGACTTGGCAAGGACAAGAGCTACACAAAGACCAAATAGACCAGGGCACAGGGGTCTTCTATGAGACTGTTTCTCCAACCAAGGACCATGTATAAATACAAACTATAACCCCTGCTTGGATGTGGCCCATGGTAGCTCAGTACCCAACTGGGTATCCTAGTAAGGGGAACAGGGACTATTTCTGTCATGAACTCAATGGCTGGCTTGTTGACTGCCCCTCCTCCTGGAGGGAGGAACAGCCTAACTAGATCCCAGAAGAAGACATTGCAGCCAGCCCTGAAGAGACATGATAAGCTAGGGTCAGATGGAAGGGGGGAAGGTCCTCCCCTATCAGTGGACTTGGAGGGAGGCAGGGAGGAGATGAGGGAGGGATGGGGAGAGGAGGAGGGAATGAGGGAGGGGGCCATGGCTGGGATACAAAGTATATAACCTGTGATTAATATAAAAATAAATAAATTACTTTTAAAAACTCAAGTGACAACACATGCTGGAGAGGTTGTGGAGAAAGGAGAACCCTCCTCCATTGCTGGTGGGAATGTAAACTGGTACAACCACTTTGTAAATGAATCTGGTGCTTTCTCAGACAATTTGGAATAGTGCTTCCTCAAGACCCAGCTATACCACTTCTAGGCATATATCCAAAATATGCTCAAGTGCACAACAAGGACACTTGCTCAACCAAGTTTGTAGCAGCTTTATTTGTAATAGCCAGAACCTGGAAACAACCCAGATGTCCCTCAATGGAGGAGTGGATACAGAAATTGTATTATTTTTACACAATGGAATACTACTCAGCAATTAAAAACGAGGAAATCATGAAATTTGCAGGCAAATGGTGGGATCCAGAAAATATCCTTCTGAGTGAGGTATCCCAAAAGGAAAACGACTCATATGGTATATATGCACTTATTTAGACCTGCAAGATATGATAAACATACTGAAATCTATACACCTAAAGAAGATAAACAGAAAAGAGGACCAGGGGTAAAGTGATTAACCCTTACTTAGAAAGACAAATAGGATGTAGGAGAAAACAAGTAACAGTACAGGGTCCTACCAAAGAGGGCCCCTAAAAGACTCTTTCTAGCACTGTATCAAAGCAGAAAATGAGACTCATAACCAAACATTTGGCAAATGGTAGGGAATCATATGAAAGAAGCGGGAGTTAATATGATCTGGAGAGGATAGGAGATCCACAAGGACCAAATATATCTGGGCACAGGGGTCCTATATGAGACTGTTTCTCCTACCAAGGACCATAGGTGGATATAACCTAGAACCTCTGCTTGCCTGTAGCCCATGGTAGCTCAGTATTCAAGTGGGTACTCTAATAAGGGAAATAGGGACTATTTCTGAAATTAACTCAGTGGCGGGCTCTTTGACCTCCCCACCCAGCAAGGGAGGAGCAGCCCTCCTAGGACACAGAGTACTTTGCAGCTATTCCTGAAGAGACCTGATAAACCAGGGCCAGAGGAAAGGGGAGGAGGTCCTCCCCTAATAAAGGACTTGGAAAGGGTAGGGAGTAGGTGAAGGAGGGAGGGTGGGATGGGGAGGGAATGAGGGAGTGAGATTCACCTGGGATACAGAGTTAATAAAATGTAATTAATAATAAAAAATAAAAATTAAAAAAAGAAACTGGTGGCCATACACAGCAAACCCTGGAGACAATATCACACCCAAAGTACAATAAAAAGATTTGAAATTTGAGTTTAGGAAAATGATAGAGGCTTTAAAGGAGGAAATTATTTCTCTCAAAGTAGGACAGGAAAATACAATCAAACACCTGAAAGAATTGACCAAATCCCTTAAAGAAATTAAATAAATACAGGATAGCACAATCAAATAAGAGAATGAAATGAATAAAACTGTTCAAGACCTAAAAATGAAACTGGAAGCAATAAAGAAAACACAGTCTGAGGTAATCCTGGAGATAGAAAGGCTAGGGAAGAAAATAGGAAATACAGATGCAAGCATCACCAACAGAATATAAGAAAATGAAGAGAGAATCTCTGAGGTAGAATGTACAATTTAGGAAGTCAATACATCAGTCAAAGAAAATACTAAATCTGAAACAGAATACCCAAGAAATCTGGAACACTATGAAAAGACCAAACTTAAGAATAATAGGAGCACAAGGAGAAGACTCTCACCTTCGAGGCCCAGACAATATTTTTTATTAATTAGTTTATTCACTTTGTATATGAGCTGTAACCCCATCCCTCATCCCCTCTCAATCCCACCCTCCCTCCCTCATCTCATCCCATGGCCCTCTCCAAGTTCAATAATAGGGGTGGGCCTCCTCCCATTCCATTTGTTCCTAGCCTATCAGATCTCATCAGAACTGGCTATATTGCCTTCCCCAATGGCCTGGTATACTGCTTTCCCCCTCTGCAAGAGGTGATCAAAGAAAGAGCTACTGAGTTCATGTCTCAGAAAATATTTTTCAGAAAATCATGGAGGAAAATTTCCCGAACCTAAAGAAAGAGAGGGCTATAAACATACAAGAAGCTTACCAAATACACCAAATAGATTGGAGCATAAAAAAATCCCCCTGTCACATAAAAATCAAAATAATAAACATACAGAACAAAGAGAGAATATTAAAAGCTGCAAGGGAAAAAAAATGAAGTCACATAAAAAGACAAACCTATGAGAATCACACCTGACTTTTCATCAGAAAATTTAAAAGCCAGAAGGTCCTGACAAATATCTTACAGACACAAAGACATCATAAATTCAGCACGAACACTATACCCAGCAAAACTTTTAATCACCATAGATGGAGACAATGAAAATTTAAACAGTACCAATCCAGAAATCCAGGCCTACAGATAATACTAGAAGAAACATTCCAACCCAAAGAGGCCACCTACACCCAGGAAAACACATTAATAAATAACCCCAAATCAGCAAAAACACTCTACCATTACCAACATCAAAATAACAGGAAATAACAAAGGGCTATTAATATCTCTCAACATCAATGGCATCAATCCCTAATAAAAACACAGGTTAACAAAATGGACACAGAAACAGGATCCATGTTTCTGCTGCACACAAGAAAAACAGCTCAGCAATAAAGACAGATATTACCTCAGAGTAAAGGGCTATAAGGTTGTCCAAGCAAACAAACCCAGGAAGGAAGTTGGAGTAGCCATTCTAGTATGAAACAAAACAGACTTTCCAACAAAATTATTCAAAAGACATAAAGGACACTTTATGCTCATCAAAGGAAAAATCCACCAAAACAATAACTCAATTCTGAACATCTATGCTTCAAACATGTATGCAAGGGCACCCTCTTTCATAAATGAAACATTGTTAAAGGTTTAATCTCACATAAAACCCCACACATCAGTCGTGAGGGACTATAACACCCACACTCTCCAAAGGACAGATCATTAAAAGAGAAAACAAATGGGGAAATAAAGAAAAGCAGTACAGAGCTGAACAGAGAATTCTCAACAGAGGAATATCAAATGGCAGAGAAACACTTAAAGAAGTGATCAACGTCATTAACCATCAGGGAAATGCAAGTCAAAATGACCCTGAGATTTCACCTTACACCCATCAGAATGGCCAAGATCAAAAACTCAAGTGACAACACATGCTGGAGAGGTTGTAGAGAAAGGGGAACACTCATCCACTGCTGGTGGGAATGTAACCTTGTACAACCACTCTGGAAATCAATCTGGCAATTTCTCAGACAATTAGGAATAGCGCTTCCTCAAGATCCAGGTATACCACTCCTAAGCATATATCCAAAAGAAGCTCAAGTACACAATATGGACATTTGCTCAACCATGTTAGTAGCAGCTTTATTTGTAATAGCCAGAAGATGGAAACAACCCAGATGCCCCTCAAGTGAGGAATGGATACAAAAATAGTGGTACATCTAGACAATGGAATATTACTCAGCAATAAAAAACAAGGAAATCATGAAATTTGCAGGTAAATGGTGGGAACTGGAAAAGATCATCCTGAGTGAAGTATCCCAGAAGCAAAAACCCACACAGGGCATATACTCACTCATAAGTGGATATTAGACGTATAATATAGGATACACCTACTAAAATCTGTACACCTAAAGAACTAATCAAGAAGGCAGACTCTTGCTAAATGTTTAAAACCCATACAACAAAGCAAATAGGATGAACATCAGAAGAAGGAGAAAACAGAGAACAAGGTAGGAGCCTGCCACAGAGGGCCTCTGAAAGGCTCTACCCTGCAGACTATGAAAGCAGATGCTGAGACTTATGGCCAACCTTTGTGCAGAGTGCAGGGAATTTCATGAAAGAAGTAGAAAATAATAAGACCTGAAAAGGACAGGAGATCCACAAAGAAAGCAACAGAACCAAAAAATCTGGACACAGGGGCCTTTTCTGAGACTGATAATCCAACCAAGGACCATTGATGGAGATAAACTAGAACCCTTGCACATATGTGGCCCATGGCAGTTCAGTGATCAAGTGGGGTCCATAGTAATGGGAACAGGGACTGTCTCTGACATGAACTGATTGGCCTGCTCTTTGTTCACCTCCCCCTGAGGGGGAAGCAACCTTAACACGTCACAGAGGAAGACAGTCAGCTACTCTTGATGAGACCTGATAGACTAGGATCAGAAGGAAGGAGAAGACCTCCACTATCAGTAGACTTGGGGAGGGGCATGTGTGGAGAAGGGGGAGGGAACATGAGATTTGGAGGGGAGGGGGGAGGGGCCATGGGGGATAAAAAGTCAATAAAGTATAATTAATAAAAATTAAAATAAACAATGAAAAAAACGGAGAAATGAACAGATATTATGGATCAAATGGACCTAAGAGTTATGTACAGATTATTTTACCCAAACACAGCGAATATACCTTCTTCTCAGTAGCTCATGGAAACTTCTCTAAAACTGACTATATACATGGTCAAAAAGCAAGCCTCAACAAATATAAGAAGACTGAAATAACCCCAGGCATCTTATCAGAGTATTGTGTTTTAGAGCTGGAACTGAATATTAATAGAAATAATAAAAAGACTACAAACTCATGGAAACTCAATAACTCCCATCTCAGCGAATACTGGGAAAAGAAAGAAATAAAGAAACAAATTAGAGACTTTCTAGTATTCAATGAAAATAAAGCCACATCATACCCAAACTCATGGAGCATAATGAAAGCAGTGCTAAGAGGTAAGTTCATAGCAATCAGAACCTACATCCAGGAATTGAAGTGATCCCATGCTAATAACTTAGCAGCTCACCTGAAAACTCTAGAACAGAAGGAACCAAATACGGCAAAGAGGAGTATATGACAGGCAATAATTAAACTCAGGGCTGTAGTCAATAAATTAAGAATAAAGAGAACAGTAAAAAAAAAATCAATGAAACCAAAAGTTGTTTCTTTAAGAAAATCAACAAGATAGACAAAAATCTTAGCCTAACTAACTGAAAGGCAGAAGGAGAATATCCAAATTTTAAAAATCAGAAGTGAAAAGGGGACATCACAACAGACAATGAAGAAATCAAAAAAACTCATTAGGTCTTACTTCAAAAGCCTCTATTCCACAAAAATTGGAAAATCTAAAGGAAATGGACAATTTTCTTGATAGATTTTACCTACTAAAGATAAATCAAGATGAGGTAAAGAGTTTAAGCTGTACTATAATCCCTATGCAAATAGAAGCTTTCATCAAAAGTACCCCAACCAAAAAAAAAAAAAAAAAAAAAGCATAGGTCCATATGGTTTTAGTACAGAATTCTACGAAATATTCAAATAAGTGCTAATACCAATACTCCTCAAATTATGACACAAAATGGAAACTGAAGGAACATTACCAAACTCATTCTAAGAAGCCACAGTCACCATGAAAATAAAAGCACACAAAGATTCAACAATGAAAGAATTTCTGACCAACTTCTCTCATTAATATTGATGAAAAATACTCAATAAAATACTCATAAACTAAATCCAGGGGATCTAAGATGGCTGCCAAGAGAGGACATTGTGTCTGAGGAGTAGGACAGCAGTGTCGGCACAGCGACCAGGAGACTGAACTCTGGGACCTAAAACACCAGCATTTGTGATTGCCAGGTGAGCAGAATTCCTACAGTGAGGAAATCAAATGGGAAAGTCCTAGGGACACCCAGTTATTCCCTGAAAAAACTACGGGTGACCGGGGCTGCACACAGCCCTGGTCTGAACTCACAGCAGCCCTGGGCGCCACCAGCCGCCATTCTGGACTGGGTCACACAGTCTCTGGGCCAGACTTAGAAGGCCACAAATACTGATCCAGACCAGGCTGCATGGGGCAGGCACACACAGCTCAGCACTGCCAGCAGCCACCCCTGATTCTGTGTGTCCATGGGCCAGACTGAGAAGGCCCCAGGTAACATTCCAGACCAGGCTGCATTGGGCGAGTGAACTCCCCTCGGAGCCACCAGCCGCCACCCCGGACCTAGACACATAGAATCAGGTCCAAACTGAGGTGCCCCCAGATACCATCACAGACATTGGTGCACAGCCCCTGGCCCAGAAGGAGGCGCCATTCTCCAGACTAGAGGGGAACCCTTAGCAGCAAGCCCAGGTCAGAGTGTGGAGCCTCCAGACCAGAGCAGCGCCCCCAGCTACCATCTCAAACCAGGAGAGAGGAGTGAGGAGCTAAGCCTCCAGACCAGAGGGTTGATGAACCTGCGGTGCTCACAGCGTCTAGCACAGAGCATGGGGCCAGGCACACAGATCCCACATCAGAGTACAAGTGAGTACAAGTACACACACACACTCAAACCACTGGAACTCCCTGATGTACTTGAAGAATACTCCAGACACAAGATATTGACAGTCTGAAGTTCAGCCTCAAAGTTCAGCTCCTTGGTTATATATAAACAAATGGCCAAAGGTTGACATAAGAACTCACCCAACAAAAATTAGGACACCATAACCCCACTAGAAACACCCAAAAGCAATGGAGATTTTAATTCAGCAGAGACACAGGAAAATTATGTTAAAGCTATGATTAGGCAGATGTTAGGGGAACAAGAAGAGGAAGAAAAAGAGGAAATGAACAAGGCCCTTAAAGAAATTCAGAAAAATATAACTTCCCACTTAGAGGAACAATTAAAGACATATAGAGAGTAAACAAACAAAAAATAAGAGCCACAGTCAATCAGATGAAGGAAATGGTACAAAGCATGAAAACAGTATTAGAATCTATAAAAAAGACACAGAGAATAACCTGGAACTAGAAAACTTAGACAAAAGATCAGGAACCACAAAAGTAAGCATCACCAATAGAACACAAGAGATGGAAGAGAGAATCTCGGGAGATGAAGATACACTTGCTGAAATGGATTCCTCACTCAAGGAAAAAAATAAAATTGGAAAAAGTCCCAACCACAAAACATTCAAGAAATCAAGGACGCCATGAAAAGACAAAACCTAAGAATAATGGGAATAGATGAAAAAGAAGACTACAGGCTCCAAGGACCAGAAAATACTTTTAAGAAAATCATAGAAGAAAATTTTCCCAACTTAATGAAAGAAATGTCCATAAACATATAAGAAGCCTACAGAACACCAAATAGACTAGACCAGAAAAGAAATACCTCTCATCACATCATAGTCAAAACACTAAACATACAAAACAAAGAAAAATTATTAAAGGCAGCAAGGGAAAAATGTCAAGTAACATATGAATATAGACACATCAGAATCACACCAGACTTCTCATCAAAAACTATGAAAGCCAGAAGGGCCTGGGCAAAAGTCATGCAGTCTTTAAGGGAACACAGATGCCAACCAAGACTACTATACCCAGCAAAGCTCTCAATCAACATAGATGGAGAAAACAAAATATTCCATGATAGAACAATATTTTAGCAATATCTCCACAGAAACCCAGCCCTACAGAAGATACTACAACGAAAACTTCAATCCAATGAAAACAACTACACCAAAGAAAATATAGGATAAAGATAACTTCCCAACAACAACAACAACAAAAGAGCAATGAATCACATTAAGACCACCAACTCCACAATAAAGGGAAGTAACAGTCATTGGTCACTATTATCTGTCAACAAAAATGGACTCAACTCTCCAATAAAAAGACACAGACTAACAGAATGGTTGCAGAAACAGGATCCAACATTCTGCTGCATCAAAGAAACACACCTATGTAACAAAGATAAACACTACCTGAGAGTAAAGCGCTTGAAAAATATTTTTCAAGCAAATGGACCCAGAAAATTAGCTGGGGTAGCAATCCTAGTATCTAATAAAAGAGACTTTCAACCAAAGTTAATTAAGAAAGATGAGCAGGAGCACTTCCTTCTCATCAAAAGAAAATTCCAACAGGAGGACATGACAATTTTCAACATTTATGCCCCAAATACAATACCACCTACATTTTTAAATAAAACATTATTAAAGCTGAAATCACACATTGATCCCAACACCCTATTAGTGGGAAACTTCAACACTCCACACTCACCAAAGGACAGATCATCCGGTCAGAAGCAAAACAGAGAAACAAGGGCACTCACAGAGACCCTAAATCAAATAGACCTAATAGATGTCTACAGAAGATTTCACCCCAGATCAAAAGAGTATACCTTCTTTACAGCACCTCATGGAACCTTCTCCAAAATAGACCATATAGTTGGTCACAAAGCAAACCTCAGCAGATACAAGAAGATTGAAATAATCCCTTGTAATCTATCTGATCATCACTGTCTAAAGCTGGACCTCAACAACAACAGAAACAGCAAAAGGCCTACACATACATGGAAACTGAACAACTTGCTACTCAAGGACAGCTTGGTTAGGGAAGAAATAAAGAAAGAAATTAAAGACTTCGTCGAATTCAATGAAAATGAAACCACAACATAGCCAAACTTATGGGACACAATGAAGGCAGTGTTAAGAGGAAAGCTCATAGCACTAAGTGTCTTCAAGAAGAAATTTGAAACAAATGTCTCATACAATCAACTTAATAGCCCAACTGAAAGCCCTAGAAAAAAAAGAAGCCGATGCACCCAAGAGGAGTCGATGGCTGGAAATAATCAAACTCAGGGCTGAAATCAATCAATTAGAAACAAATAAAACTATTCAAATAATCAATGAAACCAAGAGCTGGTTCTTTGAGAAAATCAACAAGATAGACAAGCCCCTAGCCAAACTAACAAAAAGGCAGAGAGAAACTATCCAAATCAGCAAAATCAGAATTGATAAGGGGGACATAACTACAGACACTGAGGAAATCCAAATAATCACTAGGTCTTACAACAAAAGCTTATATGCCATAAAATTTGAGAATTTAATGAAATGGACAATTTTCTTGAGAGATTCCACCTACCTAAATTAAGGCAAGAACAGATAGAAAGATTGAATAGACCTATATCCTCCAAGGAAATAGAAGAAGTTATCAACAGCCTACCTACCAAAAAAAAAAAAAAAAAGCCCTGGGCCAGATGGTTTTAGTGCAGAATTCTACCAGACCTTCAAAGAAGTCCTAACAACAATTCTCTCTAAACTGTTCCACAAAATAGAAATAGAAGGAAAATTACCGAACTCTTTCTATGAAGCCACAGTCACCTTGATACCTAAACCACACAAAGATCCAACAAAAAAAGAGAAATTCAGACCTATTTCTCTTATGAACATTGTTGCAAAAATACTTAATAAAATACTTGCAAACCGAATCCAAGAGCACATAAAAGATATCATCCACAATGACCAGATAGGCTTCATCTCAGGCATGCAAGGGTGGTTCAATATACGGAAATCCATCAATGTGATCCACCATATAAACAAACTGAAGGAGAAAAACCACATGATCATCTCCCTAGATGCTTAAAAAGCATTAGACAAAATTCAACACCCATTCATATTTAAAGTCTTGTAGAGATCAGGGATACAAGACACATACATAAACATAGTAAAAGCAATATACAGCCAGCCTATAGCTAACATCAAACTCAATGGAGAGAAACTTAAACCAGTCCCACTGAAATCAGGGAAAAGGCAGGGTTGCCCATTGTCTCCATATCTCTTCAACATAGTACTTGAAGTCCTACTTAGAGAAAGAAGACAACTAAAGGGATCAAAGGGATACAAACTGAAAGGAAGAAGTCAAAGTATCACTATTTGCAGATGATATGATAATATACATGAGTGACCCCCAAAATTCAACCAGAGAACTCATTCAACTGATAAACACCTTCAGCAAAGTGGCCAGAAACAAAATCAACCAAAAAAAAAAAATCAGAAACCCTCCTGTACATCAAACACAAAAGGGCCGAGAAGGAAATTAGGGAAACAACACCCTTCACAATAGCCACTAATAACATAAAGTACCTTGGGGTGACATTATTCAAGCAAGTGAGAGACCTGCATGAAAATAACTTCAAATCTCTGAAGAAAGAAATTGAGGAAGATATCAGAAGATGGAAAGACCTTCTGTGCTCATGGATTGGTAGGATTATCATAGTGAAAATGACTATACTGCCAAAAACAATCTACAGATTCAATGCAATTCCCATCAAAATACCTACAAATTTTTCACAGAACTTGAAAGAAAAATTCTCAACTTCATATGGAGAAACAAAAAAACTCAGAATCTCCAAAATGATCCTGTACAACAATATATCATCTGGAGATATCTCTATCCTTGACCTCAAGCTGTACTACAGAGCAATAGTAATAAAATCTGCATGGTATTGGCATAGATACAGAATAGTGGATCAATGAAACTGAATAGAAGACCCAGAAATGAACACACACACCTATGGAAACTTGCTTTTTGACAAAGAAGCCAAAACCATTCAATGGGGAAAAAAAAAAAAACAGCATCTTCAACAAATGCTGCTGGTCCAACTGGATATTTATATGCAGAAAAATTAAAATAGATCCATATTCATCACCTTGCACAAAACTAAAGTCCAAGTGGATAAAAGACCTTAACATAACACCAGATATTCTAAATCAGTTAGAAGAAGTAGTGGGGAAGAGCCTAGAACTCATTGGCACAGAAAATACTTCCTGAATAGAACACCAACACCACAGGCTCTAAGATCAACAATCAATAAATGGGACCTCATGAAACTGAAATCTTCTGAAGCAAAAGACACTGTCATCAAAACAAAACGACAGCCTACAGACTGGGAAAGGATCTTTACCAATCCTACATCTGACAGAGGGCTAATATCCAGTATATATAAAGAACTCAAGAAGTTAAAAAGCAACAAATCAAGTACTCCAATTAAAAAATGAGGTATGGAGCTAAAAAGAGAACTCACTGTAGAGGATTATAGAATGCCAGAAAAATTCCTAATGAAATGTTCAACATCCTTAGCCATCAGGGAGATGCAAATCAAAATGACCCTGAGATTTCACCTTACACCCACCAGAATAGCTAAGATCAAAAACTCAAGTGACAACACATGCTGGAGAGGTTGTGGAGAAAGAGGAACCCTCCTCCATTGCTGGTGGGAATGCAAACTGGTACAACCACTCTGGAAATTAGTTTGGTGCTTTCTTAGACAATTAGGAACAGTGATTCCTCAAGACCCAGCTGTAACACCTTTAGGCATATATCCAAAAGATGCTCAATTACACAACAAGGATATTTGCTCAACTATGTTCATAGCTGCTTTGTTTGTAATAGCCAGAACCTGGAAACAACCCAGATGTCCCTCAGTTGAGGAATGCATACAGAAATTGTGGTACTTTTACACAATGGAATACTATTCAGCAATTAAAAAGGAGGAAACCATGAAATTTGCAGGCAAATGGTGGGACCTGGAAATGATCATCCTGAGTATCCCAAAAGCAGAAAGAAACTTATGGTACATACTCACTTCTATAGTCCTATAGGATAGGATAGACATGCTGAAATCTGTATTCCTAGAAAAGATAAGTGAGAAGGAGGACCCAGGTTGGGATGATCAATGATCACTTAGATGGACAAATGGAATGGACATTGAATATAGGAGAAAACAAGCAACAGGATAGGAACCTACCAAAGAGGGCCTCTGAAAGAATCTATATAGCAATGTATCAAAGCAGATATTAAAACCCACAACCAAGCCTTTGGCAGAGGGCAGGGAATAATATGAAAATAGGGGGAGTTAGTAAGACTTTGGGAGAACAAGAACTCCATAAAGACCAAATAGATCAGGGCACAGGGATCTTTTTCGAGGCTGTTTCTCCAACAAAGGACCATGTATGGATATAACCTAGAACCCCTGCTCAGATGTGGCCCATGGTAGTTAAATATCTGACTGAGTACCCTAGTAAGGGGAACAGGGACTTTTTCTGTAATGAACTCAATGGCTGGCTCTTTGACCCTCTGCCCTCCCCCCTCCGCCCCCGAGGGAGGAGCAGAGTAGCTAGATCCCAGAAGAGGATATTGCAACCAGCCCTAAAGACACATGATAAGCTAGGCTCAGATGGAAGGGGTGGATATCCTCCCCTATCAGTGGACTTGTGGGGGCAGGGCAGAATGAGGGAGGGATGGGAAGAGTGGGAGGGACTGAGGGAGAGGGCTATGACTGGGATACAAAGTACCTAACCTGTGATTAATATAAAAATAAATAAATTACATTTAAAAAACCCAAATCCAACAACACATAAAATACATCATACATGAGTCAACCAAGGACCATGCATCATACACCGTGATCAATTAGGCTTCATCCCAGGGATGCAGGTATTTAATATCAACATATAAAAATCCATCAACGTAGTCCACCATATAAACAAACTCATAAAAATATCATGATCATCTCATTAGATGCAGACAAAGCCTTTGACACAATCTAACATCCCTTCATGGTGATTGTCTTAGAGAGGTCAGAGATATGAGGCTCGTACCTACACTTAATAAAGCCAATTGCCAACATCAAATTAAATGGAGAAAAACTCAGACAATTCTGCTGAAATCATGGAGAACACAAGGCTACTGTGTCCATACCTCTTCAATATCTAGTTGGAGCAATAAGAAAACTAAAGTAGATGAAGGGGATACAAATTGGAAAGGAATAAGTCAAAGTATTGTGATTCCCAGACGACATGTTAGTGTATGAAAGTGACCTAAAAATTTTCACTAGAGAACTATTGATGATAAACAGCTTTGGCGAAATAGCTGGATACAAGATCAATTAAAAAAAAATCAATAGCCCTCATGTACACAAACAACATATGAGATGAGAGAGAAATTAGAGACACTACACCTTTCAAAATAGTCACTTTACAGAGCAATAGTAATAAAAACTGCATGGTACTGGCATTAAAATGGACTGGTTGATCAATGGAATTAATTCAAAGACCCATAAATAAACCCACATACCTAATGTCACTTGAGTCTTGACAAAGGAGCCAAAACCATATATTGGAGAATAGACAGCATCTTCAACAAATGGTACTGGTTTAACTGGATGTTTTCAAGTAGAGTAAATAGATCCATATTTATCTCCCTGCACAAAATTAAAATTAAAATGGATCAAAGACCTCAATATAACACCAGACATATTAAATCTATTAGAAGAGAAAGTGGGGAAGAGCCTTAAACTCATCGACGCAGGAGACAACTTCCTAAAGGGAACACCAGCAGGTTCTAAGATCATCAATTAACAAATGGTACCTCTTGAAACGGAAAAGCTTCTGTAAGGCAAAAAAACACTCTCCATAGAACAAAACAACAGTCTATTGATTGAGAAAAGACCTTGACCAATCCTATATGTGAGAAAGGGCTGATATCAAAACTCTATAATGAACTGGAGAAATCAAAGACCAATAAACAAAATAATACATTTAAAAAATAGAGCACAGCTAAGGTCAGATGGAAGAGGAGGAGGACCTCCTCTATCAGTGGTCTTAGAGAGGGTCAGGGAGGAGAGGAGGGAGGGAAGGTTGGATTAGGAGGGCATACGAGAGGGGGGGGCTACACCTGGAATATAAAGTAAATAAACTGTAATTAATATAAAAATAAAAAATGTAATTAAAAATAGAGCACAGAACTAGAGAATTCTCAAGAGAAGAATCTCAAATGGCTGAGAACACTTAAAGAAATGCTCACTTTCCTTATTTATCAGGGAAAGGCATATCAAAATAACTCTGAGATTCCATCTCACACAGGTCAGAATGGCTAAGGTCAACATCTCAAGACAAAACACATGCTTACAAGGGTGTGGAGAAAGGGGAACCCTCCTCTGTTGCTGCTGGGAGTGTAAAAATGTGCAACCACTTAAAATCAATCCAGTGCTTCCTCAGAAAATTGGGAATAGCTTTACCTCAAGGCCAGCTATACCTCTCCTGGATATATACCCAAAAGATGTTCCACTATACAAGGACACTTGCTCAACTATGTTCATAGCAGCTTTACTCACAATAGCCATAATCTGGAAACAACCTGGATGTCCCTCAATCGAAGAACGCATAAACTGTAGCACACTACATAATGAAATACTACTTAGATATTAAAAACAAAGAAATCATAAAATTTGCAGGAAAATGGATGAAACTAGGAAATATCTTTCTGAATGAGGTAACCTAGACCTAGAAAAAAAACACATATGGTATTTACACACTTATAAGTGTATTTTAGCCATATTGCATGGATAAGCATACTATGAGGCACAGACCTAAAGAAAATAAGTAACAGAGAGGATCCAAGAGAAGTTGTATTATGCTCACTCAGAAGAGGAGATAGAATACATAGATATAGTGGCTGAAGAGAGGAAACAAGATAGAATGGAAGGCACAGAGAGTAAAGAGGGTGGAGATAAGAGCTGGGAAGAACAAGGGCAAGAGGACATGAGGCTTGTAGAGAAAAGAGAGACAAAGGTTGGCTGTATCTCTGTGACAAGCTGACCAAGCTTGCCTCAGGGTAGGTAGGCTCCTGGGAGGATATGAGGGGGACTCAAGCAGACTTCTAGTAGCAGAGGCCACCAGAGATGGAAGAAGACATCCTCTAACTAGACTAGTCTCCTAACAGAGGGAGGAATATCAACCCACCTACAAAAACTTACACCCAAAATTTACCCTGCCTACAAGATGTACACAGGGATTGAGAGAATGCCCAAACAATGCCTGGCCCAACCAAAGACCCACCCTAACAAAGAGTGCCAACCCCTGACACTATAAGAGATACTCTGTTAAGCTGGCAGACAGGAGCCTATCAGAGTTGTCCTCTGAGAGGCCCTAGTCAGCATGCCTCAAAACATGCTGAGACTCACAGGCAAACATCGGATAGTTTATAGCATGTCTTGAGGAAAAGTGGGATGAATGACAAAAGGACCTTAAAGTGTCAGGAGCTCCCCAAGAAGAGCAACAGAACTAACTAACCAGGGCCTTGAAGGGCTTGCTGAGACCAAGCATCAACCAAAGACTATATAGAAAGTGGACCTAGACCCCCTACAAAAATTTAGCGGATGGGAAGCTTAGGCTTCATGTGGGTCCTTTTGTAATATAAATGAGGACTGTATCAGAAATGGATTTATTCACTTGCCATTTTTTTGATCACTTCCACCTGATGGGGAATAGGATAGGCTTAGTGCTGATGTAATTTGATGAGCTTAGGTGGATGGGAAAGAGAGCTCCCCTTTTGCTCAGAAAAGGAAAGTAGGGAAGTGGAACGGAGGGAAAGTGGAAATGGGAGGGGAGGAGGGATGGGGCCACAAGGATGTAAAGTGATAAAAAATATTATTGAAATAATAAAGAGATTACAGGAGAGATGTTCTTTGCTGTGACTTCTTCTAAGGAACTAAAAACAGCTCATGGATTAAATAAAGATTGTTTCTGCCTGGTGCAGGTGAAATTTAAGAAATACAAATATTGAGAACTGGCCATTTGTTTTCTCACATTAGAGATCATCATTGATTGTGGGAAGGCTTTTCTGAGGAGACATTAAGGATCCCATCCTGCACCTGGCAGATATAAGAGCCATCAGGGGGAGAAAACGAAGACAACTACGTAATACATTCAATTTTCCATTTTACAGTTTCATATAAAAGAAAGTAGGACAAGAAGACAGATAAATCAACAATGAATTAACAAAATGAAAAGACTTTAACTCCCTCTTTTTTTTTTAATAAGCAAGCCAGATTTAACTTGTTGCTAAAAGGAGTGTGAAGGCATGTAGAAGAAAAAAGATGTGACTGTAAAGGAAAGTCCATAGTTGTTTATAAGTGGGTAGGATTTAAATTTGGAATTAAGCTTAGATAGAGGCAGAGATTTAAAAAAATCCATAGTCACAGAACTGGTGTGAGTACTTCTTTATATGCAAAAAGTGGCTGAATTTGTTATCTTAAAAATTATTTTCCCTAAGAGAATAGGAATGTGACTCTGAGATTCCTAACGGAGGGGGTGGGGGGTGGGGATGAAGACTCAAGTGACCACTTCCTAGCCAGGCAGGACTAGTGGAAGGAAAGGAACAACAACCCACTGACAAAACTTTTGATCCAAAAATTACCCATGCATACAAGAAATGCAGGAATGAAGAGGGAACAAAGATTAAGGAAATGTCTAGCCAATAATTGACCCAACCTAAGATCTACCCCACTGGAGAGATCCAGGCCCTGACACTCTTAATGATGTTCTGCTATGCTGGCAGACAAGAGCCTAACTTGACTGTCTTCTAGAAGGCTCTGGCCAGCAGTGGATCAAGACAGATGCTGGGACTTGCAGCCAGGCATGGAACAGAGCTCCAGGGATCTTGTGGGAGTATTGAGGGAAAGACAGAAGGAGCTGGAGGGGACAGGAACTGCACAAGAAGACCAACAGAGACAATTAACTTAGACCACTGGGATCTTACAGGGACTGAGACATCAACTAAGGAGCATACATGGTCTGGACCTAGGTCCTCTGCACATATGTGGCCAATGCGTGGCTTGGTCTTCATGTGGTTGGCATGGCTAGGGGAGAAGGGCTGCCTTTTCCAACATGGACTCTATTGCCTGCTTTTGGATCACTTCCCCTTGGCAGCACTTCATTGCCTGGCCTCAGGGGGTGAGGATATACTCAGTTCTGATGTGACTTGATGTGCTGGAGAGGATTGATATGGGGAGAAAAGGAGAAGGGAAGAGGGACTAGGAGGAAGGAGGAGAGGACACCGTTGGGATGTAAAGTCAATGAACTGAAATCTTAAAAAAAAAACAAAAAAAAGTTATTTTCACATGTAACTAATGATTTCTTTGGTGACACAGTAACTAATTTCATTAAATGAAAAAAAGGTGTGGGAGAGTATTTTGGAATTTTGATATTCCCATCATAGGACAGACAAATGGGGAAATGTCCTACAAAAATGTGACAGTTCTACATGCCCTTACAGGCCTCACCTCAAGTTGTTCAATGAACGGGATGTTTGTTTTCTGTCTTTTCAATCATTTTTAAAAATATATAATCCTTTTGGTTTTGAGACTGTAATTATATCTCCCTTCACCTTCCTTCTTCCAATTCCTTCAATATGCCCCTTCTTTCTTTTTATCAAATTCATGGCTCCCACTTTTTCATTAATTACTGTTAATACATATATTTGTGTGTGTGTGTATGTGCACGTGCACACTGTGCCTGCATGTGTATATATTCACAAACATATTAGTAAATATGTAAATACAACTTTTACATGTATATAATGTTGAATGTACATTGGTATTTGATAAAAATTTGACATTCCCTTCCCTTGGGGAGATGATTTTTCCCACTCTCTGCATTCTTTTGTTGCCTATAGTTCTTTGTTGAGGGCTGAAACCTCCTAGGATTTCCCATCCACTGTAACATTTTTATCATTTCTGTCCTTGTTCAATTCATATTCAGGGAGTCTTATTGATGAGACTTTATGGTTATTTACTTCTGTTCTTTTGAAGTTTCTTTCCCATTTCTACAATGATCCCTGTTTAAATAAAATTTAACCATTTGGGATGACAATGCTCTCTTCAAGAGTCAAAAGCCATAATATAAAAACTCCAGCACCGGGCATGAGAAACCATTTCTTGAAACTCCCCAAACATTATAGACTATTTCTATTGTGCCTGCCTACTTCCAGAAGTGAACGATAAGTTTCCGTTGCTGAAAATGCTATATACTTCAGAGAGTTCTAAAGGGCCCCAGAGCTGGAACTTATTTGAATGTCTCCTTAAAGACTAGGTTTCATGGTACCAGAAAATTCCATGTATGATTACAAAGGAGGCAAGAAACAATCATACCCATATGTGACACCTATGAACTGTAATAACTACATCTTTGGCTCAATAATCCTAAGAGTACAATAGTGGAATACATAGTTTGGTTCTGTCCAATAGCTCTCTGATTGAACTTAAAGCAAACTCATCAAAAGGGAAATCTTGCCAATACTAGAAACATAGCCAAATACCTGGGGTTACTGAACTCATAGATCCTGGAGTAGAACAACCACAAAATAGCCTTTTTATAAACCAACACAACCCCTAACTACATTCTAAATGTTTGTCCTTATATATCCAGAGAAGTGTAGTCCACTCCCTTAAAGATATTTCTCTTTGCTATAGATGGACACAATTACAGAAAACTACAAGCAGTCAAAATGCATCTGTGGAGTCCATGTACAGGGATACATGTATACAAACTACCATAGTTAAGAATCAGTGATCATTTAGGAGGAGGGAGCAAAAGACACTCAGCTGCATTCAGTGGTTCCAGTGTGTCTCAGAGTAGATATATTTCATAATTTAACCACAATTGGATTTAGTCACCCTTGTCTAAATATACGAAGGATAGAAAAGAAAATAGAAAGTGCATGTGAAAGATTTAACTAAACTAGATTACATCTTCTCATTTATGAAAGATGATCATGAAAACAGTTTACATTGAAAGGATATTGTAAACAATGGATTGGAGGTCTCGATTTTTGATGGTGGGAATTAGAATAATTAACAGGAAATAATAAAAGTGGTAGAGGAGAGTTCTTGAATTTAATTCCTCCTTGTCATCTCAGTACTTTTAGACATAGCTATGGACTCACCTCACATACAGGTCTTGCCTGGATTGTTCCACCAGAGCCAAGATATCTCATGTCATCTCTACACTGCTAAGTCTAGTCTCCAGTGCACAGTTCACATACTAGTCTCCACTACAGTTTCACCTCAAGACCCCAGACTTCAGACCTCTTGTACCATCTTCAAAGTCCCAGAGCTACATCTGAACATATGATCTCCTATTGGATTTCCTAGATGATATCACCAGAACATCACCTGAAGAACCATGCCCACATTCCCAGGCCTATCTCTGTTATTATTGGTCCAACACTGGCCCGGCTTGAACACGGCAGAATATCACACCAGACATACAACAGTGAAAGAAATCTACATACCCATATCACACCTCAAAAACAAAAGGCCAACATATGATGTATCTTCCCCAAATTTTCTAAGAGAATTACCCAGATGAACCTGAAGGCACAGAAATTTTAAAAACCTTCATAAATATTCATTTTGTCAAATAATTCAGAGTCTAATCAAGACATAGATAAATATCTCAATGAACTAAAGTAAGAAAGCAATAAACTAAGTAATACCCAAGAAAACATCTACATATGAATGAAATGATGAAGACAATATAGAATTAGAAAACTGAATTCAGTTAAAAAATGAAAATAATGAGAAAAACCTGAACTGAAATGGAGTTAGAATTGGAAAGCTCAATAACCAGTTAGAAAACTTAGGGGAAAGCTTTGCTAGAAGAATGGAACAAGTAAATAATCAAGTAGATAGACTATTAGGAAACTTATCAATTTGCATGCTCACTTAAAAACATTTAATAAAGAAAATCCCTTTTGTGTTTCTGGAGTAAAGTGGCATACCAAAGCTACAAACTAAGTGAAACTAGCTCAGGATTTCATATCAATGGCGGCAATATAAAGATTATAAAATTCTAACAAAACAACTTTAATTTTGATATTATATTGTCTTACTTTTTCACCCAGAGTGACAAAGAAGACAGGGAACAGTCCAGGAGCCTACCACAGAGGGCCTCTGAATGACTCCACCCAGTAGGGTGTCAAAACAGATGCTGAGACTCAGAGCCAAGCTTTGGGCAGAGTGCAGGGAATCTTATAGGAGAAGGGGGTGATAGAAAGACCTGGAGGGACAGGAGCTCCACAAGGAGAGCAACAGAACCAAAAAAAATATGAGTTCATGGGGGCCTGCAGAAACTGAGGAATCAACATGTATGGCCATGCATGGAGAAGACCTAGACTCCCTGCTCAGGTGTAGCCCATGGACAGCTCCATATTCATAGGGGCCCTCTAGAAAGTGGAACAAGGGCAGTCACTGGCAGAAACTTGGTCGCCTACACTTTCATTAGGTCTCCTTGGCCAGGTGGCCTTACTAGACTACAGAGAAAGAAGATCCAGATAGTCCTGATGAGACCTGATAAGCTAGGGTCAGATAATAGGGGAGGAGGGTCTCCCCTATCAGTGAGCTAGGGGAGGGGCAAAAGGGAGAAGAGGAAGGGAGGGTGAGACCTGGAGGAGATGTGAGAGGAGGCTACAGCTCGGATACAAAATGAAGAATGTGTAATTAATAATAATAAAGAACAAACAAAAAAAACAAAAAGATTGTAGATTTTGATCATATTGTGAATATCTGTTGGTCTTTTCTACCATGCATACAATAATCTCTGGACATCAATACAGGTACAACTGCCAGGGCTTTCACTACATTTTTTATGGATTTCAAATTCTTCCAGATGTCCCAAACCAGTGAATCTCAACCTGTGGGTCAGGACCCCTTTAACATTTCATATCAGACATCCAGCGTATCTGATATTTATATTACAATTCATAACAATAGCAAAATTAGTTATGAAGTAGCAACAAAATAATTTCATGGTTGTTGGTCACCACAACATGAGGAACTTTACTTAAGGGCCATAGCATTAAAAAGTTTGAGAACCACTGGTTAAAAAACTCACACTATGAACACTTCCCAAGTATGGCCTACATGTAACCAGGTACACATACACACCACTTGTCTCTCTCTTTTAAAATCTGTCTACTCTTCATCATCCTCTTAACCAATAACTTTAATTTGATTCCTTTTTGTTTATTTTGTCTAAAGTTAATTAGTCAATAGATTCCTTAGAAAAGTCTGATGGGAACAAGATTTCCTGAAATGTTTTTTTTTTTTTTTCTGGATGATAGTTTACCTGAGCACTTTTTATTGAAAAAAACCTTGAGGTTTAAATTTCCTCCATTAAGTATGTTAACATATGTTAAGTATGTTATATATACACATAAGAACATACTAATTTACTTCATTTTCATGTATTTTCTTAAGTGTTTGTTTTCTGCCCATGTATTTGCAATTGCTCACACACACAAACACACAAAGTGTGTGTATAGTGGTCAGAAAAAAAATTCCTAGAAATCTGTTTTATCCTACAATATGGGTCTCAGGGATTGAACTCAGGCTTGTAGTGAGTGTCACTTCTGAAATATTTCACTCACCCCTCAGTGTACTTTATTATCTCATAAAACACTGATGTCTAAATCTCTGATGATAAATTAATGACATTTCACTATGAATGAATTTCTTTTCTTACTGGTCAGAATAGCAATGACTGAATGTAGCATAAATTAAAAACTTGAAAAATTATTTTCAAAAATAGAATATAGAAATGAGGTCCTTGAGAAAAATAAATAACACTTTCTTTGGTAAAAGAATGTATTAAGACAAAACTGAATATAAGTCACCATTTGCTTTGACCCCATATCAATGAAGGGTAATAAAATTGTGCCAAAAAATTACAATCCTAGTATTCATTGTTTCTAATCACTATGATGAGACTATTTTATTATTTTTTGTTGTGGTTAATGATAATTTCATCAAATAGGTGCATATGCTGAGCTGCACCATGAATATATGATCAGCAAAATCCAAAGTTGATTATAAGTCAATTGATCTGCACTTTTCATTTCAGAAATTGTAACAAAAGAAGTGAAGAACACTTTAGATTAAAAGAATATTTAACATACATATCAAATTACAAAAAAAGAAACCCACAAATACTCTCAATAATAAATTGTAGGTCAGAAAGATGCTGCCTCAGTTAGGTTCTATTGCTATAGTAGAGTAAAACAACTTGGAAATAAAAGGTTTTATTTCATTTATACTTTCAGGGAATAATCCATCACTGAGGGAAGCCAACGCACAAATTCAAGGTGATAAGCTAAAGGCAGAACTGACGATCATTTAGGGATGCTGCTTACTTGCATGATTCCCAAGTCAATGTTTTCCTAGCTATCTCCAGACACACATACTTGAGGATGTTGAGCCCCACAGTGGGCTACTTCAACATCAATTGTTAAACATGAAAATGCCCTACAGAATTGCCTACAAACAATCTTATAAATGAATCCTTTGAACTGAAGTTCCATTTCTCAGATTACTCTATGTAATGTTGACAGATGCCTATAGATATTACAAAGCTAAAGAGTACAAGAAAGTGAGTACTCTAACCCTGCACAGATGTAGCCCATGGCAGTTCAGCCTCCAATTGGGTTCCATAGTAATGGGAACAGGGACTATCTCTGACATGAACTGTTTGGCTTTCTCTCTGATCACCTTCTCCTGAGTGGGGAGCAGCCTTACCAGGCCACAGAGGAAGACAATGCAGCCTGTCCTGTTGAGACCTAAGAGACTAGGGCCATAAGGAAGGAAAAGAAGAGCTCCCCTATCAGTGGACTTGGGGAGGGGCATGCGTGGAGAAGGGGGAAGAAGCGAGGAATTGGGAGGGGAGGAAGGAGGGAGCTACGGGGGGATACAAAGTGAATAAAGTGCAATCAATAAAAAATTTTTAAAAAATAATGGAGAGTTTTCTTTTATCTGGAAAAGAAATGATTGTTGATTGGAAATGGTATATGACAGGGTCTTTAGGGAAATAGTGAAATCCCTTCATAAATTTTATCCATATGTATTTTTGTACTTTATATTAAAATGTGATATATTTTCAAGTACCTAAAATATTGCAAATTGAATATTAACACAAGCAAAAAGGAGACTTCAAGGGAAGATTTGGAAAGGAGAAAAGCTGTTGATGAAATTTGCTGGTAGTAGGCAGTGTTACTCATGGAGGACAGTAGAAAACACAAGACTGTTCTCATCAGTCAGCATAAGCCCATTACCTGGATGACTAGTTAAAATATAAACTTCGTGGGCTAAACTCATGCTTTGGCTGTATTTGAGCGAAAAAGAATCCTAGACTTGTTTTTTTTTTTCCTTAAAAGAAATCTATCCAAGTAATGCTGATATTTCTAGTATAAGATAACTTTTAAAAAGCAAATTATCAATGTCACATAAGAAAATTTTAAAATAGAGAGTGTGTAATTTTTCCTTCTGTCCCTGTATCTTCCATTTACCACTTGTTTGTGGTTTAGGGACTGTAAGTTTAGTGAGTTTGGTCTTCTATTAGCTTTCCTTGTTGCTGATCCCAAACAGTGGGCTTTTCTCTGTATTTGCTAAACATCGTAGAAAACATAATACGATAAAGAAATGAGGATTTTCTTAAATTGAAAATTGATTCTTTTCTCATACAATTCTACCTTAGTTTCCTTTCCCTCCACTCCTTCTAGCTCCCTCCAACTTCCCTTTCCCCCAGATTGACTACTCTTCCATTTCCTCTTCAGGAAAAAAAATAAAACAAACAGGCCTCCAAGAGCCAACAAATGTGACGAAACAATATACAATTAGGCAAGGAGAAAGCCCTCATTTGGAGGCTGGACAAGGGAAGTCAATACGAGAAAAACTAAAAAGAGTCTTAAAAGCAGGTAAAAGAGTCAGAAATAGATCAGGGCACAGGGGTCTTTTATGAGACTGTTTCTCCAACCAAGGACCATGTATGGATATAACCTAGAACCCCTGCTCAGATGTGGCCCATGGTAGCTCAGTATCCAACTGGGTACCCTAGGAAGGGGAACAGGGGCTATTTCTGTAATGAACTCAATGGCTGGCTCTTTGACCCTCTGCCCTCCCCCCCCCCCCCGAGGGAGGAGCAGCCTAGCTAGATCCCAGAAGAGGATATTGCAACCAGCCCTAAAGACACATGATAAACTAGGGTCAGATGGAAGGGGAGGAGGTCCTCCCCTATCACGACTTGGAGAGGGACAGGGAGGAGATGAGGGAGGGATAGGGAGAGTGGGAGGGAATGAGAGAGGGGGCTACAGCTGGGATACAAAGTACATAACCTGTGATTAATATAAAAATATATAAATTACTTAAAAAAAAGAGTCAGAAATATACCCGCACCCACCATTAGGAGTCTTACAAAAACACCAAGATAACGACCACAACAATTACCAGAGGGCATGGTACAGACAAATGAAGGCATGTGCTTCCTGCTTCAGTCTGTGAGTGACCAAGTGACACATCCTCACTTGATTCAGTGGGCCATGTCCTCCTGGTGTTCTTTATTCCTTTCTGATACCTACAGTGTTCCTCTCCCTCTTTTGTAGGATTCCTGATCTCCAAGAGGAGAGACCTAATAAAGACCTAAAATTTAGCCTTTCTCTATGTATAATGTCTGAATGTGGGTTTCTGCATCTGCTTCCAACTGCTGCTGTAGGAAGCCTCTCTGATGAAGATTGAAGAAGGTATTTATCCATAAGTATAGCAGAATACCATTAGCAATCACCTCATTTGACTGATTTTTCTTTGACAGTCAATTTGATTCCACCCTATGCCTCTGGGTTATCTATTCTCCAATTCCTGGTCATTTAGGCAGCATAGATACAGTGCAGGTGGACTCCATTTCATGGCACGGGTTTCAAGTTAAATCAGACGTTGGTTGTCCACCCCCACAGGTTCTGCTCCACCAATGCCTCAGCACATCTTGTAGGCAGATGGAAGGTTTTGTGGAAATCTTCCTTGTCCAAGTTTCTCTTTTCATAGCCTACAAATTACCTTCCATTGCCAAAGAGACTAGGACATGGATGAAGTTTCTATGCCCACAGGAATACCACCTCTATATAATGATCTGTGTGGAGGTTTCATAAGAAATAGTCTCTACTAGCAGTTTTCACAGGATAATCTTCTGTCATAGCACCAGCCTGGGTTGTTAAGGGATCTCCAGTGGATATCTGTAGCCAACAACTCAATCAGATATACCTCAGTCTCACCAGTCAAAGCCTTTTCTGGCTACAAAAGGTGGCCAATTCAGACTCTGTGTCTATCCTCTGTTAACTAGGAGTCCTCACTGGCAACACCATCATAAATTCCAGGAAGTTTCCACTGCACTAGGTTCTCACACTGCCCCATAAATGCCCCTCAGTTTCAGCTGTCTTTCCTCACACTGTTGGTTACTTGTCTCCTACCTTCCCCACCTGATGCCTCTAGCTCTTGTCTCCACCCATTTGTATCTTCCCACAGAATATACTCTGTTTTCCATTCTCAGGAAAATAAATAAGAGAAATCTTTAATAAAACTTTACAAAGGAAGAAGTATTCGAACTGACCTGAACTGGTTCAGAATAGCACTCAAGACCACATACAGATGTTATCAACGCATATCCATATGTTAATCCCAACATTTACAGACATTTGTTTTTTTTAAGTTTGAATCCAATCTATTGGCTGATTTCATCAAGTGCTTACATAATACACACACATACAGAAATGCATTAATTTAGGTCATGAGCATAGAAAAGAACACAGTTTAAAATTAAAGTTATACATATAGCTTAAGTTGCAAAAGCTAATAAATTTGGCATAGTAAGTTTGGTTGCATTATTCCTTTAATTGCAAGTTAAATTAAAACATGTTTACTCTACAGATCTATTTCCATTTTGATGTTTTGTATGGTGACATTGATTTGTAAGGGAAGATCTGGTGCTAGGAATGAAACTCAAGCAATGACACGTTCATAATGAAAAGGAAGACCAAAACCAATGAACATGAACCTAAGAAACAAATAACTAACAGTAGACTTATCTCAGAAAAGGACCAGTTCAGGATTTTATTGTTATTGTTAATAATCAATGATTTATCTTCAGAGAGAGGGCAGATTTTGATCTAGAATAACTATACCAGTGGAAACAATGCACTCTACAATTTCACATGGTGACTTCTTTGAAGGCTGCCAGTGCATATGATTTTTCCCTAGATAACAAGAATCTTTAGAAAATAATGGTGATGATGTTCCTCATGTTTGAAAATACTCATTCAACCACTTACTTATTGGTGCCATAAGATAGAGCATCAGATATGATCTAACTAGAATCTCCTGGAAAAAGAGTCTTTATGATAGGTCTTCTATGTTGGGTTGACTTTAGGTATGCCTATAGGAGAATACCTTGATTAAGTCAAGTGATATGGCAAACCTAGCCCAATCTGGATGGCACCATTCCCTAGCAGAAATTGGGTGAGCACATGTAAACAAAGATATGAGCATATATGAATCTTTCTCTTTCTTTCTCTCTCTCTCAATCTGCCTGATTTTTACTGTGATTTGATTAGCTGCTTCAAGTCCCTGCCTTTGCTGACAAACAGTGGTAGTTAATAACCAGGAATTACAAGCCAAATAAACCATTTCTCCTTTAAATTCAATTAGTAATATCATTACATAAGCTTTTCAATCACTTAACTTGAAGCAATAGTTGAAATTTTCCAATCAAATTTTATCCCCATGTACTGACTTTCATAACACTTCTTACAGCTTAGATGAAGAAGGAAAAAAAAAGATCAAAAGCATTTCGGATAACACAAGAAGGGAGGGCCCTGGAGCTCTGGCCATTGACCCACTATCATGGTTTAAGAACAAGATGCCTGACTGAGACATTTTCTATAATTAAGACTGATAGGGTTCCTGGGGGAATCAAAGGAGGCCATGTTCCTCAATTCTACTTTTCCAGTGTTGCCAACATTCCTAAGTTTGAGCCTGTGGCCTAGGGAGGCAGATCAAGAGAGGTACATGCTTCTCTCAGGAAGGAGGAAACAGATGAAAAGAAGAGGGGAGGAAATGTCAGTGGGCTTCTTAATGAGATCCCTCCTTGGTGGAAGCCCTCTGGGCTGAAAACTTGCTGTGCAGATCATTTGCTAATGAGCATGAACATTGCCATAGAATATCCTTTAAATATCCAAAGAAGTTCAAATAATTCAACTCATGCCAGCCATGACATGCTGTGCCAAATAAGACAATGCATTCTCAAATGCAAATCTGAGGAAGGCAGTTATACTATACAAATATATGAACAGGACTAAGTTATAGATACTGAAGCTTATGAGACTGTGTGCTTTTCATTTGATGGCAGGGTTCTTTTACATAATTTTTCCTCAAACACATATTGGCCAGTTGTCCAACTCAAATTCCTCTGTTGCTTTCTTTGCTGAAGTTCCAGAAATCTTAGCTGAATAAACTTTACCTTTAATTTGTGGGTGCTTAGTAACATTCAGCAATGTTGGCAGGAAGATTTCCTTAGTTCTACTTTCCTCCACCTTCTCCTCTGTCTCACATCTTTCTTCCCTTGAATTTTGCACAGCATATTGGCAGAAAACATAAAGAGAGGATATAGAATTTATTTTACTTTTATAAATTATATGAGAAGTTGTCAAACACATGAGATCTATCTGATATTGACCAATTCCCTATTGGATCAAATATCTGGAAAGTCTTACATAGAATTCACTTATAGTAAATGTGAATGTACACATGCATTAAACTTTGACCTTTAAGTCTCAACTTTAGGGGAATAAGGAAGGCAGTTTTTTTGTGGTTCCCTAAGGCCATGCAAGTTTGTCAGCAAAACATGCACACTCAATCACACTCTCTTAATGAACTGCTGCTGTCAATTTAGTTTTCATAAACACACCAGCAAGGAAGCATGGAGAGTGGTGATTCCTGAAATCGGTCTGTAATACCCCAGGGTGTCTCCAATTATTTCCAGGTGGGGGTTGAGGGTGTCATGAAATTGTCTGACAAAACTAATTTTAATCCACTTCTGTTTGCAAAATTGCAGCCAGTGAAGCACTTTGATTAAGAAGGACATTTCAGAAAATCAAGTGAGTCACAGTAGGGTGTTGCAAATGGAAAAACAAACAAACAAAAATCTTTGGTATAGAAATTCATAGGCAATTACATTTTTCCCTGTTTTTGTCCTCACAGCATGTGACAGCTCTTAATGGGATTCCAATCCTTGAGTAGACTCTACAATGAAGCAAAGAAAATACAATGGTTTTTGAGATTTTTATATGTCCAAAATTTTGTAAAATAAATTTTTGCATATTATAATTATCATAATGTCTACAATATGTTTGAAGAGAAACCAGTATGAACTATTTTATAGCCTAGAAAATTAGGAGTTTAGCAATATTAAATAATAACTCACCTCAAAGCTGCTTGGGATCCAACTAGAATCTGAGCTTACATCTCTCTAATACAAAGCCGATCTTCTTAATATTTGTAAACAAAAGTAAGATATAAAATCCCACAAAGAAGTTATAATAACTTGAGACCTCAACAAAATTGAAGAAGTAAATTCTATAACTAGACAAAACATAAAATATAATTTTCTAAATGGTTGGAAAATTTGAGACATGATGCTTAAAAGATGGCCTAATGGGGAAAAAGGCATTTTGTGCCAAGCCTGGAAACATGAATTCTAACTCTAGGACCAATAATAGAAGGAAAGAGCTGGTTTTTCAAGAGTTGTTTTCTGCCTACCACACATGCACTGCAACACCTGTGCCCAATACTCAAGCATGCACTCACACACACACACACACACACACACACAAATATATGATAAGTGTGCTGTAAAGAAAGTATGTTACCCTTGAAAGATCACTACAGCATAAGTTCTGAAAAGAACTGTCACTGTGACATCTAATCACATGGATACTTTTCTTACCTGTGCAGTGTTTGGATGCTGAACTAGATAGTTGTAAGGTTGTCATTGTTACAAACATTGAATCTTGAAGATATGTGTGTGTGTACGTGTGCACTTAAAATGTCTGAGTTTTACATATAAAAAGTATGTGATAGTTGATGTAAGTAAAGAAAATAAAATATTATAAACTAGTGTGATTAATACTGAGGAAATTAAATCAAATCAAGAGACACTGAGAAAAGAAAGATAAGTGAAAAAAGTAAAAGAAATCAATAATTATTGAATTATGAGAAAGTCCAGCACAGTTACAGTGAGACTGGCTTGATTAGCATGGCAAATCTGGAGAGAGGACTAGTGCAGTATTTAATTTAGTAGAATATGTTCAAGTGTGTTCCGATTTTTTAAAAAAATCGATGGCTGGCTCTTTGACCCTCCCCCATACATGCCAGGGAGTAACAGCCTGGCTAGATCCCAGGGGAGGACATTGCAGCCAGCCCTGAGGAGACAAGATGAACTGGGGTCAAATGGAAGGGGAGGAGGTCCTCCCCTGTAGGTGGACTTGGAGGAGGCGTGGAGGAGATGAGGGAGGGATGGGGAGAGTGGGAGGGAATGAGAGAGGGGGCTACACCTGGGATGCAAAGTACCTAACCTGTGATTAATATAAAAATAAATAAATTACATTAAAAATAATAACTATAAAAGCTTGGGAGGCCTTGATAATGAATTGTTTCATTTAGAAAATTTTATGGATGTATTAACTATCTCCTCATTAAAAAGAACAAGAAAAAGATAATCAGAATATTTTATTTAAAAAAATAAGATCCTGACTCAAAAATGTCTTCCTTTTTTCTTGATTGAATGTCAGTCTTGTGTCTTTGTCTCAGATTCTAAATGGTCTTCTGGCTTTTTAAAATATTACTTATTGATCTACTGCTATTTTTGTTTCATGCTTCAGCAAGTCTGATTTTACTGTATGTTTTATGAGCCCTAAGATTGTTCTTGCTACCTCAAGACTTCTGTACTATGTAAGAACCACTGGTTTATTCTCCCTAGAACTTAATTCAAATTAAGATTTACATCGGTCATATTTTATTATTCAAGTATTAGTTCATTGCCCTATTCTCAGAGAGAACCCTACTATGTAGCCTTAAGGTTGACTTCCCATTTTTGTTTATTAAATCATGTCTTTAAAATTATCATTACTTAATAATTTTAACATGCATTTTAGATTTCACAGTCTTCTCTCTAATCTCATTATACTAAAGTTAGACAGGAACTAAATGGAATTCTGCTTTTGTGTTCCATGTTATCCTTTCATGTGCTCATATATCCAGCATTTAGAACGACTCCATAGTCTCTTGTCCTTTTTTCCCTGTCTTCTCCCTCTTCCCACCACAGATAGCCTGTGAAAGACTCTACCCAATAGGTATCAAAGCAGATGCTGAGACTCATAGCCAAACTGTGGACAGAGTGCAGGGATTCTTGTGAAAGACGGTGGAAGATAGAAAGACCTGGAGGGGACAGGAACTCCACAAGGAGAGCAACAGAACCAAGAAATCTGGGCACAGGGGTCTTTTCTGAGACTGATTCTCCAACCAAGAACCATGCATGCAGATAACCTAGAATACCTGCTCAGATGTAGCCCATGGCAGCTCAGTATACAGCAGGTACCCTAATAAGGGGAACAGGGACTGCCTCTGACATGAACTCAGTGGCTAGCTCTTCGACCATCTCCCTGTGATGGGGGAACAGCCTTTCCAGGCCACAGAGAAGAACAATGGAGCCAGTCCTGATGAGACCTATTATATTAGGGTCATAAGGGAGGGGGACCTCCCCTATCAGTGGACTTAGAGAGGAGCATGGGAGATGAGGGAGGAAGGGTAGGATTCAGAAGGAATGTGGGAGGGGGCTACAGCTGGGGTACAAAGTGAATAAACTGTAATAAATATAAAAATAAAAGTTTTTAAAAAATAACAAATGAATAACTTAATTTTAAAAAGTGACTCAATAGCACTTGCTTCATGAAGAAAATATTTAACTATGTTTTACATGGGTTTAACATGAGAAAAAGTTACTGTTTAATAGGTAGACAGCAAAAAACAATCAGACATCACCCCCCCAAAAAAAAATCCCATACAGGTATATTTTGGTAGGACAAGACTTGAGTCAGCATAAAATTCATGCTAAAACTGGAAAGATAAAATGATGGCTTGATGCATGGATACAAAAACCTTTACAAACTACAGCATATAGTTTTAAAGTGTGTTGTGTAAATGTTGTTTTTAGTTCTCAGATGAGAAGATGCAATAAGAGACATTCCCAAGCTTCCTTAGCACTTTCTGAACTCTCACTGGCTGGATCAACTCAGCTGTTGTGGCTTAAATTCCTCTCTAAGCCAACTGATTCAAACTGGCTTCTCTCACTTCTGATAAAATTTCTCTGCTTGGCCTCAAACTAATTTTGCCAATAGGTTTTAATCTTCTGTCTCCTTCTCATTTCACTGGCTCATTCTGTCTTCACCTCTGTCTAGCTTGTTCTCTCTGCAACCTCTTTCTCTAAAACTGTCCCAGTAAAAAACTCTCAGGAAAAAAACAAACAAACCAAACAAACTCTTTTCCTGTGCTGCTCTTAAGCAGCCTTTCTTCTTTGTCCTGTTCTCATGTGGTGATGTTATTTGGAGATAAATTCCTAAGTAAATGTTCGCATGTTCATTTAAAGATTAACAGTATAGGATCTGAATGTCTCTCCATGTGAGAATGGTTAAAATAACATGAAATCACTAAAAATAATAACTGTGCTTTGTCTGTGCAAATATGAAAGATTGACAATATAAACTAGTGAGAAATGTAAGGATGATAATAAACCTTATTGAATATTTCTCCCTTAAAAAAGATGGATTGAGTACACTAGAAAGCAACTGAAATAAAAGAGAAAGTCACAGAGAACTTCAAGACCATTCAGAAAATTATTGGTATAAATTTTTGAAGCATGTGATGTTTTCTGCAGCCCAGCCTGGAATTCATGTAAACTTAAAACCTCTTATGTTTACAGAGCTTGTTTGTCTGGCATATGTTGATGTCCTTTAGAACTGACAGAATGCATTTAAGAATATATACCAGGTAATTTAAAGTTTTAGGAGTATGCAAAGATCCATAACTTTAAGGGCTAATTTTCATGAAAGAAATAGGGTTTTATATACTCTTTCCCTGTATTTTGAATTTAGCTGTATGACATTTTTTTCAGGCAATATTGTTAGTATATTTAAAAGGTGTTGAAATGTGCATGGAAATAAGGCTTTGCCTTCCATGACTCTCCTTTGAGATGTAGCGGTGTTGAGACTTGGTCCTCATATTTCTGTGGTGAGAGTGTAGATGCTGGTCATTGCCTCCCATATCTCTGATGTGAAAAATTTAGGTGTGTTAATAAAAGGATGAGTCACAAGAGGAAAGGAAACATGAACTGACCTTGGTGCCCATCGCTGTTGTAGACAGTAAGGCCTATTGAGCACCAACTAACATGAAGACAAAGAAAAAATACATAGTTTTTATTTTATACTGACTTCTGGATTTTTAAGCAGTGTTGTGGCAAGACCATAGTGATCCAATATCATCAGAAAAGAAAAAGGGTTGAATGCTTTAAAAGAACTGAATTTGAAGATAAGCTGATTCCTTACCATAAAAACTGACCATAAGTTTGATCACCTAGACACATATGTTGGAAAGAGGTAACTGACTTCCCACAATGGTTCTCTGATCTACATATGTGTGCAATGTCATGGGTACACACACACGCACACACACATATATACACACACTCAAAATTTTTCAAATGAGCTTGCAAGATGAATATAGAAAATTAAAAGCACATGGTCATGAACTATTTATTTTCAAACATGGTTTTCCTCAACGCAATATAATTTTATCTAATAATATCTCTTTAAAATGAATCACAGACAATCCATGTTGTATTCATACATTAATCAAAACACACAATTTAATAATGTAGGTATTAGTGTACCATGATGTTAGAAAGAGATGGTAATGTATATTATAGTCTTGATGTCTGGAGATTTTAGGGAAAATGCCCTGAAATTCTCCCCAAATCTCTAAGTACATCTTCAGACTGTCTATGAGGTTCTGTATCTATATTTCAAATTGCCAATATGGGCACTTCAAAGTTCCAACAGCACCTTAAGAAAACACATCCTAAGGCTTGACTGTTAATCATGTCGCTTGTCAACCAACGATCTACCTACTCCAGTTTCCATTTTTCCCATCTGTAAATCTGTCTTCAAGTTATTCCAGCAAGAAATCTGGAATGGTGATTATTTCCTCTCTGTACTCCCATTACAATCCCCTTTCTGCAAATGTCATGTCTTACTCACATACATTTCAAATTGCTCAAATATCCTTTCCTATCAATTACATATCTTCCTTGTGCTGCAAAAAGACTGCAATATTAAATCAGCAATTTCTTGTGAAAGATACAAAGATGTAAGTAGAACATACAGTGTCCAGTACACATATATTATTAGATTTTCTGTTGCTAGAAAATTCAAATTCTTATTTTAATGGGGAATGTAAGTATAGCAACTCATTTGGAGAAGAACACCAAAGAAAGGGAAGAAATTATTACATCTCCCAACTGTTTTTCCAATGAGCCACAAAAGGAGAAATGGGGTGATTCCAATAGATGCTTGACTCTTGTCCCATGTTTTATGAATAACTCAGAAGTTAAAGAATTGCATTTATTTTGCCCTCCTAAATTTCTTCCAAATCTGGCAGATTTACTTCCTTTGAAAAAAAAAATGTTGGGCATCACAACTTCAATAATCCTTATGAAAATAGATGAATTTGCTTTGTTTGTGGTTAATCTTGCTTAGAAATTTACATTACCCAATCAAGAGTTAACAAGTCCCCTTCAGGGAAAATGAAGTATCACATAAAAATTCCACAAGAAACTTAGCAACAAATCAGGGCTGGCTAGACAGTATGTATGGAGATTTCTAGCCCTTCTCAAGTCTATTAAAACCCTCTAAATTCTGCCTTAGACAAAACATAAAGGAGGGTTGGGAAGGCTTTTATTCCTGGGAGGCCTGTCAATTTTCACATACTAATATTTAATCATTGAAAATGTCTATATATCCAAAATTAAGTCATTTAAGCTTGATATAAAGAACACATTAATTTTATATAAACTCTTTTTCGGACATGGAGTGACATACATAAGTGGGAAATAAAATGCTCTGAAGTTGAACGTCGAATAATCTTCTGCCCATCCTTTATGAAAAGAGTTGTAAAGTTGTCTTATGATGGCCTTTGATGAGCACCATTCCCATTTTTCTGTCAAAATGCCTATGAAGACTTAAGATGTTAGAAATTTCTGAAGAAATCCACACTCCTGCTAGTTTTATGTCCAAATTTTAAAAAAATTTACAATGCTTCAATTATGAAATGGAAAAACTGGAAAAATCACTAGAATTATGTAATGTTATTTTCCCCCAAAGGGTAAGAATATGTTTCCTAATTACTTTCTCCAGGAATTGGTCCTCATTTCACAGTTTCATTGTAGGTTAAATGTCAGAAGTTGGACAAGCTGTTTTCTGTCTCACACCTAACACTAACACCAGATTGCTTTCAGATGAGTGTGTGTGTGTGTGTGTGTGTGTGTGTGTGTGTGTGTGTGTGTGTAAGAGAGAGAATGACTGTCTCTTTTTCTTTTTCCATGTGTTTTTATAATCTCTCTTATCATGGCTATTATGATTGCTCTTTGGTTAAAAGCACTAGTGACTGTTATCTCGACCTCCACCAAGCTGGGATCACAACCATATGCTACCTTGCCCCATAAACTAAATTTTTATATAGCAACATTAGAACTATATAGTTTATCATGACTGTTATGATGGCTCAGTGGTTAAAATCACTTGCTGCACTCATACAGAACAGGATTTATTCTCCTGCGCTCAGAATGCTCACAATCTTCACTAACTATTTTCCCATGATACAGCACCCTCTTCTGGTCCCTTGTGTACCAGGCACAAACCTAGTCTAAATACATGCATATGGGCAACCATCTATACTTGTAAAAAAAAATAACAAATCTTAAAAATACTCCCCTCTTCCACACAACATTCTATATTTATATCAAATACAGTGACAAGAAAGTTGTTCAATGGACTAGAAACCAACATGTACTGAGGAGCAGTAATTCTACTATAAATACAAATAAGCCATTACAATTAGTTGGGTGAGGAAAACCCTTCACTTAGTTGAGACAACTGTAAATGTCTACCTATGTAAAGCTTCAGAAAAACAGATACCAGAGACAGGTAGCACTGGCTAATAGTCCTGCAAAGAAGGAAAGGATTCCATGGACTTTAGAGGCTAGCATGCCTAGAACTAGAGTAGAGAATGAGGCCCAAATACGTTAGCATACACTATCATCAAATGAATTTTATTTTAAAATGAGTGGTAAAGAAGTAAAGCAAATAAAATGTCACAGCATCTGCAGATGGCTAAAAATATTGGAGAAAGAAGAGTGCCTGAAAAACCCCTGACATAAAGGGTATCCATTGTCTTTCCAGAAGAAACTTCAGAAGCATTACATTACCATTACATTAAGCCCAGCAATGATTTCATGGGTAAGAAATAGATGTTTCCTCCCTCATACTGTTTTAAAATAAGAGACTTATCATTCCCTTTGGTCTTTTAAATACAAGACTTGCTTAGAGTATGTGAAATGATCCCATTATTTGTAAGCAACCATAAATTTTAATACTAAAGTATTCTTTTTGTACTGAAATGGAAAAGGTCAAAACATACGTGACCTCTCTTTCCTTTTTAAACTTCCTCAGGTGATGCACAGCTGTAACTGCCATGCATTCATTTTATTTCTGCTGCAATATTTTATTTTTTACTTTCAAAGCCTTAAGTTGGAAGTTTAACTATACAGATTTGACCTGTCTCTTACATGAAAATGACTCTGATTTAGGGATGGTTTATTAACTTTACATATACTACATTTCCACAATATGAAAAGACAGCAATAAGACCTTATTGAGGGCTTTACATAGTCATCTTCAAAGCTGAGGAAATTTCAGAGCAACTTGTTCAGTTTATGAACCTCATCTCTTGAAAGCGCTGTGTGACTGAAGAAGAGAGGCAGAAGTGTCCGGACAGGACAGATTTCTAAGTATCAGGTTGATTTTTGATTGAAGAGCCTAAATTGGGGCAAAATGAAGGGCATGCATACCAATAAGAAAAAACAATTCTTCATCCAACCAGATCTCTGCAGTTTGGCTCAAACTGACCTAGAAGAGCCAGGCACATTCCTGGTACTTATATTTGCCTGTGAAACAGTAAATACTACTATAGGGGTTTTGTTTATATGTAGTCTGTGAAAAAATTATTCAAAAAGGTAGCCATTATCACTCTCTGGTAATCATGATTGTTATGAGCAAATGCAGCTGCAATTATTTCAAACTGAGTCCATTCAAGTGTTTCTTGGGTAAGATTTTTTAAAACGGTGATGAGGCTGGGCCTAGAGTCTCAATTCAGGCTTTGAGGGTGTAAATAAGCATTCTTCTGACTTACATAGTGATTTTATGCATGAGAATGTGGATATATAGCCTTCCCCTGAGTTAGGGGCAGCCTCATCAGGCTACAGAGGAAGCTAATGCTCACAGTCTTGATGAGACCTGATAAGTAGGGTTAGATGGAAGGGAGGAGGACCTCCCCTATCAATGGACTGGAGAAGGAGCATAGGAGGAGAAGACAGAGGGAGGGACCATGTAGGGGGCTATAGCTGGGATATAGAGCGAATAAACTGTAATAAATAGAAAATAAATAAAATTTAAAAATAAAAAGAATGTGGGTGTATATGTGTGTATGTGTGTGTGTGTGTATAAACTTTATAGAATTTAGAATCTCCTAGGAGACAAGTAACTGGTATATCTATAAGAATACATTAAATTAGGTTAGCCTCTATGTATGCTTATGAAGGATTATCTAGATTAAGTTAATAGAGGTAAAAGGATCTACCCTAATGTTAGGCAATGCCATTGCATGTACTGAATTCCTAAATGAAACCAAACGAAGAAAATTCACAGAGCACATTCAT
Organism: Pachyuromys duprasi; assembly: GCA_028658305.1. Lineage (NCBI taxonomy): Eukaryota > Metazoa > Chordata > Mammalia > Rodentia > Muridae > Pachyuromys > Pachyuromys duprasi. The sequence goes on from CM053744.1 coordinate 38,735,741, forward strand.
CAGTCTCAACCACCTCAGGCTTCTGTATTTCTTTCCTTACTATAATAGACTGTGCCACCTAACTGAAAATCCAAATAAACCCTCTTCCCTTTAAGCTGCTTTTGTCAGGGCTATGTTATCATAGCAACAGAACGTATTATGCATGCATGTACATAACATTGCATATAGGTCTGCATGTATTTTGCATATGTATACACACAATTATATACTTACTTGCAAAATATGTTTCTTTATGGTACACTATCAATACTCAGGTTAAATAAATACAATAATTTTCACTAAGTATACTATCCAGCAATACCTAAACGAATGTATTGTAGATGAAATTTCTTATATTTAACCATAATGTGTTAATGTGAGCAAAATATTTTATTCCGTTTTCCCACTATTAAAATTTCAGAGGTAGAAAACCCAGTCTGTTCACAAAAGAACACTAGCAACAAACTTTTATTTGTTTCTGGTTCTTAGATTTGACAAAATAAAATGCAAAAAGTCTCTATTTGACAGGAAAATATGTGCAAGGAGACTACTAATAAGGAACATCAACTACTGAAAAATTTTTCACAGAGTATTTTATGCATGTAAACAGAACTCAAGTTGTCATACTTGGCTATAATATAATAAATTTTACTGGATACAAAATTATCTGGATACAACTGATTAAGAATGTGCATTGTTCAAAAGAGACAGAGCAGCCATGAAGGTTCATTACATAGATTCTTGAAGTGACTTAACTAAAGCTCTATCTCAACCACTCACAAGTTTTTGGAGGAAAATTGATTTTGTTTCCTCTTCACTGCAGTGGTAAATAATTTTATGGATTGTAAAGAGTCCTTATGCAAATTTATCTGTATATATTTTAAAAGAACAGAAACTGTTCCACGCAGAAGTGTGTGGCACAAAGGCTCACAGTACAATGCCGTATGTTTACCTAAGATGCTCTCCTTAAAGCCGCTCTGCACAGGGCATTCATGATGATGAAATTTTATTCTGAAAGATGTGATGTTACTTAAACAGGAAGTAAAAGATCAAAGTAGAGAAGGCTGTGTATTCAAGTGCATTCATCCATTCATCCACTATTTTTGTGCCTGGTCTTGTGTTCAGGGACAAAGGTAAAAACTTGAGCCTTACAAGACTTACAATAAAAAAATAAAAGGCATCAGCACAAGAGGCCACCATCTATTCTCTTTATGTGATGCTAATTTTTACGTTATGCTAACTCTACCTTTACTGTAGAGATAGAAATGAGTCAAATTACTTTATATTAAAATGTCTTTTTATGTGTGTATATGTATATTTGCTTGGTGTGTGTTTGAACATGTATGTGCAGGTCTATGTACAATTATGTGCAAGCACATGTGTAATTCAGAGGACAAACTTTTCATCCTTATGAGTACTAATTTCCTCCTTTGAGACATGGTCTCTGATTGACCAGGAGCTCAACAATTAGGCTACACTGGCTGGTTATCATGCTGTAGTGACTTTGTTATCTCAACCTCCACAGAGCTGGGATCACATCCATATTGTACCTTGCCCTATAAACTAAATTTTTATATACCAACAATAGAACTATATAGTTTCTCAAATAAAACATTTATTGAAATCTATCACAGATTAGATTAAATTGCTAAAGATAGATTATAAAATACCAAATTATATTGAGGAACACATATGTATATACAAATATATATATATATATATTCATGTAATAACAATTAATAGAAAGAGTTCAGAAAACAGTTAATAGAAAGAGATTAGAAGTGAAGAGATATATATGGGAAGGTTTCAAGGGAAGAAAGAGAATGGAGAAATGTTGTAATTAAAACACAATCTCAAAAGCAAACAACCACAAAAAAGACATATTTAAACTAAGAGACAAACATAGGTAAATAATAAATCTTAGACAGACAAGAATTTGCTACCCTTCAAAGAAGAAAACAAATTAGTGGAAAACCAAGAGATTTAACTTCAGAATATTGAGTTTACTTTCTATACTAAAAAGCAAAACTTGAAAAGCAAACTGAATGTGGACATTACAGTTACATAGTATTATTAAAAGTTTTTGTACATTGTACCCCAGTCTGGGTTTTCTCTTAGATCAGATATGAATTAAATCAAATAGGATGATTACTAATACCCTACTAACCTACAATTATGAGGCTTCATTGGAGTGAGTGTTAATTTTTAGGTCAAATTCTGCAAATGTTGCATGAAAAGGGACGGAAATGCATTTCTCTAAGACATTCCTCTAGCAATATTTGTCAGGACATTTATCTAATAACATTTGGTAGGGCAGCCTGAGCCACTGTACTCTTGTTAAATATAATGTCATGATTTCAGGCATGTAATTGAAGACAGTTTTCTGCTTACATTACTTCATTTAACTTGAATCTTATTTGAGCTATTAATTTTAAGGATAGGGTAGAAAAGAGGGATGGAGGGATGAGAGAGAATATTAAAATTAATGCTCCTAGATCATTCAGTGTTTACTGAGCACCAACTTTGTACCAAAAATCGGGCACATTTATGAATAGTATAAGCACTTATTTTTTGTAGAAATAGAGGAGACTAGCTGAGAAACTTCGGTTGGACTCTTACTGAAATCCAAAATATTAAATCCCACACACTTACTCTGGAAAATATCTGTCCAAGAAAATAAAAAATGGAATAAAATCCAAAAATTTTCATTTCAACCCATTCAATCACACTTAGTGATTTGTTTAACTATTAAGCAATATACTCACTTTCTGTCTTATACTTAAAATTATTTCTTGTCTTTGAGGATAAAGACCTTTCATAGCCATGCTTTTGGTGTTAAATGTGTTTGTCAAGCACACAGCGTCATGACTAAAATAATAAAAGAGTCATCTGAAGAAAGAGAGTTTTACATTAGACACACCCATGACTAGGGAAGCTACAGAAACCAAAACAGTCAGATGGAACAACATCGGATTGATCTAAAGGGTCCTTCTCAGAGTAACACATCCCCTCCGTTGAGATTTCACAGTCAAAGCACAAATAATGGCAGGAAGGTTAATGCTGTCAAATCGGAGTGCGCATAAATGTCCAGTGGAAACAACCTAGGAAGATCATTGAGGCATGCCGCCAGAGTTTGTGATGTAAAGGCCTATTCCAGAAAGAGCAAAGTGTCTCATTGGGTATGCTGTCCAAGCAAAGGGAAAACAACAGAGATAACATGATCAAATCGGGCACTAACAGGATCCAGCAGAAACCTACTTAAGAAACTGTCAGTCTGGCTATTGCGAATAAAGCTGCTATGAACAGGGTTGAGCAAATGTCCTTGTTGTGTACTTGAGCATCTTTTGGATATATGCCTAAGAGTGGTATAGCTGGGTCTTGAGGAATCACTATTCCTAATTGTCTAAGAAAGCACCAAATTGATTTTCAGAGTGGTCGTACAAGTTTGCATTCCCACCAGTAATGGAGGAGGGTTCTTCTTTTTGTACAACCTCTCCAGGATGTGTTGTCATTTGAGTTTTTGATCTTAGCCATTCTGACAGGTGTAAAGTGAAATCTATGAGACTGTTTCTCCAACCAAGGAGAATGTATGGATACAAACTATAACCCCTGCTCAGATGTGGCCCATGGTAGCTCAGTACCCAAGTGGGTACCCTAGTAAGGAGAACAGGGACTATTTCTGTCATGAACTCAATGGCTGGCTTGTCGACCGCCCCCCACCCCGCCCCCGAGGGAGGAGCAGCCTAACTAGATCCCAGAAGAGGATATTGCAGCCAGCCCTGAAGAGACCTGATAAGCTAGGGTCAGATGGAAGGGGGGAGGTCCACCCCTATCAGTGGACTTAGAGGGGGCAGGGAGAAGATGAGGGAGGGATGAAAGGGTTGGAGGGAATGAGGGAGGGGGCTTCGGCTGGAATAGAAAGTATATAACCTGTGGTTAATATAAAAATAAATAAATTACTTTAAAAAAAAAAAAGAAAAAGAAACTGTCAGTCACCTGGAGTTCCTGATTCAACTCTCACTCCTGAGCAAGACTGCCCTGCCTGCACTTCAGCTTCTCTCCTGTGGCAGGCACTTTTATGCCATTGCTTAGGCAAGTCTGTTGGAAATAGTTTATCTCTAGCCATCCTCCAGGGCAAACAAGTTTCACTCTTGAGATGTTTTGTTGTTCTTTTCTTGGCACAGAGTCTAAGGCCTTCTATCCCCAGCCAAGAGTTCTTGGTGGACAGGACAAAATTGTTTAGCTCTGAAATGTAGGATGGAGGCAACCATGTTTCCAGAGCCATCTTTTCAGTGAGCTCAGAAAACAACAATTTAACAATATAATGTGCATTACACAACCCCATATAATCTGTTTCTCATCTGCAAGTTTTGATAAATTTAGCAATTCAAGGAATATATTACCCAACATAGAATTGCTACTGAGAACAGTATTGGGATCTTAAACACATAGATTCAGGCCTATTTCTGATATACAGATTTGTGTGTACTGGGTTGATAGAAAAATCGGTACCAGAGGGGGTGTTGTTTGCTTATAAAAATTTTATATCAATAAGCCAAATTCATAAGAAGCTTCTGCCAAAGTGTAATTATAGAGTACAAAAATTGAAGAATTATCAGATTCCTCAGAGCAGGTTTCTCATGTTACCTCTCCACTGTGCTGCGTTCTTCTTCAAAACACTTGTACATATAAAATCAATAAATCTTTGAAAAGAAAGAAGGAAACCAAAAAAGCATGAAAGCCAAGCCATGATGAACTCCTGAGATGCCCTGCAGCTAAGTGGGCTATCTGCAAAGCTACATGGACCATCTGTGCAGCTGAGGTGAAGCCTGCATCGCAGCAGAGCCCACAGGATGTTGGAGACCTTAGAAGCATGAGACACTCAGGAAGGTTGCAGGCACTGAGTCCCGCCAGCCCCAGGCAGAGGCCACGTGCATCGCATGCAGAGGGGCCTCATGAAGCTCACTAGAGCTCAGATGGTGCCATCCTACACCCTGGATGCGAGATATGGAGCTGTAAGACCTAATGTTTTCCCTGCTGGATTTTGGTTGTGCAGTGGTCCAGTCTTTCCTTGCTCTCCCAGAGGCAGGGGTATATACTGTGTGCCACTGTACTGGAAATGTGTAACTTGCTTTCATATTTTACAACGTGTGATGGCTGTTCTTGGCTGTCAGCTTGACCACATCTAGAATGAACTAACAGTCCAGAAATGGAAGGCAGACCTGCGAGTGATTCGTATTGCCTGGTTTGAAGTGGGTGAATCTGCTTCTAGTTCAGACTTTTGAGGCTGGAAGACACAATCCTTTGATCCAAACCTTGAGACTGGAAGGCACAGCTGCAGGGAAAGTTTCGGTTTCTTGAAGAACTCCGTTATGCTATGTAAACAGCTTTTTGTTTCAATCCCACGTGTGGGATACAGAGCTGCTTTTAGTTTGTCCACAGCTGATAGGCTCCTGCAGTTGGAAGAGGGGTGTGGTCTTTGCCAGCTGATAACAGCCTCCTGTGGCTCAGGAAGGAGCATGGTCATTGCCAGCTGCAGTTAGTTTAATTCTGAGGACTCTGAGAGGGTATAAAGATCAGAGCACTGAGCAGAAAAGGACAACACTTCGAGGAGACAGGCGGAGGAGGAAAAGGGCTTCTTGTTCGTCCTGCTGCTGTGTTTGCTGTTGCTGTTTTGATGGACTGCTGGATATCCTGACGACTGAGACTGGTATTTACCCGAAGAACCTGACAACCCTAAACAGCCAGAAGTAACTAAAGAGATATTGGTAAATATTAAATTCAAAATGTTTTAACTTCTCTTCAATCCTCAAATTAAAGAAAGACTTTTGTGGAGCTCCTGTCACCCCCAGATCTTTTTCTCTTTACTCCCACTTTTCCACAAGACAGGTTACACATTTGGCTGTCTCGGCATCTGTTTTGAGGCGCTGCTGGGTAGAGCATCTAAAAGGACAACTGTGACAGGCTCCTGTCTGCAAGCTTAGCAGAGTATCATTTTCCCTGTTTGGAATGCCTTACCAGGCCACAGAGGAAGAGGACAAGCTCAGTCTTGATGCCACTTGATGAGCTAGGGTGCATGGGAAAGGGAACTCCCCTTTGAAAAGGGGAGGGAGGAGGGAGAAAGGGTGGGACTGAGAAGGGAGGAGGGATGGGCCTCAACATAGATGTAAACTGAATTTAAAAGAAAATCTACTGGTCTAAAACAAATTAAATAGATAGATAGATAGATAGATAGATAGATAGATAGATAGATAGATAGATAGATAGATACAAATAAAGACTTTATTTTGTTTTTGTTCTACCATGTGTCTGAGACCAAGATGATAAAATGTACTTGAATTCTCTAAGAAAAGTGTTAACTTTTCCTCCAAATTTTACATTATGAAATGCATTCCTTACTACATTGCAGAATTCTAGCAAACCAGTATTCTGTCCATAATCCTACAAGATACACCAAGTACCTGCCATACACCATACCTGAATTTCATGTTCCTCATAACCTGAGTTCAGCTGTAAATAAAATTAAAGTATTCATGTAACAGTAAAAGTGGCAGTCCATTCATTGTTCATAGAGAGGTTCTGTTAGTTATAGCATGATAGCACTATCAAAAAATTAGCAGCTTGATTGATAACTTTAAAAATACTGTAGTCACCCCATCCTTCAAGACTGATGAAATTAGAGGAAGGAGATTGTGGGGAAGGGAAGAAAAGAAAGAAGAAATTTGAATGTCCTGATGGAAATGTAATCTGGAAAGTAATGTTCATTGTGATATCGTTCTATTATTGCATTCCCAATTTAAGAGTCCAACAAAGTTCTCAGTGTTGTGTGCAGCATTTTGAAGGCAGTCTTGCCTTTCTGCTGCTGATGTTATTGAACCTTATCTTCTTTCTCCCATGTTCTTCTAACGAAACTTGTAGCAAGGATGAAGATAAAGGGAACGTTCAATTTCCCTTTAGACATGACAGAAATCTACAAATTTTGATCTAATAACCTTGTTTCAAGTTTGTTAAGTAAAATATTCTCCTGATGCTAGCTCCAGGTGAACCAATGATGGAATATTCTGTAGTTTTTTTAAATCAAATTAAATAATTGTGCAGCAATATTCATTGTATACTATGTTTATTCATATTTTTCTTAACTCCTGTTTGGTAAATATTATACTTAATGTTAATTTCCAATGTGACAGAATCTGGAATCATTTAGGAGATGGACATCTGTGCATGTTTGTGGGAAATTATACGATTCGATTTGCTGATATATACAGATCCTTCTTAGCCATATGTGAGAGCATTCCTTGGACAGACAATCCAGGATGATGTACTGTGAAGAAAATAAGCTGAGCAGTACAATGCATCATTTGCATTCTGCTTCCTGATTAAGCATGCAATGTAACCACCTGCTTCAAACCTCTGCTGCCTTATTGTATCTATGAGAATATACAGTGTTCTGGAACTGTAAGCATAAATAAACCCCTTCTCCCTTAAGTTGCATTGGTCAGAGCCTTTTATCACCCCAAGAAGAAAAGAAACTGAGACAGTACATCAATGCAGATCTTGAGGACAACAGGGAAAAACAAACAAACAGGGATGTTTAGAAATATGAAAATATTGGACAATGCTTTATATTGTAATTGAAACTGAAATAGCTTTGTTATTTCAGTGCCATGTCTGATCCTCTGAGAAATGCTCACTTATATCAGCAACCTCGAAATAATAATTCAGTGTTCCAAAACAAAGACATTTCTTGTAGGGACCCATTTGGTCCACTATTTTTTCTGTGAAATTTTTGAGGTTATGTCCTATGTGTGTGGCGGGGGGGGGGGCGGTGAGTGTGGGTATGTGCATGAGAGAGACAGATTTCTGTACCTCTACCTGATTTCACTAGTACTCGAAGTACATTTTTACACTGTTTTACTCCAACTGTGTCCCAAGAAAGAAGCCAGATAAGATTAGAAAATCATCCTTTTGAGAATATTGTAGCATACATTCATTACTTTGGCAGTAACAACAAACATTAGCTTTGCAAATTTTCTGAGATCTGCAATGTGAAACCTGCTTCAATAAATTCATACATGCTTTTTCTAAACTCATATTCTTGCAGTCATTTTTTTAAATCTTTCCCCCAAGATCATTATCTATATACCCCACAGAACTAAGTTTCTACTTCAGTATTCTGGACATATGCCTAATCTTTTATCAGTTCACTGAGTAGCACTCAGGGCTTTTTTTCCCATGACACTAAATTGGTATTGTCTGAACACTTCCACTAATTAGAGTGTGGTCAATTATGTCAAAAGACAGCGATGGATACTGCAAAAGTTACAAGTATCTGTAGGTCTGTCTATCATGTCACTATGTCTGTTTTCCTTGTCCTAAAAGACCTAATAGTACATGACAGAAATATCACTTTTCCAAATCTGTGACAAGACGTTCAGAGATATGAGCGTCAGCTTTTGTTTTCTCATAAGACAATTAGCATATAAGCTACTTAATAAGGAGGCAACTTGTAGACAGTGAGAGGCTATAGGGAAAAAGCATGACCCATCAACCAGAACTAAGGAGGCCACCAACAAGTGAGGCCATTTTAAACGGTTTAGGTCTAAAAATTTTCAGCTAAATAAATTATGTGAATAAACTTAGCCATATTACACTGAGAAAAAACCATTGAGCCAACAAACAGTGTCATGAGCCACAAGGACTCTGTCATTTTATGCCAACATATGTGGGACTTATTTAGTATATTAAAATAAACAAAATTCATGGCTATCTCTTAAATAGAAAAAAGCTGAAGAAAGTCTCTGCAGTCACAAATTTGGCTATCTTTTGGATTAGAGAGAAATAAATAGAAAAATACAAGTTTAAAGGGTTACAGATCACAGGACCATGAAAGAAGATACTTCTTAAAGCTAAAATAAACATTTATAATATACTATAATTTTACTTTACTAACCATAAACTACACATAAATGCATAGTCACCCCTCAGAATAATTCTCTAGGTTCCATATTTGTTTTAGTTTTTGTCTCTTCCCATTTTTTTCTTTATTCCTCCTCCTAGACATTTACTTTCATCTGTGCTATGACACAATTTAAAAAAGAAAGGAGAGAACTACACAGCACATTGACATCTTAGTCATGTAAAAGTTTTGGTATCATTATTACTAATCCTGGTTTTGCCTTAAGATCAATAATAGTTGATACTGATGGTCAGCCTGACAAGATTTATAGTTATAAAGGAAATAATCTTCTAAGGATGTGTAATGAGGAATTTTCTAGATTGAGTTAACTGAGGTAGAAAGATATATCTTATGTGAATAGCACCATTTCATCTGCTGGGATCCTGGACTACATTAGGCAAAGCTGGCCTAAGTACCAGCACTTACCACTCCCTGCTTCCTAATAATGCACATAGCATGACGACCTACTTCATGATCCTGACATATGTCCCACCACACCTATGACATGATGGATTATTTCTTCAAACTGTGAGCTAAAATAAACTCTCTTTTATTAGTGTGCTTTTCCTTAGATATTTCTGTCATGGTACCATGAAAAGTAATTAATATCAGTCTGAACTTCCAAATGGTTTGGGGGAAGATAGCTATCCAGACCAAGAGATCTTTTAGTACTATCGTTAGATGTCTAAAGAGGGACATGCCCTGTATTATAAAAGAGGAGAAACATTTTCAAGAGAACTCTATTGAAGAACGTCTTTTTTAATTTTAGTTCTTGCTTTATCCATAGGGCCCACATGGATGAACCCATAGTAGCCAAAATCTGAAGTAAAAAAAAAAAAAAAAGAATGTCCCAATTTCTGAACAATGGAAGTATACATTTATTACACCATGATCCATTAAATGGAACAAATACATCCTCAGTCTAAGGTTAATTTCTGCAAGTTCTTCAGTTAGATATATATCATAGATGATGTAAAGATAAAAGTGAGGACCACAGACTTTAAAAACTAGAGAGTCTGGCCAGAAGAAAGTGATCAAAATGCTGGCAAGTGAGTCCAGGTCCAATGCAGTCTCCACTTCCCTAAGTAGAGGTTACACATGAGACCTAAGCTGCCCATCTGCTCCATTTTTGTAGGGAAATTGGGTCCAGTGGTTACAAGGTCCCTGGTTGATGCTTCTTCTCAACAAGCCCCTCCAGGCCCTTGTTAATTGGTTGTATTGGTATTCTTGTGGAGCATCTGTCACTTCTAGGTCCTCTTCTCTTTCCTCGCACTTTTCCACAAGACCCCCTATGTGCTGCCCAATGTTTGGCTCTGAGTCTTTGCATCTGTTCTATCTATCTATCTATCTATCTATCTATCTATCTATCTATCTATCTATCTATCTATCTATCTATGTATCTATCTATCTGCTTTTATTAATTACAGTTTATTCACTTTTTATCCCAGCTGTAGCTCCCTCCTTTCCTCTTCTTTTCCTGTGCCCCTCCCCAATTCCACTGATAGAGAAGATTCTCTTCGCTTTCCATCTGACTCAAGCATATCAGGTCTCATCAGGACTGGATTCATTGTCTTCCACTGTGGTCTGGTAAGGCTGCTTCTCCCTCAGGGGGAGCAGGTGATCAAAGAACCAGCCACTGAGTTCATGTCAGAGACAGTGCCTTTTCCCATTGCTAGGGAACCCACTTGAATACTGAGCTGCCATGGTCTACATCTGAGCAGGAGTTCTAGGTTATATTCATGAATGGTCCTTGGTTGGAGTATCAGTCTCAGAAAAGACCCCAGTGCCCAGATTTTTTGGTTTTGTTGCTGTCCTTGTGGAGCTCCTGTGCTCTCCAAGTCTTACTATCTCCCCCTTCTGTCATAAGATTTCCTGCACTCTGCCCAAAGTTTGGTTATGAGTCTCAGTATCTGCTTTAATACTCTGCTAGGTAGAGTCTTTCAGAGGCCCTGTGTGGTAGACTCCTGTTCTGGTCCCTGTTTTCTCCCTCTTCCAATGTCTATCCCGTTTACCTTTCTGCGGAAGGATTTATCATCTTACCCAGGGAACACCTTCTTGTTTAGCTTCTTTAGGTGTACAGATTTTAGTATTTTTATCCTATATTATATGTCTAATATCCACTTTTAAGTGAATATACACTATGTGTGTCATTCTGCTTATGTGATACCTCACTCAGGATGATATTTTTTAGTTCCCATCAATTGCCTACAAATTTCATTATTTTTTTGTTTTTAATTGCTGAGTATTATTCCCTTGTGTAAATGTACCACAATTTCTGTATCCATTCCTCCACTGAGGAACATTTGGGTTGTTTCCAGATTCTGGTAATTACAAATAATGCTGCTATGAACATGGTTGAATAAATGTCTTGTTGTATACTTGAACATAGTTTGATATATGCGTAGGAGTGGTATAGCTAGATCTCAAGGACACACTATTCCTAATTTTCTGAGGAAGCACCAGATTGATTTCCAAGGTGGTTATACAAGTTTACGTTCCCACCAGCATGAAAGGAGAGTTGTTCTATCTCCACATCCTCTACAGCATGTATTGTCACTTGAGATTTGATCTTAGTCATTCTGATGGGTATAAGGTGAAATTTCAGGGTCATTTTGATTTGCATGTCCATGAAGACTAAGGACCATGAACATTTCTTTAAGTGTCTCTCTGCCATTTGTTTTTCCTCTATTGAGAATTCTCTGTTTAGCTCTGTACCTCATTTTTAATTGGATTACTTGATTTGTTGCTTTTTTATAACTTTTTTATTAATTACACTTTATTCACTTTATAACCTCCATAAACCCCTCCCACCTCTCCTCCCGATCCCACCTTCTTTCCCTCTTTTCAACACATGCCCATCCCCTAGTCTACACACAGGGGAGGTCTTCCTCTCCTTCCTTCTGATCCTAGTCTTTCAGCTCTCAGCAGGAGTGGCTCCATTATCTTCCTCTGTGGCCTAGTAAGGGTGCTCCCCCATCCGGGTGAGGTGATCAAAGAGGAGGCCTATCAGTTCATGTCAGAGACAGTCCCTGTTCCCATTACTATGGAACCCACTTGGAAGCTGAACCACCATGGGCTACGTCTGTTACTTTTTAACTTCTTGAATTCTTTATATATTCTGGATATTAGTCCTCTGTCAGATATAAGGTTGTTGAAGATTCTTTCCCCATCTGTAGGCTGTCATTTTCTTCTGATGACAGGGTCCTTGTTTTACAGAAGCTTTTTAGTCTCATGAGGTCCCATTTATTGATGTTGCTCTTAGAGCCTGTGTTGGTGTTCTGTTCAGGAAGTTGTCTCCTGTGCCAATGAGTTCAAAGCTCTTGCCCACTTTTTCTTCTAAGAGGTTTAGTGTGCTGGTTTTATGTTGATGTCTTGGATCTACTTGGGCTTTAGTTTTGTGCAGGGTGATAATGTGCATCTATTTGAATTTTTCTGCATGTAAACATCAAGTTAGACCAGCACCATCTGTTGAAGAAATTGTCCTTTTCCATTGTATGGTTTTCCATGTATGGTTCTTTGTCAACAATCTAGTTACCATAGGTGTGTGGGTTTATTTCTGGCTCTTCTATTCAGTTCCATTGATCCAGTATTCTATTTCTATGCCAATACCATGCAGTTTTTATAACTATTTTCTGTAGTACAGCTTCAGATCATGGATGGAGATACCTCCAGATGATCTGTTGTTGAACAGGATTGTTTTCGCAATTCTAGGTTTTTGTTTTTCTATATGAAATTGAGAAATTTTCTTTTAAGGTCTGTAAAAAGATAATGTTGATATTTTGATGGGAATTGTATTAAATCTCTAGCTTGCTTTTGGCAGGATGGCCATTTTCACTATGTTAATCCTACTGATCCACAAGCATTGGAGATCTTTCCATCTTCTGATATCTTCAATATCTTTCTTCAGAGATTTAATGTTTTGTTTTTTCCAAATGGGGTCTTTCACTTACTTGGTTAGAGTCACACCAAGGTACTTTATGTTATTAGTAGTTATTATAAAGGGTGTAGTTTCCCTAATTTCTTTCTCAGCCCTTTTGTCTTTTGTATACAGGATTACTGATTTTATTTTATTTTTTTAGTTGATTTTGTATCCAACTTTTTCTATCCAACTTTGCTGAAGGTGTTTATCAGCTGAAGGTGTTCTCTGGTTTAATTTTGGGGTCACTCATATATACTATCATATCATCTGCAAATAGTGATACTTTGACTTCTTCTGTTTTGATTTGTATTCCCTTGATCTCCTTTAGTTGTCTTAGTGTTCTAGCTGTGACTTCAAATACTATGTTGAAGAGATATGGAGAGAGTGGACAGCCTTGTCTTGTCCCTGATTTCAGTGAGATTGATTCAAGTTTCTCTCCATTTAGTTTGATGTTGGCTATAGGCTTGCTTTATATTGTCTTTACTATGTTTAGATAAGTACCTTGTATTCCTGATCTCTCCAGGACTTTAAACATGAATGGGTGTTGGATTTTGTCAAATGCTTTTTTTGGCATCTAAGGAGATGATCATGTGTTTTTTTCCCTTTAGTTTATTTATATGGTGGATTACATTGATGGATTTCCATATATTGAATCACCCCTGCATGCCTGAGATGAAGCCTACTTGGTCATGGTGAATATCTTTTGTGTGTTCTTTGATTCATTTTGCAAATATTTTATTGTGTATTTTTGTATCAATATTCATAAGAGAGATAGGTCTGAAGTTCTCGTTCTGTTGGGTCTTTTTGTGTTTTAGGTATCAAGGTGACTGTGGCTTCATAGAATGAGTTTGATATGTTTCTTGTATTTCTATTTTATGGAATAGTTTGAAGAGAATTGGAGTTAGCTCTTCTTTGAAGGTCTGGTAGAATTCCGTGCTGAAACCACCTGGCCCTGAGCTTTTTATGATGATTGCATCTATTTCCTTGGAGTATATAGAACTATTTAATCTATTTACCTGATCTTGATTTAATTTTGGTAAATGGACTCTATCAATAAATTGTCTATTTCATTTAGATTTTCAAATTTTGTGGCATATAGGTTTTTTTTAGTAAGACCTAATGATTGTTTGGATTTCCTCAGTGTCTGTCATTATGTCCCCATTCTCGTTTCTGATTTTGCTGATTTGGATACTTTCTCTTTGTGTTTTTGTCAGTTTGGCTAAGGGTTTGTGTATCTTGTTGATTTTCTCAAAGAATCAATTCTTGGTCTCATTGATTCTTTGAATTGTTTTCTTTGTCATCATCTGTTCTGAACAGCTGCTTGGTAGAGACTCTCAGAAGACAACTCTGCAAGTTTGGAAGAGTATTGTTCATAGTGTCAGGCAGTGGCACTCTCCAGTAAGGTGAGTGCTAGGCCACAGGGGAAGAGGACAAGCGCAGTCCTGAGGCAACTTAGATGGGAAAGGCAGCTCCCCTTTCTGAGAAAAAGGAGAGGGTGGGATGGGAAGGAGGGATGTGGCTACCCTACGGACATAGAGTGAATAAAATTATATATGTATATATGCATATATAATTATGAAGTAGCAATAAATATAAGTTTCTCCTTCCAGGGAGGACATTGCAGCCATCCCTGAGGAGACAAGATGAACTGGATGGAAGTGGAGGAGGTCCTCTCCAGTCAGTGGACTTGGAGGGGACTGGGAGGAGATGAGGGAGGGATGGGGAGAGTGGGAGGGAATGAGGGAGGGGGCTATGCCTGGGATGCAAAGTACCTAACCAGTGATTAATGTAAAAATAAATAAATTACATTAAAAAATAAAAAACAAATAAATATAATTTTATGTGTGGGTGTTACCTCAAAATGAGAAAGTATAGTAAAGGCTTATACCTTTAGGAAGACTGAGAACCACGGCTATATACCCTTCGAGCCATCTTGTTTCAGCTAAAGGTTTGGGAACAAATATGAGAAACACCGGTGAAGTTCATTTTCACTGGGCACAGTATTATCTAAAGCCTGAGACTTAGGCCTAGGAATGTTTTCAGACGGTAGCATTCAAGAAGCTTGGGTTCAACCCCATTGCCACATGAATCTCTTTACTGTGACATATACCTGTAATCCTAAACCAATGAGGTGGAGGCAGGAAGATTAAAAAAACAAAACAGCAACAACAAAAATCCTAGAAAGGACTATGATAGCCTTGTCATGTATGACATGACAAACCCTTGCCAGGAACTGCGTAACATGAACCTTGTCCCTCTACTCTGGAAAACATTATAGGTATCTTCAGCTAAACCTTAATCTCCCTGGCTCTCTACTACATCTCTAAATTGGGACCCAGATGCCTATGTAAATAATGCCAATTAGAGATGCATTCATTGCAAAAAAAAAAAATCACCAAATGAATGCCTACAGGAAATAACACAACAATATATCTTGCAAAATGTCTGCTATTTGCCACATTCAAAATTATGAGCATATGGAAGTGAACATAATGTTTGCAATTAAATGATGCACTTGACTTCAGGTACAGTAAAAGCATGACTATGCCTTACAAAGAACTCTAAGACTATGAATAAAGCTCTAGAAAAGTTGGAGTATGCTTTGCTATATAGAATTATCCTTTGTGTCTTTAAAAAATGATATTGTCTCTGTCTCCCTTTATCCATCAAAGTTTTTCATGCAAAAATTAAAGCAGTGAGATCTGAAATCCTTCCATATACTCAAAAGAAATAGGTAACAATATTTTCTTGTTGATGATGACCCTAAAAATGACTCTGCAATAGCTATTAGGAACTATCAGACTCAGAATATTAATGTCTCCCACTCATGACTGTTTTAATGAAGTAATCCATAAATTCCCCATCAAAGTATAATTTCCTTTGTAACTTATTTATCAGAGTGTATTTCAGCAAAATATTTTTAGAAATTTAATTTTCTTCTCATTTATTCTAAATGAACATTTTTCACTAAAATAATCTTGAAGCAGAAATTCCAGGTCTCATATTGTGAACCTATGTTTCTTCTAAAGTAAAAATATCTTTATAGTGAAAAATATTAAAATGCTTAATGTCCACATAGTTTTTGAAGCTACTGTACCCTGATTTATTGAGTTAAAAAGAAGAGAGAAGAGAGAAAGGCAATATAATTAGTTGAGAAAGCATTAGATAGATGATGATAGACAGATAATAGGAAAGAGATGATAGATGGAAGATAGATGATAGGTGATTGATATATAGGGAGAGATAATATTAGATAATATATATATATATAAATATATTATTATATTATATATGATAGATAGGCAGACAGATATAGATAGATAGATAGATGATAGATATAGATAGATGAACAGATAGATAGTAATAGATAGATAATAAAAACAGAAATACAGATAGGTGATAGAAACATAGATATATACATACCTACATAGGTGGATAGATGGATGGTTAGATAGGTAGAAAGATGATAGAAGAAACTGAGTATCAATAAAGGGAATCAAGAATTTAGCAGTAGACATATTTGCTGACTCTTATCACTCAATAGTGCAGTGAAGAATTTCTCTAAATCTTTGAACCCTCTGGAGACAAGACTTCATTCTGTACAGCAATATTTAAAATTTTGACTACTTATCTGATCTTTACAATATAAATTTCATCTACTTGAATAAAAACATTTTCAGAGTTTGCTGAAAGTAATAGAAGTCTTACATTCACAAAATGCTTTTCAAAAAAGTTTAATTTTTCCCTCTGTACTGTTGTTCATTTTCTTTTCTAGGATCTGGTTCCTCAATTACACAAGTATAAACAGTACATTTTTAGTTTCATTTCTGCCAATTTTTTCTGAACACTGTTCACTTGAAAGACTTCATTTAGTACAATAAATGTCATGAAAACCAATGCTACAAAGTGTAGAGTGGACACTGCCATACCAAGTAGGCATTCATTCCTCTTACCATAGATCTGGTTTTAAATTGGCTCATTCACAAAGTTCCTGGTCTGACTAACCCTGAGCAAACAAGCAATTATGCATGTTAAGAATAATTTAAAATAAAGGTATATTACAGAAGAAATACATCGTGAGGACCTAGGAAATTAATCAGTGAATAAGAATGCTTTATGCACAAGCATAAAAAGACAAGTTTATATCCCCAGAATCCATATAAAAAT
Organism: Pachyuromys duprasi; assembly: GCA_028658305.1. NCBI lineage: Eukaryota > Metazoa > Chordata > Mammalia > Rodentia > Muridae > Pachyuromys > Pachyuromys duprasi. Next base: position 38,752,762 of record CM053744.1, read on the forward strand.
CCATGAATGCTTACAATACCAGTGCTAAAGGTGCAATTTCAGGAAAACAGGACTTCCCTGAGTTTTGCTAGTCATCAGCCTCACTGAAAAGAACAAGCTCCAGACATAGTGAGAAGCCCTTTCCAAGGCTTAATTGCCAAGAGCAATAGGGGAAGACTTCTTAAAATTTTCTCTGTCCTCCATATTAGTACTCACATACAAACTTTATATATAAACATGTTAAACATACGTGTAATAACCTGTTTTTCAAATTAAAACTTGGTGGAATAACCAAATTAAACCTACGAGTGTAGAGACCAGTATCTCAGAGTGTTTGTGTAGAATCATTTGAAATTTAGAACCTCTGCACCTTTGCCTTCACATGAGCTTGAAACTTTCATGAGCAGAACTAAGGCTCTGTCTTGTGCTTTAGTGCTTCAAGGTTGGAGTTTCCCATGAGAAGTATGGAGAAATAGCATGAATGCCCACAGACTTGCTCCTCCAGCTATATCTGGCTAAAGAGATTAAATCAAGCATAAAAAGATTTTTTTTGCCTTTATTTTTGTGAACACTCTCACTGGGATTATCTCTCTCTGTCCCCAAGACTTGCAATGGTCTATGAAGTAAGAGTTAACAAACACTCGAAAAGATTTTCAATATTTTACTTTTTCTATAGGTAAATATTTCCTGCCTTCAGTCTTGGCTCTGACACTTTCAGAGATTTACTGTGAAATGTAGTTGCCCAGCCTACAGCTGCTGCCTATAATCCTTGGTACCAAGCAGATAGGTTTGGTACCTGTGTCACTTATCCTCAAAGAGTCAAGATTGAGAGCTCAAAGTTAAGTGAAGTCTTAATAGAGCAAGAAGGAAACGACAATGCACAGAACTGAGGCTAAATATACAGTCTCTTGCCCTCCTTCAAACTGGCTGTGCAAGGTCAGAGGTTGATGCAAGAAACTTCCCTGGCATAACCTGAGAGTCATATGTCTCAACTTTCTGACAGCTTCTATGAGTTTCAGACCACTATTCTTTCTCATCACACTGGTGTGCTCAGCTGCACTGCCTCATTCACACCTATGCCATTTGCTACTAGATATGCCCTTAAACCTCTCATTAAAAAGCACTTGGTAAGTAGCTACAATTTTTTATACATCATGAGTATCCTACAGAAGGTTTATTACCTTTTTTTCCCAAGGGTCCTAATAACCCATGAAATATTCCAGGCCCAGTATTTCTAGTTTGTTTTTTAATTACTTATTTTTCAATCATTTCTCTGATGTGAATTTTTTCTAGACCTTTGAAAAACATCGAGGAATTTTTGTTGAAGTAGATATGAGCACATCATCACTCACATTTAAATGGCTCCAGGTCTGTGCTTGAATGTGCAAAGAGTGATGATAATTCTGTCTAGCACCTAAGTCTGCAGCTCTGTCTTTATGGTGAGAAATGATGAAACCTGGCTTTATGAACACATCAAACATTCTTAAAATTTAATATCATAGTCTTTATTTGCAACAACTCTTCCTTGTATCTAAGGTTCTTCCCCAAATATTTGGAGTTCCTACTATGTACCAGGCATCATTCTAACTGCAAATACTTAAGACACAGAGCTATATGTAACTACTTTTTTAATGTGCTTGGCTTGACCTCAATATTAGAAAAGAACCAAACAATCGATTTTGTTTGATTTTGTCACATTAAAATATCCATGGTAAAAGAATAGTAATAGTGGTAGTAGTCATAGTAGTAATAAAATATCCAGGGACAAAAAAACACTTTAAATGCTTTGAGTGAATTTAACTTCAAGTCAGATATTAACAACATAGTAGGACTACCTAGGACCCATCTCTTCATTGATATATGAATATACACAACTACCCATGCATGAGCATGAATTTTGCAATAGTTAAAGAATCTAACTGAGAGATTATATTACCCAAATGAAACACAAAATAAGAAAAGACATGGATGCTACTCACTCTGCATTTCTCCTAGTGTCTGACAGTACCAAGGTAGAAATACACCATATTTGAAAAGGTGAGGGGAAATGACCGCTAGATTTTCTTATTGAACCTCCAAACATGGCCCACTTTAGTAAAATATATTCCCAATAGGCTCTCATTGCCCTCGACTTCAATAGATCATCTGCACCCAGGGATATGACAGTATCATGTAGGCCTGGCCCCTCTGTATGATAGAAGCTTTCATAGTCCATCTCCAGGCCCCCTTTTAAGTCTATAAGAACACAGACCCAGGAGGGCTCACGGAGTTCCAGATTTTAGGCCTTTTTGTGCACCATGTCATTATTTCTAACCTTAAGTACATGGACTGTGCTACAAATGCATGCCCTGTGTCACTGTATTTCACTGCATCATTGAAACAACTCATGAAAGAGTATGTTAATAAGGTCAGGAGGCATCTTTTCAACAGAAGCTTCACAGGTCAGGGGAGAGCGCAGAGAAAGGCTGAAAGTGCTAAAGAATGAATTGAAACTGCTGACCAAGAATAGTATCCCTACTAAAGTCATCCTTAGAAACAGAAAAAAAATACTATTTTCCGAAGCAGATTGTCAAGATGCTCATTATGTATCATTACTGGAGCTGCAAAATAAAAATAAATAACACTTAAAATATGAAAACAAGGGGCGGGGCAAGATGGCGGCGATCAGTGCACATCTGTTCTGAAAGCCAAGAGGACTCGAAACTTCGAAATTGGTGAGTGGAGGGGCATCTGAAGCTGGAAATTTGACATTATGGCTCTCCGAATGAGGCGGGACAGCACAGGAGCAGAGAACTCTATGATTCAGGTCAGACATGGACTTCTCTGCATTTGGAGAGAGGCACTTTCCTTCAGGCCTCCCTCCCCTCAGAGTATCCCAGCCACAGCACCAGCACCAGTGCTGCCTGAAAACAGAGACAGCAGAGGCAGGAATATTAGCACTGCAGCTTCAGCAGACAGCCTAACCTGCTTGCGGAGCCCGAGATCCACGGTAAAAGTTTGCCCGAGTCCCATGCCTGCATGCAGCAGGCCTTACTGACTCCACAGAGCCTGACTGTACTGTACAGGAAGCTTAGTCCCTCAGTGGTGGACAGCAGGGTGTTTAGCGCGTGGTGTGGTGGACCTGCAAAACCACCCAGGTGCACCAAGCACCGATCCACAGTACTGGCCCCACAGGACTTCCTGGCAGGCACCTGGACACCCCAGTTCTGCACCCCCAGCTTGACTCCCAAGTACAGGGACTGTGAAGCTACAGTCACCTTGATACCTAAACCACACAAAAACCCAACAAAAAAAGAGAACTTCAAACCTATCTCTCTTATGAACATTGATGCAAAAGTACTTAATAATATACTTGCTAACCGAATCCAAGAACACATAAAAGATATTATTCACCATGACCAAGTAGGTTCATGCCAGGCATGCAAGGATGGTTCAATATACCGAAATCCATCAATGTAATCCACCATATAAACAAACTGAAGAAGAAAACCCACATGAGCATCTCCTTAGATGCAGAAAAAGCATTTGAGAAAGTCCAACATCCATTCATGTTTAAAGTCTTGGAGAGATCAGGAATACAAGGCACATACCTAAATACAGTAAAAGCAATGTACAGCAAGCCTATAGCCAGCATCAAACTCAAAGGAGAGAAACTTAAATCTATCCCACTGAAATCAGGGACAGGGCAAGGCTGCCCACTCTCTCCATATCTATTCAACATAGTACTGGAAGCTAGAGAAATAAGGCAAGTAAAGGAGATCAAGGGGATACAAATCAAAAAGGAAGAAGTCAAAGTGTCACTATTCACAGATGATATGATAGTATACATGAGTGACCCCAAAAATTCAACTAAAGAAGTCCTTCAACTGATAAACACCTTCAGCAAAATGGCTGGATACGAAATTAATTCAAAAAAACAAAAACAAAAAAAAAAAAAATACAGAAGCCCTGCTGTATACCCAAGACAAAAGGGCCGAGAAAGAAATCATGGAAATGACACCCTTCAAAATAGCCACCAAGAACATAGAGAACCTTGGTGTGACTTTAACCAAGCAGGTGATAGACCTATTTGAAAAAAAACTTCAAGTCTCTGAATAAAGAAATTGAAGATGTCAGAAGATGGAAAGATCTCCCATGCTCATGGATTGGTATGATTAACATAGTGAAACGTCCATTCTGCCAAAAGAAATCTACAGATTCAATGCAATTCCCATCAAAATAACAACACATTTCTTTACAGACCTTGAAAGAAAAATTATCAACTTCATACATAGAAACAAAAACTCAGAATTTCCAAAACAGTCCTGTACAACAACAGATCATCTGGAGGTATCTCCATCCCTGATCTCAAGCTGTACTATAGAGCAATAGTATAAAAACTGCATGGTAATGGCATAGAAGCAGAAAAGCAGATCAATGGAACCAAATAGAAGACCCAGAAATAAACCAAAACACCTATGAATACTTGATTTTTAACAAAGAAGCCAAAACCATTCAATGGCAAAAAGACAGAATCTTCAACAAATGGTGCTGGTCCAACTGGATGTCTTCAAGCAGAAAAAATGTAAATAGATCCATATTTGTCACCCTGCATAAAATTAAAGTCCAAGTGGATCAAAGACCTTAACATAAAACCAGATACACTAAATCAGTTAGAAGAAAAAGTGGGGAAGACCTTAGAACTCATTGGCACAGGAGACAACTTCCTGAATAAAACACCAACAGCACAGGATCTAAGAGCAACAATCAATAAATGGAACCTCATGAAACTGAAAAGCTTCTATAAAGCAAAAGATATTGTTGCCAGAACAAAAGGACAGCCTACAGACTGGGAAAGGATCTTCATCAACCCTATATCTGACAGAGGGCCGATATCCAGAATATATAAAGCACTAAAGAAATTAAAAAAGCAATAAATCAAGCAATCCAATTAAAAATGGGGTATGGAGCTAAACAGAGAATTCTCTGTAGAGGAATATAGAATGGCAGAGAAACAGCTAAAGAGATTCGCAACATCCTTAGCCATTAGAGAGATGCAAATCAAACACCCTGAGATTTCACCTTACACCCATCAGAATGGCAAAGGTTAAAAACTCAAGTGACAACACATGCTGGTGAGGTTGTGGAGAAAGGGGTACCCTCCTCCACTGCTGGTGGGAATGTAAACTTGTACAACCACTCTGGAAATCAATCTGGCACTTTCTCAGACAATTAGGAAAATCGCTTCCCCAAGATCCAGCTATACCACTCCAAGGCATATATCCAAAAGATGCTCAAGTACATAACAAGGACATTTGCTCAACCATCTTTGTAGCAGCTTTATTCCTAATAGCCAGAACCTGGAAACAACCCAGATGTCCCTCAATGGAGGAATGGATACAGAAATTGTGGTACTTTTACACAATGGAATACTACTCAGAAATTAAAAACAAGGAAATCATGAAATTTGCAGGCAAATGGTTAGTTCTAGAAAAGATAATCCTGAGTGAGGTATCCCAGGAGCAGAAACATACACATGGTATATACTCACTTCTATAGTCCTATAAGTTAGAATACATATACTAAAATATGTGCAACTAAAGAAGATAAGAAAGAGGACCTGGGGTAAGAGGATCAATCCTCAATTAGAAAGACAAATGGGATGGACACGGGAAGTAGGACAAAACAAGAAACAGGACAGGAGCCTACCATAGAGGGCCTCTGAAAGACTCTACCCAGCAGCGTATCAAAGCAGAGGCTGAGATTAATAACCAAACCTTTGGTAGAGTTCGGGGAATCATATGATAAAAGAGGTAGTTAGTATAACTGGGAGAGGACAGGAGCTCCACAAGGACAAAATATTTCAAGGCACAGGGGTCCTCTATGAGACTGTTTCTCCAGCCAAGGACTATGTATGGATATAACCTAGAACCCCTGCTCAGATATAGTCCATGGTAGCTCAGTATCCAAGTGAGTTTTCCCTAGTAAGAGGAACAGGAACTATTTCTGACTTGAACTCAAGAACTGGCTCCTTTACCTCCTCCTCCCCCGAGGGAGGAACAGCTTTGCTAGGCCACAGAGGAGGACATTACAGCCAGTACTGAAGATACCTGATAAGGTAGGGTCAGATGGAAGGGGAGAAGGACATCCCCTACAGTGGACTTGGAAAGGGACAGGGAGGAGATGAGGGAGAGAGTGTGGGACTGGGAGGCAATCAGGGAGGGGGCTATGGCTATAACCTGTGATTAATATTTTTAAATTTTTTTAAAGAAAATAAAACTGACTATTTACTTGGTCACAAAGCAATTCTCAACCAATATAGGAAAATTGAAATAACCATTTGTTAAAAAAAAATAAAGAAAGAAAACAAAATTCTCAAGTATTAAAATTGTATATAAATCATCTATTTAACTTTAGTATAGTGGTTAAAGAAAAGAAAAAATAACTAAATATTAAAAGTTAACTTGTTAAGGAATGAACAACATAACACCATGTAAATTTTTATATCTAAACAAAAATGTCAGAAGTATGGGTTGGATATTTTTTTATTAATGTTATCAATGTG
>CM053744.1:38759784-38816972 GCA_028658305.1 Pachyuromys duprasi
AATGAGCAAATGGGATGGACATTGAGTGGAGGAGAAAACAAGCAACAGAACAGGAGCATGCCAAAGAGGTCCTCTGGGGGCGGCGGGGGGTCAATGTAGCGATGTATCAGAGTGGATATTAAGACTCGAGATCAAGCCTCTGACAGAGGGCGAGAAGTAATGATAGATCTGGGGGAGGTTGGTGAGACTTGGGGAGAACAAGAGCTCCACAAAGACCAAACTGAACAGGGCACAGGGGTATTGTATGAGACGGTTTCTAAAATCAAGGGCCACGTGTGGATGTGGACTGGAACCCCTGCACGGATGGGGCCCATGATAACTCCGTGTAGGACTGAAGACCCTATTCAGGGAAACAGGGACTGTTTCAGTCATGATCTTGATGGCTGACTCTTTGACCCTCCCCCATACAAGCCGGGGAGTGACAGATGGGATAGATCCCAGAGGAGGGCATTGCAGCCAGCCCTGAGGAGACAGGTAAGCTGGGTTTGGATGGAAAGGGAGGAGGTCCTCCCCTGTTGGTGGACTTGGAGGGGGCGGGGAAGAGGGAAATGAGGGAGGGAGTGGGAGGGTAGGAGGGAATGGGGAAGGGGGCTACGCCTGGCATTCAAAGTACCTAACCTGTGATTGAGATAAAAATAAATAAATTTATTTTAAAAAAACGTTAAAAAAATAATGAGTAAAGATAATGTATGCTCCGATGTCTAGAGTAAGTGCCTGACAAGGCTAACATTGCTGAGGAGTAAAGACTTGCTCTGACTAAGGGATTGTTCAGATTCCTTGTCTTAGCCATTATGGGAATAATAACTGGACTCATTTGACTTAAAAAGTTGACTTAATAATATAAATTTCTGAGCTTATTTCCCCCCTTGTAATATCCCCAAAATAAACACAACAGAACATGTTTTTTTCCATGAAGAGTATTTCCTCTCACTTATGTGTTAATGGGTGTAATGGATAATATTGTTAACTTGATGGTACTTGAACTTATATGAAAGTAAATATCTGGCATTTCTGTGATTTTCTGGATTAGGTTAACTGAGATGGTAAGACCCTTTTTAGAAGTACGTGTCACCATGCTATGGGCTTCAGTCTCTGGATTGAGTAGAAGAAGAAAAGTAACGATCAGCCAGTATCCCTTTCTTTTTGACTGAAGAAACAATGCGATTAGAAGTCTAGAGTTCCTTTGCCATGCATTTTTCTGCATGGATTATGCCCTCAAACTATAGGAAAAAACCAACTATCCTTTTGCCAGGTGTTTAACAACAACAATGAGGTAAATATCTCTTAAAATAAACAGTCCTACAAATATAATAATGTTTTCATTAAATAAAGTTCTAAGTATTTACTCTGTAGATGCCACTGAGTAATATTTAACAAATAAAGTGCTTTTATTAGACCTGCTTTCTTATAAGTAAACAATATCAGTATTTAAAAGCCAAATAAGCCATTCAACACATTTCTGAGCATTAGATTTAGACAATATGCTTTGCTGATGTACCAACTTCATTCTTGTTTCTTGTGAAATACAGAATACAGTGGTCATCAGAAACCAAGACTCCACTAGAGCTGAAGGCTGTAATCTGATGATGGATAACATCCTAGAGAGAGAGGTAAACATTTTCCTATGAAATTCATAGAATTGCTTTAAATTTCAAGGGAACATTGGATGCAAACATGCAAATATGGATTTTAATAGTTGCAAGATTTATAATGATTTCAAAAATTCCCAAAGAGTCATCAAGAAAAAAGAAAAAAAAACTTGCTTTCTATGTTCACAATGTTTTCTGGGATAACATTGCAAGGATATAAAAACCAAATGTGCACAAGTGATAGCTAATGTTCAAAGTCTCCAAAAATCTTTGTCTCTCCTGCCATCACATTTATTGAAAAATAAATACACTATGAAAATTTCTGTTTAAATGAGTCTGATATGGTAAGGTCAAAAATGTTCTCATAGTCCAAACCTTTCAAAACTAAGTTTCTTTTTTAAAGCCTCTCATTAAGTATTTAATTTAATTATGTTTCAGTGCTTGAGGCTAATAGTGCCTAAGCACATAGTTCTCTTTAATTTCATTAGCAGGCATTTATGAGTCCCTGCTGTGGGTGAATATGGAAGAAATATAAACTTTAGGGTATTTTTCTTTCTTATTAAGATAAAATGCAAAACAATTCATTGCAATTTTCAAGGTCAAAACAGAGCAAACTTTTAAAGCAACTTCTGGGAAGTATCCATCACCCTCTCCAACAGGAGGGATTAGTCCAAATTTCTACAGTGAACATTCATCCAGGGGACATATTTTAATTTGAACACATACAAACATTTTCTGGAATATTAACTCTTGGGTTCTACAGAGAGCTCAAAAGCAAACTTGTAAGCCTAGCTGTGGAATGAACCTACATGAATTTCTTTCTTTCTTTCTTTCTTTCTTTCTTTCTTTCTTTCTTTCTTTCTTTCTTTCTTTCTTCTTTCTTTCTTTCTTTCTTTCTTTCTTTCTCTTGCTTTATTGCTTTACTTTAAATCCCAATCATAGCCCCTCCTTCCTCTCCTTGTGCTCCCCCTCCCTCCTTCCCCATATTCCCCTTCCCCTACCACTCAGAAAAGAAGAACCCCACCCCACCAACCCACCCTAGAACATTAAGTACCGACAGGACTAAGCACATCCTCTTCCACAGTGAACTCACAAGGTAGCCAGGGAGAAGTGATTGAAAAGCATCCAACAAAGTCGAGGTCAGAAACTATCTCCACTCCCCTTATGACAGGACCCACATGAAGATCAAGCTATCCATCAGCTACATATGTGTAGGGGGCCTAGGTCCAGTTCATGCATGGTTCTTGTTTGGTGTTTCAGTCTCAGCAAGCACACATAAGCCCAGGTTTAATTGGCTCTGTTGGTCTTCTTGTGGAGCTCCTGTTCCATCTGGGTCCTTCTATCTTTCTCTCTACTCTTACATAAGGCTTCCTGTTCTCTGCTGAATGTTGGGCTTGTGAGTCTCAGTATCTTTTTCAATCCACTGCTGGTTGGAGTCTCTCAGAGGATAGCTATGCTAGATTCCCATCTGAAAGCATAGCAGAGTGTTTTTAATAGTGTCAGGGCTTATTTCTCTCTCATGAGGTGGGTATCAGGTTGGACCAGGCATTGGTTGGACATTCCCTCAATTTCTGTTCTACCTTTATCCCTGCACATCTTGCAAGTAGGGTAAATTTGGGGTTGAAGTTTTTGTGGGTGGGTTGGTATTCCCCTCCCTCCACTACAAGTCCTATCTGGTTCAGTCTCCATGACCCTCACTACTAGGAAACTCAGCTAGAGTAATCCCCACATCCTCCCAGGAGCCTACCCTGTAGTAAGTTTCCAGCTTGTCTCAGAGATGCCTCTGCCCTTGGTTTCTCTTCTCTCTGCAAGCTCTCTATCCTCTTGTCCACTCTTGCTCCCTTCTCACATCTGATCCCAACCTTCATTTTCCTGCACACTCCCTCTCCTCTCCTGTTTCCTCTCTTCAAAGACGTCTGCTATCTATTCTATTTCCCTTTCTGAAAGAAAATCAAGCATCTTCCTTTGGGACCTCCCTGTTACTTAGCATCTTATATCTGAATTGTAGTATGGTTACACTGTACTGTAAGGCTAATAGCTGCTTATAAGTGAGTACATGCCACCCACGTGTGCCTTTCTAGGACTGAGTTACCTCACTCAGGATGATCTTTTCTCGTTTCATCCATTCTTTCATGACTTCCTTGTTTTAATAGCTGAGCAGCATTCCATTGTGTAAATATACTGCATTTTCTTTATCCATTATTCAGTTGATGGACATCTGGATTATTTCCAGATTCTGGCTATTAAGACTCACAACCAAGATTTCGGCAGAGGGCTGGAAATAATAATGAAAATAGGGGAAGTTAGTAAGACTTGGGGAGAACAAGAGCTCCACAAAGTCCAAATTGAGCAGGGCGCAGGGGTCTTTTATGAGACAGTTACTCCAACCAAGGACCATGTACGGATATGGCCTAGAACCCCCGCTCAGATGTGGCCCATGGTAGCTCAGTGTCCAACTGAAGACCCTAGTAAGGGGATCAGGGACTGTTTCTGTCATGAACTCGATGGCTGGCTCTCTGACCCTCCCCCATACATGCCAGGGAGTAACAGCCTGGCTAGATCCCAGGGGAGGACATTACAGCCAGCCCTGAGGAGACAAGATGAGCTGGGGTCAGATGGAAGGGGAGGAGGTCCTCCCCCGTTGGTGGACTTGGAGGGGGCGGGGAGGAGATGAGGAAGGGATGGGGAGAGTGGGAGGGAATGAGGTAGGGGGCTATGCCTGGGATGCAAAGTACCTAACCTGTGATTAATACAAAATAAATAAATTATATTAAAAAAGAATAAAGCTGCTATGAATGTAGTTGAGCAATATCCTTGTACAGTTTCTCTTTTCCAGCATTTTTTTATTTTTTAAATTTATTACAATTTATTCACTTTGTATGCAAGCTGTACCCCTCTCCCAATCCTGCTCTCCCTCCCTGTTTTCCTCCCCTGCTCATCCCCCAGTTCGTTGACAGGGGAGGCCCTCCTTCCCTTCCATCTGACCCTAGCCTATCAGGCCTCAGAAGGACTGGCTGCATTGTCTTCCTCTGTGGCCCATTTAGGCTGCTCCCAAGATAAACATACTAAAATCTGTACATCTAAAGAAGCTTAGCTAGAAGGAGGACCCTGGATAAGAAAGATGCTCAATCCTCATTCAGAAAGGCAAAGGAGATAGACATCAGAAGAGGGAGAAAACAGGGAATAGGACAGAAGCTTCTTAATTCTGTGTCTAGGCTCTCAGTTGAAGGTACTCAAGATGACATGATGTAAGCAGAAAGGAGAATGAGCCTACTTTTCCTGCAGGATTCATATAAACTAAAAATTGCATTAGTAGCTAATTGTCCTGGTCTTAGGTTTTGATTGGGGTCAGACTTTTTCATGACTATGAATGGTCAACATTCAATTCTTATATGAAACTTCTTTTGCCCTCAATGGACTGTGAGATGTTTGACCTAACAGAAATAAACTCCATTTATCACCAGTGAAGATGCTACTGAAAAACCTGCCTTTGATGGGCAAGTGACTTACCCCTGGGAAACAAGGACCGAGGAAGATGAGCATAACTGCTATGGTAATGGCAATATCTTGAAGTAGTAACTAATTACTCACACTCAGTGCTTTATTCTTTTTTGATTGCCCACTGTATAAGCACTTGGGAATTTAATTAGCATGATAAGCATCTTCCTCACATAATAAAGAGATGACAGAACTGACCTAGACCACAGAAACAGAATTTTTACACAATTCTTGCCTAGCCTACTGTTCAACAAAAAGGGAAAAGAGAAGGACATTTGTGCTATTTTTTTTAATCGTCAGTCTCATTCAAGCTCTGCTTTAGCTTGAGTGTGACAGACCTCTGCATTCAGTATATACGAACTTAAATGCTATTTTAGTGTCACTTAAACTATTTGAACATCACTAAAAAGGGCTTATAAATTTACCTACTCTTAATCCATTGTGTGAACTGAGCAATTGTCTATGAAGTGTATCACATAGTACTTGTTACCAAGTAGAAACTCACAAACCAGTGTTTCTATTGCCTTTGCTATAAGTGTTGTTATTGTTACCATCACCCCAGTGTCCAAAATAGTAGCTGGCTTGCCATCACTGTGAGTTAATTGGAACTTAAGGATGTCCTTGACTGTTTGCATTATTCCATTTGCTTTTCAAGAAATATATTATTATAACACACAGCATCTCTCTGTATAAAGGGGGATATTTTCAGATGTTTTCACACACAAACACACACACACACACACACAACAGTTTCAGGCTCTTTCTATTTTGACTCACTTATGCACTCACTATACTAACGTATATTAGCATATAGTAACTATGTCATGACTAAGTTGTCCATAAGCTCTAAGAAAAGGATCTCTCTGTATCTTACATGCATGCCACCAATTGTGAGGAAGTGCTGAGAGGCTCTAACCTCCAAGAGTGTCCATTTTCCAGGGGGAGCTGTTATGCTGTGAAGTTTACTGAGTGCTGTGAAGGCATTGAAAGTGCACCCTGGGGACAGATATTGGGGCTTGCTGCAGGAGTCCTTAGGGGAGAAAAAGCCCTGGGTCTCAATGTGCTATTGCTTTTGCCTAGAGGTTGGTCCAGTTTTCACCAGTCCTCTTCAGAGCTAACTAATGGGAATTGCCTATTTCTGAGATTTATTCCTTGATTGACATCTGATTTCTTCCTTAGGATTTGACTGACAGCGATCCCTGAGTTTGGCTTCAAATGATTCCCAAAGAAACTTAAGAGCTCACCCCAGCCTCATTTGTCTTCAGAAATATTTTCTCTCAACAAAATTAATTGGAAATACGGGACCACTTTGCAGTTAACGTTTTCTAGATCTGTATGTCTAAATATCTTTCACTGGTGAGCAAGAAGGCTTAGTTTTCCTTCTTTACCCTCCGTTTCCAATATAAAATGTCCCAGAACAACATTGCTCACGAATTAAGGAATCCTATCATTCTATAATTACTGGCCTGCTAGATGTAATGGACTCCTCTAGAGTTCACATCTAGAAGGCTACTATTTTTTGACATTTACTTAAATTTTTTACTGTTAATTGATGAAATTCATCCAATTTTTATTTTTATACTTTCCTTTTATTCATTGTTGGTACATATTTATATTTTAAAAAGTGAAGAGGTTATCATTTGACTGATGATAGTCAAACCATTTACAAAGACTTAATTTTAGTTTTCCTTACAAAGCATGGATCTCCTGTGCAATGTTCCACAAGCATCTCTCTGAACTCAGATAGATTAACAAGTCCTGGCATTAGTTACCCCACTCTCTCATAATGAAAAGGTGGTGTTGTGAGAAAACGGACTGTATAGGCATATTGATCAGGGTTCAAATATGAGTTTTAATATGGCCTTAATAAATTATAGAATCAGTCCAAATATGGGTCTTAATAAGTTATAGAAACCAGTGCATCACATAACCCTTGAATGTCTCACTTTAGTTAACACAAGTATATAGTTATCCTTGCACAGATTCCTTGAATATTAAATGGTATCAAATGACCTCGCACATAATTAAAATACATTTTTGATAATGTGAGTTTCTGTAAATACCAATGTTATTACTGTGGGAAAAGTGAGATTTTCTTGGGTCTCATGGACTATGACCTCAAATTTAAGACTTGTTAAGATGCCAAATGTGCAGATATAAATACAGCTTTATATTCTTGAGACTTATCTACAGAAGAGACTCAACTCAGAAGATGCCAACAAACCCGAAGACTGTCCAGTCCTATAACTGTGAGCTTATGTAGCCATGAAGTTGATAGAAAATCCATGCTGTCTCTTGAACCTGTATATTGAACTAAGAAAGAAATCAGCTGTAGAGCTTGAATTTCTCATCATGATTTGTACCTTCTATTTATATAGTCTAGTGTCTGCTTTGCTTGAAATTACAGTCCTGGAAGATTTGGGAATGATCTTGTTTGTCCCAATAATGCTGCTGCCAATCTCCAGTCCCAAGCCAGCTGTATGGGGTTATATCACAGTTCCACATAAACTCACCTGCAGCTCTACCACCATACTAATGCACTTTCTCACTTTTAGACAGAGAACTAAAAATAGCCTCTGGCTTCAATTTCTTGTTTGAAAAAGAAATAACAGAACAGAGAATGAGAACAAAAGTCAAGACAATTCTCCATTCTATCCAACTCTACAAAAATGTTCTTCCAGGGAATACCATCCTTCCATTAAGCTCACCTGCTTACATTAATGAGTCCTACACAAATGTTGCTGGATAACTTAGCTTCCATTATTTTTCCTGATACCCCTCTATGCACTTTTCCTCCAGATTTAAGACTCTATTTTACTGAATTTCAAGGAAGTAGCAATAGAAACTTTCTGACACTAATTGATTAGAAAGAGCTCTGGTGAGAACTTCAAGTTCTTAGAACCATAGATGCTGAGAGACAGTTTCAATTTAGGCACTTTCCAACACATTCCCTTTCATCTCTGTGTATTCTCTTCCTGTGTGTTTCTCCCTGTCTCTGAGTCTGTGTGTGTGTGTGTGTGTGTGTCATACTATATAGCTCAAGCTAGCTTTGAATTTGTTATATATTCCTGGTGGATCTGAAATGTACAACATGTATCCCCAGTGTCAGGACCATAAGCATAGGCCACTCATATACTTCAGATAATATGTATGAAAATCCCCATGGATTATGATTTTGATGATCAAAGTAACTTATGCCCAAATAGAAACTCTTATGCTTTTACCACCTACAGTGTCCAATGCTCTTTTCTGACCACACTACATTTTATTCTACTTTATACACACATTTCGATTTTTACAATAAACTTTAAAACCAAATGTCTTTTGGTTTTAAAGCCAATTGTCTTTTGCCTCTTCTACATAGCAAAAACATTTGACCATTGTTCAAAAACACCATGTGCATCAAAACAGTTACCCAGAATTTTGCACAAAATGATTAAACAAATGTAAATGATGTGAAGTTCTATATGTGCATATTCATAATACCATGACAGTTTAATATAGAATTATCATGGGTAATGTAGTGTGAAAGTGTTACTGGTAGTGGTGTTAATGTTATAGAATCAGTAATTTTACTTAAACATTTAATAAGAAATACCTGAATTTCTTATTTTTCCATTAAGAGATGAAGTTAATGAAGGAATGAAGTATTTTTCAATGTTCTTGTAGCATTCAAATTTTGAATGGCACATCATAGGAAGTAGACATTCTGAAGTCATGGTTGAATTGAATTGAATAATGCATAGAGAAAACTCAAAATAAGTCATACACTTGGTATATTTGGTGTTTAAATTTTCAAAGTTGTTTTATTACAGACATTTCTTTAGACATTATCTCAATCTTTGAAAAACAGATTTCATCTTTGGAAAGTACTAGGGTAATGGTAATCAAAGGCTTGCAAATGCAAAAGATACAGGCTTTATATTTTCAATGATTTCTGTACATCAATTTTCTTCAACAATTTTATGGCTGGGGTTTCTTATCTAAGCCAGAGCTAAGAGCATATTAAACTGAGATTATTCATAAGTATTTTGAATCCCATTTGACATTCAGAATTCTGATGATTTCTACTCTATCTGGAACACCATTTCTTTCTTTAAAAAAGTAAAATAAATATTGTAAAATTTACTCTCATAAAAAAGAATAAAAAAGGATAGTGGGCATCTAAAAATAATAATTGTAGTCATTAAGATACCTGTTGTGATATGACACTTGGAAATTGCATGAAATTTTGTGTCTAAAAATTTAAAGTAAAATGTGGCAAGATCAGCAAGTAAGCCTCTGAGGATGAACTTCTCTCATTTCCAAACATGGGTGAAACTTTAGCCAGTTACAATGTCAAGGAAGACATAAGAGGAAGAAACTGAATGTCAAAATGAGCCACAGTTCACAATTTCAATAATGATAATAATAATAATAAATATTAAAAAACATGTCCATAGGGAATATGTCTCTCCAGCCAATAATAATAATAATAATAATAATAATAAATATTTAAAAACATTTCCACAGGGAATATGTTTGCCTAGCCCATAAAACTGAGCAGGAAGTATGTGTATCATATGTGTGAATTATGCCATTTATAGTATGAGATTGTGTTTGTCGGTGGGTATACATGTTATAGCACATTCAGAATGCATGTGAAGGACAGAGGACAGCCTGCAAAATATACCTCATCTTCTCTTTAGAGATAGAGTCTCTTGTTAGTTGCTGCTCTGTGTAACAGAGCTGCCTGGCAATTTTAAGAGTCTCTTGTATCTTCCTCCTATCTGTCTATAGAAGCACTCTGGAATTATTGATGTCCATGCTAAGGTATCCAGTTTGATGTGGATTCTGGGATCAGGAATGAAGTCACCAGGTTTGTATGGCAATAATTTTATGCACTGGGCCTAATTTTTCTAAGTTTGATGCCCTAATAATATAAAAGAACTTCTCTAGTTTGTAGCTTAGGAATACACATGCAGAGTTTTATGAGAGCAAGCTGACAGAGTAGTCTGATTTTATGAAGCCATTAGCATGGCTCCTACCTTTCTTTCAGTTCATCTTCTTCTGGGGTCCCTACAACATCAGGGCAGCAAAGAGAAATGTCTCAAGAGAGTTCATGCCTTGTTTGGCCATCTTATAGGGTATAGATAGGGTATAGATAATATCTGAATGGCTTTATCAATCCAGATACAATATGCAAAATTCAGACCTTCGAATCAAGATTCTGATACATTCATAACAATGAAAACTCATATAATTATGCATTGTATTTGATCTATTTTTAGTAGTGTTTCCTGGGACCCAGTAAGGTAATTTAAAGCTGTGTCTAAATTATAAACAAGTGGTTCTCAAATAAGATTCATTTTTACACAGACGTTTCTGGTGAGGATGCTTTGGGCGATTCTTGATTCCTACATCTTGAAGGATGCTCTTGGCATTACTGAGAAAAGATAAAAACATCAAAATGCATAGTGCATCATTCCTGCAAGAAATTTCTTCTTTTGTGTTTTATTTTGTTTTGTTTTTAGTTCTTTTCTGATCCAGACTACCAATTTAGCCCAAGTTAAGAAAGTAGGTCTAGGGCTAAAGAGATGGCTCTGAGGATAAGAGCAATAGCTGCTCTTCTACAAGTCCTCAGTTCAATTCCCATTAAACACATGGTGGCTCACAACCATCTATAATAAGATCTGGTGCCCTCCTCTGCCCTGCAGGGACACATGCAGGTAGCACACTGTATACATAATAAATAAGTAAATCTTAAAATAAGAATAAAATTAATCTTTAAAAAAATGAAAAGGAAACCTGATCTACAGGCTGGAATGATGGCTCAGCAATTAAGAACACACACTTCTATTGATGAAGACCTGTGTATGGTTTCCAGCATCCACATCACATGGTTCATTACTACCTGAAACTCCAGCTTTAAGTGACCCAACATGTTCTGGATTCCTTGAGCACCTGCACTCAGTAGTGCATTGTACACATTCTCCCATTTAGACATATGCATATACACACCATTTAAAAAAAACCCTTTTAAAATAGAAAAAGATACTTAGTTTAGAATCTTTCTCCTTAAGTGGTAACTCTTGAGACACACCATCGACGTGTGGGAGCACAGAAGAGCTAGAGGCTTGTTTTGTCCCAGTTCCCATCCCAGATCAGAATCTGTACTTGATAAGCTTTTAAGGGATTTTACCTTTTTAGCATTAGAGAAAGTCCAGTTGTGGTGCTCATCCTTCACCCTTACTGATTCAGAACATTGTTCGAGTGGTTTCAGATGAAGCAAGAATTTCCTTTGGGTTGTCAAATCCTGAGAGAGCCTGACATGAGTGCCTCTGTCAGAATTACTTTTTTTTTAAAGTGAGTGTATGGTTGATGTTTCCAGTTCTGTGTGATTCATAGTGTGAAGAATTTAAGTTAGTGAACACATGTCATCAGATGCTAGGGAGAATGCAGATTATGTCTTGTTCTAAGACACGATCGTGCCACTTTCATTCTCTAATGCATCTTGAATGTGAAATGAGTCACAGATTCATAAAAGCAAGCAAAACAACAAGAAATCACAAAAGAGAAATTGAAAATGGGCTATAGAACTGAACAGAGAATTCTTAAAAGAAGAAATATAAATGTTTAGGGAACACTATAAAAATAGTCAACATTCCTAGCCAAATAGGAAATGTAAATTAAAACCTCTTTAAATCTCATTTTGAACCATTTAGAATGGCCACTATCCAGAATACATATGACTGGAAATAATTGTATAGCTATCAGGAAAGGGGGACCCATATTCACTGGTGGTGGCCCTGTAAAATAGTACAGTTAATTTGAAATGCAGGCTGGAGGTCACTCAATAAATGATAAGTTAACTATTATATGACTCAGCTGTATCACTCTGGGAAATGTACTCAAAGAACTCCACATTTTACTACAAAGCTACTTTTCTATATCTTACTACATATGCACTTCTCTACATCCTGTTACAAATATACTTGTTGTCCTAGCCACAGTAGCTAGAAAATACAATTAGTCTAGTTGTCCATCAACTGATGAGTGGATAACAGAAATGTGGTATAGTTACATTACACAATTTTGTTTACTATAAAGGAAAGGGAAATTATGAAATGTAAAGGTTGAATGGATAGAACTGAGAAAATTTATACTAAATAAAGTAACACATGCTCAGAAGACCACATTGCATGGACATATATATATATATATGTATATATAGAAGTATTTCTATATATAAATATACATGTATATGCATATTTATGTATATATGTTCATGTGTATATATGTGTGTATGTATGTATATATGTATACATATATATGTATATATATTTGTTTGAGATTATAATGCAATTACACCACTGCTCAAATGGTCTTGAATGCATGTACATAGAAATAACACTATATAAACTAATGTGAATATTGTATTATGCATTTAAGAATATTTATATGTGTATGTCTACATAGACACAAACATATATTCACATATATTCATAGGTGAATCCATGACACCAATCTTTAGTTATGTTTGCTCAATTTGGAATACCTTTGCAAGCCAGAACACTAGAAGAAGGGTCTTGTGGATGGGTTTGTTAAAAAGAGGGACAGTAGAAGTAAGTAAAATAAATGATGATAGAATGAGAGAACATAAGGAGAAAAATGCTCCCAGCAGTGAGGGAGTGGAAGATCCAGGACGTGAGAGGAAATGGGAGAATGGTTAAGAAAATTGTAGTAATAAATCAGGTGGTAACCTATTATCTTGTAACCAAATTTAAAAACATAATTAAAAACAGCAAAAGTGAGATAACAGCAAAAGTGAGGTAATACTTTTCTTAGAAGCCACGTGTTACTTAAAAAAATAAAATAAAAAGTATCAGCTGTGGGATATCTCCTTATAAGGTAGTCAGAGACAGAGTGTAGGCTTTTGCTATTCTTTATGGTTGCCCACTAGAACTCATGAGAAGATCCTATGGCTTGAGACACTGCTCATCTTTGCTGTCAGATACAGAGAAATCAAGCTGGTACTAAGTTGGAAAAAAAACTCTTCCTGCTTCCTAAGATTTCATAGTGCCAGAAGGTGTTGTATAAACTGCTAGAAGAGAAAATGCATCTGTGTTCATTCTCAGATGTTAGCCCTTTGCACTTTTATAACAATTTGCCAGGTAAGATATGCCCACTTTTGTAAAAGTCCCATGACTGTTACTGTGGTAATCAGCTGCTCTCTGATTGGATTTCAGGTTTGCTCTACAGGAAAGAACCTATGTTTAGTACTGTAAACCTGGTTGAAAACACAGGACTGGGGAAGTCAGAGATCCTAGAGCACATCTTAATACTGAGTTTAGATGAACTGACATTGTGACAAACTGCTTGGTAATATCTGTATTTAAACTCACATGATGGGGGCTACAGTTCAGTTATAGAGTGTTGCCTAAGGGAAAGAAAAAGCAAGAAAAACACAGTTTTGTGATTGAGCGAACAATTTGATAAGGCCACTTTAATAATTGTGGTATGTACTGAGCTAATCAGCTTTCCTCTCAGCCTAAATCAGAAGACCCACCCTCTTTATTTACAATGAAAAATGAATGCAAAACCTCACAGCTACTCAAGGTGCTGAGAATAAGTGACATATAAGTTATCAATCTAAACAAATTTTCACGCCGCTTTCTCTAAGAATCAGGAAACACCAAGGAAGAGGAGTCAGAAAGATTGTAGAAGCTGAAAAATGTAGATGTCTATAAAATAACATCATCTAGGCATGGCATAGTTACTATAGCCATGAAATCCAAGAACCTGTGGTTAATCCACTGATCCATAACAAGACTGGCTAAACCAACAACCAGTTATTGATGGGGGAAGAGGTCTGTCTTTCAGCTAAACTATTGGCTATTAATAGATTCTGGGAGACAGTCAATATCTTCATTTTTGTACTCTCTGGTGAGCCCAACATGCTCCAATCAATACTAACAAGTCCACTATCGCACAGTCATCTTTGGTTCCTAGATCACAGAACAGAACAAGACACTAATACTGGAAAATAATTTGTAGCAAAGACAGGTGATAAAGATTAACCTAAGTAGGTGAGAGATAAAGGAAGATACAGTTGGAGCAAGCAGCATGCATTGTATACGTATGAAATTGTTCAAGAACAAATTTCATTTAAAAATAAAAGACAATAATTAAAATATTTACACTGACATGATATTATTATGATGCTCAGTAGGTAAAAGTGCTTGCTGTTTTGCCTTATGATCTGAGTTTAAAATGTCTGAAATTCATATATGGGAAGGGGAGAAGTGAGTACTACAAGTTGTCCTAACTTAAACTAGCACCTTGAACACACACACATGCACTAAATAAATAAACGAAAATAAAAATGTGTATTGAATTGTCTTAAAATGAAAATGTATACATCGAAGTTATCATTTACGTTGCAGAAAGCCAATCTTATAGATTGCAAATATAGTAAGGTAAAATATTTTCAGTATATGTATACAGCAAATAATTTGTACGTTATGAATATATTAAAAACTCAAAAAAAAATCAGGATTCTAAAGATAAAAATCAGAATCATTAAAGCCAAAACCATGAATGCTGGCCTCACAGAGGGTATGTGAATGGATAAGAAATACATGAAAAAAGTTCATATTGGAAGAAAAAGCTAATTCAAACCAATATCAGATATCAATGTAAATCATTTATGATGGCTAATTTATAAGTAGTGGTTTACAAAAATTGTGCCAGAGGCAAAGAGCAACTACATGATGGGGGCTACAGTTCAGTTATAGAGTGTTGCCTAAGGGAAAGAAAAAGCAAGAAAAACACAGTTTTGTGATTGAGCGAACAATTTGATAAGGCCACTTTAATAATTGTGGTATGTACTGAGCTAATCAGCTTTCAATGGATATAACATTTATAATTATTAGAGTGAAGTGATCATCTCTTAATCTGAGAGCATTAGGAACCTCAGCAATTCCAAAACTGAAAGCTTTCACTCTAATAATGAGTAAAAGTAAGAATCCGGGCTATAAGTATGTCAAGAATTTACCTTTTTCTCACTCATCATTTTGACTTCATTGCTTTGCCCTGTGCATGACATCCTAGAGTTGGTCAGTAAATATTTGTTGAATAAATTAATAATTGAATAAGTGAATGAAAATATCCTCTCAGGAAAGAAATGATGAATTCGCATTTATTGAATATCAAGTACGATCCTCCTGCTAGGGACTTCATGCATCCAAGCCATTTAATAGTCATGGCACATTGTAAACAGGGGAGATTAGAGTCTTTATCTCAAAGCTTAAATAAAATATGAGACCTAAAGATTCTAAAGGCATCCCAAGGTCACGGGGCTTCTTGGCAGGAGCCAGAACCAAGATCTGATCTGTCGCAACTTGGCAAGACTACTCTGGGCATCAGACTTCTGGGAGCAGCAGGACAGCGATGATCCTGGGAACTGTTCCATGCAGGCCCATCTGGCCAGGCTCTCCGTGGTTAAATGCCTGTTCAGGCTCCTCCTACCAACAAGGCTAGCTGTCTCCTTATCACTTACTTCCGATTTTAGCGAGGAATTTTCCTGTTGATAGCATGCTGAGTAAGGTATGATGGAGGCACTACTATAGAAGCACAAAAAGGAAGCACCGTCTTCCAAACTTGCACTTATGAGTCTCCTTATGAGGCAAAATGATATATAAAAAAATCAAAACTAAAAACAACAACAACATCAAAACTAGTTATCTCTTGAAAATGAATAAGGCTTGAATTTGACGAGAGTAAATTGAGTTGAAAATTGCTTAGGACTTGTTCGATCCCTCTGATCGCTTACTTTCCTTGTTCCTCTTTATTTTTTCTTCTGTTTTCCATTCTCTTGACTCCTCTTTAATCAGACAAGCAATTATCCCCAAACTAAGATCTACATCAAATCATTGCATGATTCCCAACAACCTGGAGTTTTCAAGTTACATCTTATCTATTTATTTATTTATTTATTTATTTATTTATTTATTTATTTAATTTATCTATTTGTTTATTTATTTATCTATCTATCTATTTTTATCTATCTATCTATTTATTCATTTTTCAAGGCAGGATGTCACTATGGAGCCCTGGTTGACCTCAACCCTCTTTGTAGACCAGACTGGCCTTAATCAAACTCATAGAAATGCTGTGCCTTCCAAGTACTGGGATTAAAAGGTTGTGCCCCTGTGACCAACAAGAATCCTCAACTGATAACTGGGTTGAGATTTAAATACAGTCATAACTTTAAAGTTTAAAGTCAGTAGACTCTCAGTATCCCTTGTTCTATATTTATCCTTTCTTTAACTACTGTGTTCAACAAAGAAATAAAACCAATCAAATTATGTGTCTTTCTTTTCTTTCTTTCTTTTTATCTTTCCTTCTTTCTTTCTGCCTTTCATCTATACATCCATACATTTATTTATTTATGGCAATTTGCTGTGTGTATGTGAGAGAAAGAGAGAGATTGAGAGAAGCTTTAACAGACTTAAGGTAGAATCTTCTAAATCCTGAGAAATGAAATGAAGTCACTATTTCTGTATTCAGCACAGAAAGTTATTAGAAAAAATATATTAATAAAAGAAACAGTCTCATAAAAGACCCCTGTGCCCAGATATATTTGGTCCTTGTGGAGCTCCTGTCCTCTCCAGGTCTTACTAACTCCCCCTTCTTCCATATGATTCCCTGCACTCTGCTGAAGGTTTGGTTATGAGTCTTAATATCTACTTTGATACACTGCTAGGTAGAGTCTTTCAGAGGCCCTCTGTGGTAGGCTCCTGTCCTGTTACTTGTTTTCTCCTACATCCAATGTCCATCCCATTTGTCTTTCTAAGTGAAGATTGATCTTCTTACCCTGGGCTCTCTTTTTTGTTTATCTTCTTTAGGTGTAGGAGCAACCCTGCCAGGCCACAGAGGACTTTGCAGCGAGTCCTGAAGAGACCTGATAAACCAGAGTCAGATAAAAGCGGAGGAGGTCCTCTCCTATCAGTGGACTTGGAAAGGGGCAGAGTGGAGATGAGGGAGGGAGGATGGGATTGGGAGGGTATGAGAGAGTGGGATACAGCTGGTATGAAGTTAATAAACTGTAATTAATATTTAAAAATTTAATAAAAATATATTCACTTAAAAAAAGAAACATGCAATCTAACAGTGACTATGAAGACACATGCAATTACATCCAAATAAAAAAGATAACATTAATACAGGTTATAAAAATAATTCTAATATATATGCACATAAATATATTTAAGTGATGGTGTCATGATAAAATGTTCCCCTTTATACAAAGAACGTATGCCATTAGTGTTTAAATGATAGTATAAGAGGTTACTAAATTGTAGTCATGCCTTTCAATCTTGACAGAAGATATTGTACTGAACTGGATTTGTGCTTTTCACAAATTTTTCTCACTTGGTTTTCCTAAAGTTTTGTCATTGTGAGGAAAACAGATACCAATTCAAGTAGCATGGAATAGAGCTATAATTTATGTGAGAGTAAGTCATAATTATCTTTATCATAATTATCATCACCATTTCATTGCCAGGACAATTAAACACATTGTACTTTTGTTTCCTCTTTAGACCTAAAGTTTAGTGCAACAATAGCAGTGAGCCTATGCCTTTGGGAATACATTAAATATAATAAGGATGATTTATATTCAAGTTAATATCTAAGCATCATAGCTAAACGTATTCTGCTCTATAAAAATTGTCTTTCTTTTGTGTATACTGTTTTCAGATTTTATTTCTTTTTTGAAAAAATAGTTATACTAGGAAAAGTCTCTGGTTTCTGTGGCCAATAATTTTTAAGCATAGTGTAAGTTCTATTGTTTATATCTATGTGAAACATGCATTAAATAATTGAGCATCAGAAAATGGCTTATCACCATATAAACTAATATATTTTCTCTTTCTATAGGCTATTCATTAATCACAAGATTGACTGGTTCCTTTGGCCTTGATATCTGGGAAGCTCAGAGCTAGATTTACTGCTAAAGTCACTGTATTAATTTTTTAAGGATATGTTTTCCTTCCATTTCAATGCTATTTTTCTTTATGCCTGCTATTTTCTCATATGCCACTTCAAATCAGCCTTGGGAATGGATGGAATATAAATGAATATATTAGCAAGCCCCAGCATAAATAAATGGGAAATGAGAGAGAATAATGTGGAAATTGTGAGATCCAAAAGGATAATTCATCCTGTGTAAATTACAATCAGCAAATATAACCAGTGCCACAGAAGAAATGTGTTGTCCTCAAACAATTATTTGAAAATAGAAACAGAGGGGATTTTTGGCAGTTATTGGGAGGTGAGGGGAATAATATGCTTTAATAATCTATATTTAAAAATACTGGAAATCATTAAGATGGCAGATTTTACTTATATCACTAACCTGCATTAAAATTTTGACTGGTGATGCCATATTTTGACCAAGTGAGAAAATATCTACATAGGGAGACGAAATAAAAATTGGTCCAACTATTTTGCAAGGCAATTTAGCAATAGTTGTTAATAATTCAATGCACTTGTTTGCGACTGAGAAACATTTTAAAATCTTTACAAAACACTAATAAATTCAAGTGTAAAAGATGGTCCCACAATATTGTTTATGTGAGAACTTGTAGTAACCAAAATTGTAGGACAAATAAATAATACACACATAAATGAATGCAAATGTGCATCAATACATTCCTATATACACACATGTATATTCATATAGACTAATGTTTTCAATATATATTTACAAAAGTATTTGTATATGTATAAATATGTATATATGTATATGCATATATATGTAATATATGTATATATAGAGCTTAATCAAGTGAATGGAACAATCTCTTGTAAATGGGGGTAGAAAACTGTGTGAAAACTTTAATTTTGTAAAAAACCATTCTTGTATATAGATGTATGGGGACTAAGATCATGACGAAGAAAGAGGCAAATATTGGAATTAAATATGTATAATACATATACAATATTGTTCACAGTCATGCTTTTGGTGATAGGTAAGAGGAATTTATAGGATGGCCTTTCTGTATAATCAATTTCCTTTCTGAAACATTTAGAAGCATTCATAAGTTTCTATAATTTGCATAATTGCTATAACAGAAATCAGTTTTAGAACCAAGCTTATAAAAAGCAATGTACTATAAAATTCCAAGAGAATCCACCTAATATTATTTCCTAACATTTCCAGAGCAGGCGGTTAATTGGTAATGAGAGTTGGTAGCATAATTATGTACTTTAAGAAAGACAATATGAAGTACAGAAGAGAGTACATTTACTCTGGCCTAGACACTAAGCTCAACAATGAAGGTAGAAAAGGGTTTTTTGAAAGAACTGACAGATTTTTGGTTGTTCATTGGGAATGCAGCCTGAATACACCTGATATCACTTGAATAAAGAGTATTTATCATGATTTCAATAAATCCAATCCCCAAAACATTACTCGTGAAAGTATGCAAAAACTTTGGGATGTTTCACTTCCTCTATTGTCAACTCCCTTTTTGTACCTTCCTGTGTTTGGTTTGTTTGTTTATTTTGTTCTCTTTCTCCATCTCCTCCTGCTTGTCTCCTTTCCACTTCCTTCCTTACATATTATCCCAAATTATCATATGTTAAAAATTCCCAAGACTGCAGCATGGAGAGAGAGAAAGATGGGGAGATGGGTCTTTGTGTGAGTGTGGATCATATTAGGTCTGAATCATTAAAAAATACAGTCAGTTCCAACAGGAAAAATGTCTATTTTAAGGCATAGGTGTTTAAATACTGTAACAAATATACATTGACATACACTGAGTTTTTGGAGCATTAACCTATATAAATTTTAGTATTTGAGAATGAGATGGTTATCCATTCTGCCTTAACCTATCTCAAACTAATAATGGGTCAGAATATTTATATAGTACTTACTCAAAGGATGATGTCTGCCTGAAAATAATTGATATTATCTGAGGCTATGTAAGCAGAAATTCAAACTCTTGTTTTCTAATCTGTTTATCATATAAGTTAATCTTTCTCAGAACTGAGTTAGGATACTAATAAACATTGGAGTGATTGAAACCTTCTATAGTTAAGCCTTCTCTTCGCTCCGGTAATTAATCTGAGGTTCTTACCCTAGAAAGACCAATGCAAATGGATTAACACAGAACAGGAATGTGTCCTTTGATACTAAGAATGTTTTGCTGCATTACATAGTCTTTTCTTTCAAAAAACTGAAATATTAGTTCCTCAAAGTTGTCTTTTTTCTATTACATGTCTTTTTTAAAATCCTGACTTAAAAGAACGTTTTTAATTGCAGTAGTAAACATCATTATAATAATATGACCAAGGGTTTTTTCCTGTAAGACAATAGTATTATATTTATTCAAACTCAGTTACATGAACATGAACCCATATTGTTTAATGAATTACATTTGAATCATTGGGTTCTTTGTTTATAGGATGTAGAATGATTCAATTTCTCTTTTTGAACCCTTGAAATCTTCTTTCACTCTTACTCATGAAAAGGAACTTATGAGATCTGCTTAGCTTGTACCTTTGTCCATTGGTGTGGTTGTTTCATTAACAGGATCATTTGCTCAATTCAATAGAACCCCCTTTGTAGCACACACAGAGCACTTTTGTACCTCCATATGTACCACATCCGTCTAATCTTAATGCTTCTGACATATACAAATAAGTTCTTAAAAAAAAACTTCTTAGAGATGAGATTAAGCCATATCATGCATTTTGTTATAAAAAAGGTGATGTGAAATCATTACTCCTAACATAAAGTCCTTATTGTACTTTTGAAGTCAAGGGGGACAATTTGGCAACTGGTTGATCTTTTGCTTCCACATTTACTTAACTAATTAATCTAATGTTAACAGCAGAGATGGGCAGGAAGCATTTTATTATGTAGAAAGTGTACATGGAGATGAATCCAACACCCTGCCTTATTTTCCATCTGCTGTTATCTTTGCAGCAATAGCTTTGGAATATTTAGGTGTACTTTACAATGGAAAGTATTGGAAAACTTACTCATATAGACTTGGAGTTTGTTGCAGCAAACCCATTTGCTCTCCATTTGGGGTAGAGGAAGATTCCACATCTTTTTGTTGTTGTTGTTGTTGTTAATTGCAATAATGGCAAATGACAAACTTTGGTTTTCATGGAAATAAACACCTTTCTGTTCATGGATCAAGATGCAAGCTCTAAACTATTCTTGCTGCTGTTAACACTTTCTTTTATGAGTGGCCTTGGTCATGGTATTTTGTCACAGCTATAGAAACCCTAACTAATGTATTTGCGTTTCTTGATCACTTGCTTACTGCACAATCAATTTACACATTCAAAATATTTCCTGACATGTTTGTAAAAGTAAGTCCATTCCTTTGTGAGTCCGCTTGATTTCTGATATAAGTATAAAGATCAAATTTGCACTATAATATGAGCTTTCTCATGATGAATTAGGGTTGATGAAGTGCTCCACATATCATCTGCACTTTGCAAGTGAATTTGCTTAAGATGGTAGTGTAACAGCATGGTCTCATGCTTTGTATATGATTGTTAATTACATTGCTCCCCAAAGTCTGCTTGCTGTCTTTATGAGCAGACACTCTTGTACCCAAGTGTTGTTGTGTAACTTTGTTTCATGATTGGCAGACTAAAACTCTTACACTTGGGAAGAGCAGAAATGGCGGGGGATAGAGCTAGTTTAAGTACTTGGGGGATCTAAGATGGCAGCGACCAGCATGCCATCCTCTGAGGGGCAGAGGATCTAAAACTCCAAAATTGGAGAGTGGAGAGGAAGCTGAAGCCAGAACATCAACAGTGAGGCTTCCTGGGAGAGAGGGGACAACCTGTGAACTGAGACCATTAGGATCCAGGTCACCTGCTGGCTTCTCTGGGGATTGAGAGTGGTAAATATTCAATCCCTTTGACTTCCCCTTGATGGGCCTCCCTACTTGGTGGAGGCAGCCCACAGTGCCTGCTGCTCTTATCACAAAACTCCTTGCTTGGTAACTGGAACAGAGAAGGCAGGCCTCCCAGTTCCTCAGCTGTGGCTGCCAGCTGTACTGGCCTCCCAGGTACTAGGTCCAAAAGCAGCTGTGAAGATTCCGCAGGGCCTCTGAGCCAGCAACTGAGCAGGCCTCCCCGTGCCTCAGCAGGGAGCAGACGTCTGTATGGGCCACCCAAGTCCCCTGGGCCACACAGGTCCAGGGGCAGCTATACGGGCTCCCCAGGGCCTTCTAGCAGGCATCTGTACTTGCCTCCCAGTTCTGTGGCAGCAGCACTACTGAGCTTATGGATCTCCTACCCTTGCCTTTGCCCCAAGGAGGCACAAATCTGAGGGTAGAAAACAGGGGCAACCTCTGTGCTTTCCAATTAGGCATACTAAAGATGAGTGTGTCTTCAAGTGAGTGTATGCAGAGCCTCAGATCAAGGGTCCCTCTACCCTAGCAGCCAAACATGGGATCCCTCCAACCCAAAGACCTACTGTGGGCCACATAGGGATTCTTGGGACAGTGTTTTCAACATTGAATTACATATTCTGTGGGTCTACCAGTGAAGTCCAGGCAAACAATTCTTGGAGCCCAGACAGATGTGAATACCAGATGTGAATACTGTGAATACAGTATGACAGGCCTGTAACCCACTGAGGTATTCAGAGAATCTGCGCATATACATTGCACCTGTGAACAGTGCTAGCACTCACCGCCTCCTGCACCTGAAGCCCCCCTGCCCCATATTCCAGCACCTACACTCTAGCATTCTTTCATTCAAGGCACACTTCCACACATATGCTTTTGCTTGTTCACTGGCACTTGTGCATCAGCAATGCAATCTTTCTCCCTTAGGTTCAGCTGAAACACCAATACACATTCTCAAACTGGTGGACCTATCTCAGACAACAGAGAAAGACCCGGTCTGAAGTATAGACTCCAGGAATAAAGAGCAAAGATTACGGATAAGTAGATGGCTAGAGGTCAGCATAAGAACACATCCAAAAAAATGAGGATATCATGGCTTCACCAGCATCTGCAAAAATCAATGGGTATTTTAATTCATTGGAAACACAGGAAAATGATTTTAAAGCTATACTTATCCAATTATTAGAAGCACATAAAGAGGAAACAAACATATCTCTCAAAGAAATAGCCACACTAATAGAGGCAAATAAATAGGAAACAAACAAAGCTCTCAAAGAAATACAGGCAAATACAGCCAAACAAATAGAGACAAGGGTAGAGGCACAATTAGTGGCACAAGAGGAGAAATGAACAACAACAACAACAAAAATATAGAGGGCATCATGGAAAGACAGGAATCCCATTCAAACAGAAGAAGGAATTGGTGCAAGACATGAAAACAGAATTAGAATCAATAAAGAAAGCACAAACAGAGAAAACCCTGGAGCTGGAGAACTTAGAGAAAAGATCAGAAACCACAAAGAATACCAATAGAATACCAATAGAATACAAGAGATGGAAGAGAAAATCCAGCATGCTGAAGACACACTTGCAGAAATTGATACATCTCTCAAAAAAAAAAGTAAAATCAAGAAAATGAACCCAGAAAACAAGCTGGAGTAGATGTCCTAATATCTAATAAAATAGACTTTCAACCAAAATTAAGTAAAAGAAATAAGGAGGGACACTTCATTCTCATCAAAGGAAAAATCCACCAGGAGGACCTCACATTCCTGAACATCTATGCCCCAAATACAAGAGCACCTGCATTCCTAAAGCTTGAATCATACAGCCATTCCAACACCTTAATAGTGGGAGATGTCAACACTCCACTCTCACCAAGGAACAGTTCATCTAGACAAAAGCTAACTAGGGAAATAACGACTCCCACAGAGGTCCTAAATCAAGTAGATTTAGATGTCTACAAAACTTTTCACATGAACTCAAATGAGTATACCTTCTTTTCAGCACCTCATGAAACCTTCTCAAAAATTGACCATATAGTTGGGCAAAAAGCAAGCCTCAATAGATACAAGAATATTGAAATAATTCCTTGTATCCTATCAGACCACCATGGCCTAAAACTAGACCTCAACAGCAACAGAAATAACAAAATGCCTACATAAACATGGAAACTAAACAACTCAATGACTACTTGGTCAGGGAAGAAATGAAAAAAAGTAATTAGAGACTTGCTAAAATTCAATGAAAATGAAGGCACAACTTACCCTAACTTATGTGACACAATGAAACCAGTGCTCAGAGGAAAGTTCATAGCAATAAGTGCCTCCAGAAAGATGTTGGAGACATATCATACAAGTAATTTAATGGCATACCTAAAAGTCCTAGAAAAAAAGAAGCAGACATACCCAAGAGTAGTAGATGACTGGAAATAATCAAACTCAGAGCTGAAATCAATGAATTAGAAATAAAGAAAACAATACAAACAATCAATGAGACCAAAACATGGTTCTTTAAGGACTTAGAAGACAGAAGTATCACGGGAGAGAGCAAGAAGGAAGCAAAGCTGCCATGGGTTAGCATGGAGGAAAGCATATAGCTGGGTCAGTATGAATGGAGGAAGCAGCCCATGTGAAAAGCATAAGCAAATATTTATGTATTATGGATGGGGAGTAACCAAGACAGGCATGTTTAGAGTAATTGGGATGGAGTAGGGGCAGAGGATATTTTAGTGAGTTAATATATGCCCAGTAAAATAAAGCAGCTGTGTCTTTATTGATTTGGTAGCGGTGAGATGATACTTCTATAATAATTATAAGTTTTAATAAGAAACATTAATATGTTTCTTATAACAGCCATCTTAATTACTTCTACTACTGAAGTGGAAGTTGTATCTAAGGCTACATAATATAATTCAACAGGTACATCACACTTCACTCACATGACTTGTGTTGGTATCCAGATAAATGAAAATTCTGACTGCTTTTTTTTTTTTTAAAGCCAGTGTATACTAGAGGATATTCTTGTCTCCTCTTCACTGGGCAGTTCCTAAGAATCACACTTTCTACTGCTCAGGGCTTGAGGTAGTTAAAAAGACAATGTTGGAAGCTACAGAACTTCTTAGATTCCAGAAAATAACTAGGCTATTAAGGTCAGATCAATCTCAAAATGAGGTAAACTCTGCTTGATAAAGGGAGGACAATTAGAATATCGACCCTCCCCTTAACCTACATGAGAAACTTTATTCATTGCAAAAATATTGTTGTCATTTTACTGCCACCATCTTTGGTTTTGAAACACCTGTTTGAATTTTCATGAGACCGGTTATGGTAGGGAAAAGTTGATTGGCTAAATAAATATCACTCTGAAAATCAATCATAGAGGCCTGCTCTAGCTCAACTCTTGGTAGTCAAACTTTTAAAAATCAAAAAGTAATTTGAAACTACCTTATTTAAAAGGTAGTTTTTGAAGGAAGTTTATCATAGTTTATTTCTCTCCTTACATATCCCCTCCCTGTTTTGTAGAAAGAGAGATTGCTTTGAAAAATAAATCCTTCTCCCATGGCTCTGTAAACAGAAATTGTTTTGATGAATTTTATTGATATTTTGAAACCAAGATATTTTTCAAAGTGTTAGTTCTAATTTTATTTTAGATTTCAAGACAGCTTTCTCTCTGTCCATTATCCGAAGTTGGGGAATCGAGCTGTGGACAAAGACTTTGAATTCCTATACTTAATTCCAGTAGCAGTTTGGCAATGTGGCTAAATTTTTTTTTACTTATTAGCTTTCAGATACTGTTGTAATGACTTAAATATACATTGGTCTCAACTTATTTATGTGTGACTTATATACAAGGAAAAGCATTCTTCATTCAAATAGTATTTACTGAATTTTATTTTGCTATTTGGATAATCTCTATTCCCTGTATTTCCACTGTGATAAGGCGTCACAGTTATAGACCTTCTACAATAAGGACACTCAGTGGAAACATTTCAATTGGCCAAATATATTGCTGTTTATTGGTCTCTACCTTGGACAAGCCATGGATTCTGTGCTAAGGCTTAATTGTCAATAGTGTCTAACATCATCACTTACCAATTGCTTATCTTTGTGTTTGCCCCTTATCTATCTTATAGACAGGTAGCTATTGTCTATCTAGCTGTATCTAAAGTATTCAACATCAAGGCAGTAGAAGAAAGGGAAAAAGGGAGCTAAATCAGTTAATTATGCTTAGTCTCACCTTGTAGCAATGAGAAAATCCTCTAGAAAAAGCTTACTTCATATTCAGTAGAAACCACGAGAAATATTTCATTCTTTCTCTTTAATTTAATATTTTATTTTATCCCATTTGTACAATAGATACTTTTCTGGGCATTAAAGAATTAAAAGGGCTGCATTATACCTAAGGAATTGTTCAGTACATACTCATATATTTAAATGCCTGAAGAGGTAGTACTTCATCATTCAGGCACTTCAAATAGTAAGTAGCTCACTTTTGCATTTAGAATATTCTTTTAGTGTCTTTCTGCCTTCATTGTCATTAGAACCTACTTCTTGGAGACACTAGCATATACTGAAGACCAGCTGAGACATCCAGATTTGAAAACTGAGCAGCAACTAGATTCTTGGACTTTTGTTCACAGTCAGCCATCCTCAGATTAGTTGAACTGCAGCTTGTAAGTCATTCTAAGTCATAATAAACCCCATATATATTCTTTCATTTATTTATTACAATTTATTTACTTTGTATCCTGGCTGTAGCCCCCTCCCTCATCTTCTCCTAGTCCCACCCACCCTCCCTCTTCTCCCACTCTGGTCTTTTCCTAAGTCGCCTGATAGGGGAGGACCACCTCCCCTTCCATCTGACTCTAGCCTATCAGGTTTCATCAGGGCTGGCTGCATCATCTTCCTCTGGGACCTGCCAAGACTGCACTCCCAAGGGGGAGGTGATCAAAGAGCCAGCAACTGAGTTCATGCCAGAGACAGCACCTGCTCCCCTTAAGAGGGAACCCTCTTGGAAAGTGAGCAGCCTATGAACTTCCTCTGAACAAGAGTGTAGGTCCTCTCCATTTATGGTCCTTGGTTGGAGTATTGGTCTCTGTAGGTTCCCCTTGGGCCCAGGATTTTTAGTTCTGTTGGTCACTTTGTGGAGTTCCTGTTCCCTCCAGGTCTTTCTATCTCCCTAAAAACGAATATTGTTTTAATTCACTGGAGAAGATCAGGCGTTGAAAGTACATTTAAAACTTCATTTGTACCATATTTCCTTCTCTCTACTTCCAAAATACGCATGACATTCCACTTGCAAAAATAATCAATTATAGCAATATTATATACTGCATAGTTCTATTGAATGTGCAACTTGTTTATCCTGCTTTCTGCAGTCCTCTGACCACGGACATGTGCAATGGCATAGAATAACCCTTGTGGTCGATACTACTCATTTTGATACTTTCTTTGTGTGTCTGTATTTTGTCTTCCTAAGAAGATGAGCAGTTGTCTTATGTACTTGTTTGTATACATATTGTCTCCCACAGTATAGGCAACACTTAAACAATCTGCGCAAATAAGAACTAATAAGAATAAATAAAACATTAGAAACCCATTTTATATTTCTGTTATTTCTATTTTTTTATTTATGGAAAGTGGATGGTTTAAATTTGTATTGCAGTATTGCAGATGTGGAGTAAGGTAAATTTGAGTAGTCTGCGATTCTTTCAGTTTACATCTCTGAAGCTACAATAGGCAGAACTTTGCATCACACATGAGAAAAGTGATACAGGACTTTACTCTTTATCCTTTTTCGTGTGTAGAAAAGCACATAGAGCCTTGTACAAAGGATTGGGGCTTGGTGCCCTTGTGAGTGGGAGGTTTCTGCAAATGTGAATTCCTTCAGGCTCTCAAGAAATACTGTGCTGATGTATCACAACCCATGGCTGAAGGGTAATATCGTAAAATCTGACTTTAATATTCAATAAAAGTGTTGGTGTCTGGCCTCACCTCCTTCCATCTTCCTTTTAGAAAACCCAAGGACACAGAAATTAATCTGTATTTATTCTAAGTCACTCATTTAATTTTAATCTACGTTTAAAACTTCAAGGTGCCTGTACTTTGTTTAACTCTACTTTGACACTCAGTGATTTGTGATTCTGCTCATTTCTGAGCATGTTTATAAAATAATGACCTTGAGGGTGGGAGCCCTGCTGTCTAGATACAGGGGTCAAACTTTCTAAGAAGAATTGTGAATGATCAGTGTGTATGTGTGTTTGCCTGTGTGTGTGTGTGTCTGTGTGTGTCTGTGCGTGTCTAAGCCTCTCTCTCTCTCTCTCTCTCTCTCTCTCTCTGTGTGTGTGTGTGTGTGTGTATGAGTGTGTGTGCTTCTCTACTTCTATTAGAGTCAACATTAGGATATACTATTTTAATGTTCCTTAGGAAGCTTTATTACAAGCTTTCCTGTAGTTTTATGCTCATTTGTCTTTTAGGTGGATCAGAGATTCCTGTTCTGCCACCATGACTTTGCTCAATAGACCCTGTGGGCTGTTCTTAGAATCTTTTGAATGACTTTATTATAACAAAATTGACTTGGAGCCAGGAAAGGCTGAACTCTAGCATCGAGCTTTCTTTAGGATTTTATGGATTTTTTTTCTTTAAAGTTTAATGCCAGTTTAATGAAGTTTTATAGCTACTGAAGCTCACCCACTCTGGATAAGCTAAGAAATATGTAACAAAACAATAACTTCAAATAGGTAAATTCATGATTAAGTTGCACTAAAAACTAATGCTACTTGGCCATAGTTCATAATTTCTAAATACATGTCATTTAGAATGATTGGTGTCTTCAGCCTTGTAAGTATTTCAAGGAGAAAGCCTCTGAACCTAAATTACTGCTTTAAGCTGACAGTGAGGCTCATATTTTCTGAGCTAAAGATATATTTTTATGGCCACACAGTGGACTCTGTTTATCACTCATCATAAACCATAGAAAACCATTTTTGTTTTAAATTAGGTGCTCAGGATCCTGTTCTGTAATCTGTTTCTTTTTCCCCCACTTTCAGTTTTTGTTAGTTCGTTTTCAACAACTCTCAGTCATTTACCATTTCCAGAAAGTGGTTCATATTTTATATTTCAGCTTCTTTAAAGGTATTTCATCCTAGCTGAGGTCACCTTAATTTACACCTTAAATTACAGTTCCAAAGTCAGCTTCTCTGCCGCTGATATTGAGTAATCCTGCAAAAGAGCACACTTTGAAAATAAAGAACAGCCTTATCCGAAAATGCCAGGCAGAAGAGACCCATGAATTTTGCATATCTCTCTCGTACTTTTACTTATTGAATTACATCTCTCCTCTTCCTTTGAGCCACTTAGTCAATTATACTTCATTTTACTGCCTTGTCTTGTTCTAGAGGCTGTCTTTTCAAACATATTTTAAGTAAGTCACTATTTCCCAGACTCAGCTATGTCCCAAAACCATTTGCGAATGAAATGACAGCAATAGCTGAACCTTATGGTTTTTCAGTCATCTTGATTACATTTATTAAAATGTAATTTATCAAATTATATCTAACTCTCTGTCCAGAGCTGTTCCTCCCCTCACTCTTATTCCTGATGAATGACATCCATATTTTTGTTGTTCTATTTTACACATTGATATGAGAGAGTCACCAAAAAGCAGAGTATCAACAGTTAGAAGGAGGAATGCAATGGAAACAAAAAACTCCTTGAATTTCACTCTACTTTTAATTCACATGAGTTTTCTTTAAAATGGGATACTTGGCAATCCCCAAGTGGAGAAACAAACAAATAAACAGATGTTACATGATGCTATAATGCTTTTTCTTTTAATTTCTAGAGCGATTAAATAGATACCATGGACCAGTATTTTCACATAAGTGAATAAGAGATAATTAGGAGACATATCTGTGTATTTTACTTCGGAGTGATATTGAGAAGAAACTTGACTAAAGTCTCTTTCACTTTCAGACTTAACTATCTCTCTTTCTACTGAACCATGCTGAAAACACACTGAGATGGAAATAACTAAATTTTGAATTCTTATGAAGGGGAAAGGATGAAAATATCTCAATGATATCCAAACCACATTATAATATTTTGACATATCTGTTTAATTAAAATATATTATCAGAATTAGTGTGCTGTGTATTTTACATTTTGGAGAATGTTTAAAACACATATGTTGCTCTATCTAAAGTGTGCACTATATTTCTTTCAGAGGGTGCTCTTCTTGGCTTTAACCCCTTCAAAATCTGGCACCAGCTCTTCATCCTTTCTGAAAAAGGACTAAGTATTTTGGGAAGAAGATTTTGAACAATTCAGTAAAAGGATAGAGAAGTTTGTTTATCATTTATTATAATGTAATAAGGTTACATTCTTTATTTTCCACTCCCTGTGGGTTATGCTCTGTCCTTATGCAGAACTTTTACTGACTCTGACAAGAGATGAGCTGCAGGTAGGCCATGCAATTAACTCTGTCATTTCTAGAGTGTGGAGATCAGGGACTGACCAGTCTAAATTTCCAAATCCATTGTTTTATATCATATCATTAATAGCTTCATCCTTGTAATCTAGGAGACTGCAAATACTCTGTTCTTTGTTTATAAGAAAAAAGTGAATCAGAAATACTGTTATGTTCATGTATGTTGGAGTTTAAATGATTTTATATTTTAAAGAAACAAGTTGAGAAATCAATTTAGATACAAACTTTATACTGCTGTATTTCTTTTTCTTCTTTCCCTTTCTTTGTTTTTCTTTTCAAGCCAATAAAATGGATGATCAATCTTACTTAAGGGTGTTGTAACTTGAGGATTATTTCAAATTGTCATAAAGTTTCCTTTCAGTCTCTGTGAATGAGGTTGATACAATTAGTTTTATTTTTATGATTTACATAATTCTATGGTTTAATTAAACATATATGATCCAACTGATTCAATTTCCTGGCACTGTGAAAACCATAGTATTTAAAAATTTGCCATTATCTTTATTGGCATAGGAGAAAACTAAAACTTTATTAAATCAATATTATTAACTATTAGAGTTTTGGGCTTTTAATCTTAGATTGTTTATATCAACAATCCTTATCATGTTTTAAGAATGCATTTCTTATATCGAAACAAATAAAGAGCACATTAATCACAGTTATAATTTATAGAAGAATGAATTTGATAGTGATTTTTCTGCAGCTTACCTGCTATTATTTCTTTGCCTTGTGAGATATTTCAAATTTAAAAGCAGTTTAAAGTTGTTGAATCTATACTCTACCCTTTAATTCTCCAAAGAAAATACTGCATGACTTACTAATTAACTGATTTATTTCCATGTTAAACATTGAACTTAGGGCCTTGCTGATATAAGTGAATCCTCAATCACTGTGATTCTTCTACCCCACTTTTAAAGAGTTAGTAGACATATATTGAAAAAAAGACTACCAAAATCTAAGGAGGTAGCACTGGCTCTTCACATATGATATCAAGGCTTCCACAGAACTCTTTTACTTTACTATTCCTGAAGGAACAGCATGCTGTCCTAAAATGAAGGCACATTCACTGAATTTTGAGGCAGAAGAAAAGAATTACATAGACACTGTTGTCTCTGAGGCTCCCTGAACACAGGGGTGTAACATCTTTAAGCATGCAGATGAACCTGCTTTACTAGAGCCCTCCCATTAGCTTTCTAAAGCTGCCAAGTGGCCTGATGGTTATATCTTTTTGGAGGCAAGGAATTCCGCAGGCAGTATTTTAAATATTGAACCACCATAGCAACATAGTATGGGAATGGTGGAGACAGTTTAAGGTATTTTATTTTTATAGTTTTAATTTTTGCCTTGTATACTGCACTGGTTGTTAGAATTCATAGCTCAAGTGTTAAACATTCCAAAAAGGCAATCCCTGCCATGTGAGGATCCATCATCTTGGCCAAGTTCTTCACTGGCTCTGATCAGAAAAGCTCCATGTGGAACAAAATGGGCAAATTCCACATTGTCCCACACAAGGTGACAGCTAGCTACTACATTTCTGTACTGCTTACTGCCTTATCCTTATGCCCAGTGGCACTTAGATGATCCCAACTATTTTACATAGGAAGCTGCTACTGATAGCCAGGATTGATGTTACAGTTTGGTTTATTAGAGCATCCTGGGAAAATTCAGCCACCACCTGACCCCTAACCTCTATAAGACCACCTTCCACAAGTCTTCTTATTAGAAATTTGTGAACCATCTTGTAAAAATAAGCACTAGTTCCTGTACAAATGTCCTAGATCCTATTGTATTGCTGTGTCAGAAATGCATCCAGAACTATTTAAATAAGAAAAGATTTCTTTAAGCTCTTGGTTTCAGAAGGTTTAGTTCATTATGGTAGGCTGGAGGTGACAGAGCAGAGCAGACATGTTCTGGTGCGCAGGGAGCAAGAAAGACAGATGTTAGCACTCTTTGTTTTTCTCCTTTAACACTTTTATTTGAACCATACATTCCAATTATCTTTGATTTACCTGACAAATAATATATTTTGGTGCACAACATGTTTTTCAATGTACACATATAATAATAAAACCATTTGATACATATATTATCTCACACAATTATTATTTAGTATAATAAATAATATTTAAATTTAAATATTATTTAAATTCTCATTTCTTAGGAAATTTTAAGTACATAGAGCATTATTGTCCATTATACTCTGCATTGTCTATAATACATTTATTGAATTTAATCCTTACATCTAAGCAATTCTTCATACTTTGACCACCCCAATCTTTTCCTGCTGTCAGTCTCTAGTAATCACCATTCAGTAATTCTGCTCTGAGCCCATATTCTAGATCCCATGCATAACTGAAGTAGAGCTAACCTAAGAACTCACCAACATATGAATGGATAATGAAAAACCGGCAGTGTTTTAGAAAATTCAATACCACGAAGGCAGCCTTAAAAAGCAATGGTCCTGACATTTGCAATTACACAGATGATTCTGGAGGATGTTCTTTCCAGGGAAATAAGCAAGTTGTCTCCTGTGTTAACTCCAAAGCAAGCATGAGAACACTGTGAGAGAAGAGAATATAAATCTCTGGGCTAGTTATGTGTGTGATTCTAGAGGCTCATCTCACAGTCAGGAGGCTCTATAGGTTATGTAACTGTCCCACAGTTGACATTCTAGCAGAATCCTCGAAGACGACTGTTGTATCCCTGAAAGAGCAATGTTTCCTTTTAGAATCAATGACACACAAGAAAAATGAGCATTTTTATTGTCAGAAAAAGCGGTCCTTTTCAAGCCAGCTACATCTTTCATTGTGCCCCTGGCCTACCCCAAGAGCTTTGCACTGTTTATCAACCTTAATCAACATGAGTGACAGAAAACCTGATAATAGACAAGGGGTAGTTCTACTGGTGGGGGTGACCTCTTTTGAAATGTCAGGTCTGAGAAGAAGCTGTATTTACATTTCTTTGGGCTCCAGGCTTTTTAAAAGATTTTCATCTTGCACACCAAAGGGATGAAAGTAAAAGTTATTTTAGTATCTGTCTAAAATTGCATGTTAGGCTGGCATCCTCTCAGAGCTTCTCTAAACGAGGACCTCCTATGGTAGAGTGGATAAGCACCTGTAAAGTAGTAGCTATAAAAATGGATACTCTCAGACACGGAAAAAAATAAGTACAGTCACATGTGTATTTTAATTACCCGAATGAGTTGTCTTTAGTTTGTCATAATACAAAGCACAGATAGAATCTTAAGAGTAAGAAAAGAGGTTGGATATTTGCTCTGATACATAGCTGGATTACCTTGGGAAGCCTGCTACCCTCTCTGTGAGTATTTCAAGGTTGGTACAAAGACAAGCAACTTGCACAGTTTTGTAAGAACTGAGTCGATGTAATGGATACCTATGACCGCAGTTGCATATATTAAGTGTTTCAAAGACCTTAACCCCCTCCTCCACTTCTCTATCCCATATTCTTACCTTAATTGGGATCTTCTTCACAAACAGAGAAAATAAAGCACTATCCTAGAGGAAACTAGTTCACCTCAGCAGGTTTGGCTCAAAGTATGATTAAGTATTGTGAGCTGGCTGACCACTGTGATTTAGTACTTACCATCTCAAAGTGTGGTGCCTAGACATGGAGCTTATTAGAAACCCAGTAGCTTAAGTTTCAGTTTAGGCCTGTTTTCCCAGAACCATCACTGGAGCATATCTTCATGATCTTAGTGCATATTCAGCACTCTTTAATGGAAAGAGCACTAACTCAGGAGTAACTTTTACTTCATGCACATGAATAAAATCTAAATTCTAGGGTCTATGAAATTAACACAATGGAATACTACTCAGGAATTAAAAACAAGGAAATCATGAATTTTGCAAGGAAATGGTGGGATCTATAAAAGATCATCTTGAGTGAGGTATCCCAGAAGCAGAAAGACACACATGGTTTATACTCACTTATAAATGGGTACTAGACCTAAGATAGGATAAACATATTAAAATCTGTATACCTAAACAAGATACACAAGAAAGAAGGCCTGGGCTAAGAAGATCAATCCTCACTTAGATAGACAAATGGGATGCAGATTCGAGGCAGGAGAAAATAAGTAACAGGACAGGAACCTACCACAGAGGTCCTCTGAAAGACTCTACCTAGCAGTATAACAAAGCAGATGCTGAGACTCATAACCAAACCTTTGACAGAATGCAGGAAATCATATGAAAAAAGGGGGAGTTAGTATGACCTAGATAGGACAGGAGCTCTACAAGGACCAAATATATCTGGGCACAGGGCTCTTCTATGAGACTGTTTCAACCAAGGACCATGCATGGATATAACCTAGAATCCCGGCTCAGATGTAGCCAATGGTAGCTCAATATCCAATTGGGTACCCTAGTAAGGGGAACAAGGATTATTTCGGACATGAACTCAATGACTGTCTCTTTGACCTCCTCCAGTCCCCAAGGGAGGAGCACCCATGCTTGGCCACAGATAAGGACATTGCAGCTAGTCCTGAAAATACCTGATAAGCTAGGATCAGATGGAAGGGGAGGAGGACCTCCCTTATCAGTGGACTTAGAAGGGAGCAGAGAGGAGAGGAGGGAGGGTGGGGATTGGGAGGGAAAGAGGGAAGAGGCTACAGCTGGGATACAAAGTGAATGACCTGTGATTAAAATAAAAAATAAAATTAAAAAAAAGAAATTAAAGATGATACATTAATGCAGCAATGTCTTCAACAACTGCTTTTGGAAAGGTCAAGAGATTTCCTGGAAGATCTAAAGTAAACCTTGGCCTTGAATTTGTTTTGCAAATGATGTGCACGTAAATATTTTTGGATATAAATGCATTCAGATAAAATATCAAATATTAAATCAAACATGGATACAGACAGACAAACATATGCACGCACACACACAAACACACACAAATGCATACACACCTCTGGTAGCTGTCAGGAAGTCTTATGCCTTTTACACTTTCTGAAACATTTATTACTGAGCTGATATGGTTTTCCTATCTTCCTCCTGTAAGGGAGAAAAGTAGTTGCAATTCGTGAGACTGCCCTTTATTCCACACTGCAAGAGTAGAGAGGTGAAAGGAAATGCATGGCTTCTTCTTGGTACATAAGACCATGGGTTGAATCAGTAATCAAGCCACGTAATTGGATCCTATTTGCAATACCACTGTTGCTTGGAAAAGTGTTATTGTAGAGGACACTTTTGAAAACAGGTCCCCGGAGGACAGACTTTTATCATTTTAGAAGTTGAGAAGTATGTTTTGTTTTTCATCTTTTCTTATTCAATTCACTCTCATTTCTCATTCTTTCAAGGGGTTAGGTTATTTATTTTCCTCTGTGGTCAAAATAGCTAAAATAGTTTTATTCCCATTTGAAGATGTTTCATCATTAAAAATTATATCATTCTGTCCACAATCCCCAGGGAGGACTTAGTTTTCACTTTCTGCTGTAGTCAGCATGGTTAAGGTTCATAATTTCGATAAAATTGAAATCTATTTAAAGTTATTTCCATAAACCTGGACTTATTTGTTACCTTTTCATTGTCTTTCTAACCAACTAAGTACTCCTTTTTAAGAGGCAATAAAATTAACCTGGCTTTTGCAAAAAGAGAGAAACACCATTTAAATTCTTCAGAGTCAAGAAATTATAAAACCAGAGT
Source organism: Pachyuromys duprasi (assembly GCA_028658305.1). Taxonomy (NCBI): domain Eukaryota; kingdom Metazoa; phylum Chordata; class Mammalia; order Rodentia; family Muridae; genus Pachyuromys; species Pachyuromys duprasi. The sequence continues at coordinate 38,795,953 of CM053744.1, forward strand.
TTATTGAGTAAACACAATAAAATTGCAAAATGGAAATCTAGAAGTGTTATGCTGTTGATGTTGGATTTTGGAAAGCAATTTGGTAATGAGCATACATTTCTCAGGGGGAATTTTCAGACATGATTTTGCAGGAAGCCACCCATGACTTCTAACAGTTCTGTTTTTCTTGAAAAATACTCTTAATTTTAAGGATGGCATTTTATTTATTAGCAAGGTGACATGTGCCTCAGAAAAGATGAATATACTCATGAACCCTCTTTAAGCATTTCTATCTGTAACATTTTATCTTATACATCTATAACTCAGATAAATTTTTATATCTACTAGTTAACAATTTCCCTTAATTATGGAAATCAATGAAAAATGCATTGTCATGGTAATGTTATCTCCACTGTGTTACCTATGAACCTCGGTTTAAGTGGGTGTCCTCACATATTTAAATCACTTAGAAGGGAAGAATTTGGAGGGTCAATTCTCTTGGCTCATTTCACTAACGTTAGTAAGTGAGAAAAGAGCCTGTTCTGTTGAAGTAAAATATGGATTGACTTTAGAAGAGGTGGTCAAAGGGATTTCTTTTGCAAGCACAGAGACCTCAAAAGCAATTCCAAAAAATTACACCCCAGTATATGGGACCATTCCTCTTCAACAACTACCCAGCATAAGTGGACCAATTCCTTAACAGCACTTACCCTTTAAGAATTCTTCAGGAACACCTGTGATCAGAAGTAGACTTGTGCTTCAAAGCATGAACCCCATAACTGACTGTCCAGAGGATTTAAATACTAGCAGTTTGTTCTATTCCTTAACTTATCTCAGGAGACCTGGAAACACAAACGCTGGGACTCAAAAGTTTTCAAGTTCTCCAGATATATATGTAAAGGACCAAAGAAGATTAATGTATATCTTTAAATTGTTCAACAGCCAGGGAAGATGTTAAGAGACAAAAACCAAAACAAATCAGTAAACAAAGTTATGTGTTCAGTAATAACTAAGTTTGTGGATTTATAAGAGCAGAAAATTTTTCTAAATTTCTATACCTAAAAATAAAAATAAGAACAGAATAAAGCAAAAGATTAATATTACACAGAATAGGGGTTAAACGTTCATTTTTACAAAAGTAAGTATAATTATTATTCCACAACAATATCAAAAGCCACCATGATAATACCACTGTGATATTAGCCAGAAACCATAAAAGAAAATTAAAATTGATATGGTCTATAAATCATGAGGATTTTTTATTTTGCCCAAAACTGCTTCTTATTTGGGCAAAAGCCATATAAGATGTGAAAATCTTCAATGGAACATCTCACAATGCTCCCACTTTTTATGTCGCTGATTTCTAACTTTCTGACTATTGTTGAGCCTTTCTCTACACCTGTGTTCATTTTGCATAATTATATTTGTAACACAGGCATAATTTTAAAATATTTTCTTCCTAAGATAATTTACATTTTCCATTTTGTCCTGCCAATTGTCACTGAAGTTAGATGAAACTAATCCACCTGCTTAAGGGTTCATCTTGCACTTTCCCTTGAGTACATTAGGCAGTCACAGGCATATGGCCCATAAAATTTGACATAACATAGACATATGGGAAAGATAAACCTGAATGGAAAGCTAGGCAGTAAAAGGAGCACAACAGTTCTGAGGGTAAAGATATTCATTCACTTTTTTCATTAATTCATCCTCTAAATAGGTATCATGTTGCATTTGAATGTGCCCATAAATACGCATAAAGTCCTATTTAAGAAATAAATAAAGAAAGTCTTATTTAGAAAATTTAGGAAATAAGAAAAATTAGGAAAACAATGCAGACTTTGCATTGAGAATTTAATGAAGTGGTTGCCAGGGAAGAAAGAGAAAAGGAAACAATCATAATTTACATAAACTGTAAAGGGAAAAAGAAAATGGGGTAGAGTGAGGGAATGTAAGGGGAAGGAAGGTATCTTTAGAAGCTGATATTAGAGAAATCCTCTCTACAGCAAGGGCACACAGGGCAAGGGTACAAGGAGCAGAAGGATCCCTGTGCTCATGGAATTCTACAGCTGAAAAGAATACTATGTAGAGAGGAGTGTTCAAGGTAGGTTGGCTGAAAGAAGGGAAACTTAACAGTGGGAACCAGGGTATACTGAAGCTTTGGGGCCATAATTGAGACCATAGATTGTAGCTAGTTGAGGCAGCACAGACCTGTTAACCCAACTACTATGGAGGCTGAAGTAGAAAAATCTCAAGTTCAAAAACAACCTGTGCAACATAAGGAAAATCTGTTAAAAAATTTAGAACCATTTGCACTGTGAAGGAAGTCACTTGGTAGAGTGTTGACCTAGCATATATGAATAGTTGAGTTCTATTTTCAGCAATACATAAATCAGTCATGGTGGCATATCGAGTTAGAAGGTACATCAGAAGGATTCGGTTTTTGAAGCGTTCTTTGGTTGTATAATGAGTTGGAGGGTAGATGAAACTATGTGAGATCCTGTCTCAAAATATAATTAAATTAAATCATTATTTTAAAAAGAAAATTCTTCTGAACACATAGGTTTTCTTCTAAATGCAATACTAAGCCAGTGAATCCCTGTAAGCAGCATAACTATGACATTTGCTATGTCTAACTTCCCTTTTCTTTTTTCATGCACAGAAAATGAGTCAAAGCCAAATGAGGGAATAGGATGCTACTACTGTAGTCTTCTAAATAAGACTGACCAACTGGCTAGGTGACAACAAGAAAAGTCTGGCTGGCAACTTCTGAAGAATTGAGGTTAATTCCTTAGACCCTCTTGTTGAAAGGGAAGACAGACTCCTGCAAGAATCTGAGATCACCTATGTGACACAAACGTGTATAAGCGCTCACCACATTCGTACACACACACACACATACAGAGAGAGAGAGAGAGAGAGAGAGAGAGAGAGAGAGAGAGAGAAGAGAGAGAGGAGTTTACAAGACTTAAACAAATATTATAGCAATACAAAGTTAGTATAGTAAAAATGTTTAAGATGCGCTTTCGAAGGAGAATTAATATTGCATCCAGGATAGAAGCTACAGGCCAGGTGAAAGTGGGCAGTGGTTAATGAGCCATTTCAAGTGATTTTTCAGTTACACTGAAGGCACTATATTTTAAGCGTAGATATTTTCCTTGTTTCTATTAAAATACATAGATTAAGCATTGTAATGGCCTTCATTGCATATTTCTAAGATTATTGACTTGAATACACAATTCTACATATCTCGTATTTTCCAATGCATTTCTGTTTGGAGATGGTTCTGAATGTTATTGTGGAAATTAACATCAGATATGAAAACTATATTAATTATGTCACCTGTATTTGGTGTCAATGATTTTTTTCTTCCTTTGTGTTTTTACTTTGCGTCTTATTTTCCATTAATGCCTAAAATTTGTGAACCTTTGAGCTCATCAATTCCTTCTGATTCTTTTCACTATTTCAAGCTCAGCTTATTCTAAGTTATTTCACTGTATATATATTCCTAATGTGTTCACCGTTTCTTTTTCCAATATATGGTAAAAGTGTGTTAATTTTACTAAGTTGTTAAGGAAGCCTCTCAAAATTGTTTGTTAAATAATCATTGCCTCTTTCCCTATCTGTGAACATCCCCCCCCCCACACACACAGAGTGCTAATTTCTATTTGCATGTTTGAGTATTTTCCTTGAACTTTAATTCTGTTACTTTGACACAGAGTTTGGAAAGCAAATCTTTGCCTGGGTGTGTGCATGTGTCTGTGTGTGCATGTGTGAACATGAATGTGGGTGGGTTGTATATGCATGCATGTGTGACTCTACATACTTGTGTGTGTGCGTGCAAATGCATGAATGCATACACCTTTGAGTGTGCATGTTTACGTGTATCCATGTGTGTGTCTGTGTGTTTGTGTGCACATGTGAACCCTTCCACTTTACTGCTCTAACTAACAAATTCTTCTGGAGATTTCACTATAAAAAATGTTTTAGGCATATGGACTTATTCTTCCTGACACTTTTCACATTTTGATTATTAGTTTTCTATGTAAGTGTCAAATTATATATCTACTTCATTAATGTTATATTAAACAGATATTGAACATGAAACATTTTAAATTCTGTAGGTTTTCATATGTTTTTCATCTCACAACTCACCCAGGAATCAATATGAAAATACTATACCTAATAAGAGCTCAGTGATATTTTATGCATGTATCCAATGTAGTCATCCACATCAATATCTCAAGATCAGCCTGAGACAACAACCTTCTAGTCACAGAAGTTTTCATGTAAACATTTGGGTAGCTTTCCTTTCTTTGAGATATCATTTTAATACTTTATTTATGAATATAGTTTATAAACACGTGTTATTTTGATTAAAAAATACCAGATTTTTCCCTCAGTTTTCTTAGTTCTCTGAGAATCGGGAACAATATATTTGCATTGTATTTATCTTCCTCTTCACTTCCACTCAGAATCACTTTCCCTTCTCTAACCACCCACTCAACTTTGTCTAATTTTAAATATACATCACATTCAATTTCTCTGTCTATATGATATTGGATATGTGGCTTTCTACCAGAATGTGGCTAACCTGCCATAGGCTACCACAATAATGAAAACTGATGTTTCTTCTCCAAGAAGCTATTGACTGCTCCTCAGCAAAGGGAAGAGTTCTCCTTTTCTTGGGGAGGTGTTGTCTGGCCTGAGCTTTCACAGGTGCTGTGCATGCTGTCATAACTGCTATAAGTTCAAATGTGCATATGCTCTGATTTGTTAAAAAAAACATTCACCAACTCTGGCTCTTATAATTTTTATGCCTTTTTCTGCAGTGATCCATGAACTTTGTACAATCACTTATTTTCTCCATCATGGCCAATTGTAGTTCTCTGAGTTAATCACCATCTACTGCAAATAGATGCTTCTCTGATATGATTTGAGAGGTCACCTCAGAATATAATGATAAACCACTAGTAGTTGGTTTAACACTATGCCCATTTATCAGAACAATGGTAACAAGTTTTTTTCCTAGGATCCATGCATGTCATGTCAACCCACATATTCTTGCCTGGATAATGGTATCAGTTCTGGGTTTTACCTTATGGAAGGAGACGCCAATCAGAAACTGGGTGGTTACTCCTGTACTCTTCATGACACTATTGCAATAGAGAGCCTTTCTTGCCAGGAGAGTCATTACTGTACTTTGCAAGGTACACAAATGGATAACACTGATGATTATTATTCTCCTCTGGTAGTGTACATAGCATCTTCCAGAACTAAGAAAGCTATCCACTAGAAATAGAGCTTTCACATTTGTACCAGCATAATATCTCTATCTTTTTTTATGATTCAAGTATGTTGCATTTTTAACACCAAGGTTTTGTTGTAAAGTTTTGTAGGATAGCCAAGAACATTGATGTTAATCAGTAAATTTGGATCTATGGGACCTCACTGACCAACAGCTACTAAACAGGCAATCCATTCCTACCACTGGGATTCTTATTTGTTAGATTGTGGTTTGCAAGAACAGGAATTGTCATAGCCCTGTTATAGTCTACTTTCAGTTCTATGCCTATTTAAGGAAGCTTCTACAGTACTAGGTTTCAATGTGACAATTTAGGAGATCCTTGATGTTATTTATTCTTCCTTAATAATTTAAATCATGCAGTTTAATGGCAGAATATTCATTTTATTTTTTATTTTAGATAGAATTATATAATTTTCTTTTGCATTCTTCTAAAAACCCTTTGAACCTCTTCTGAAGTTCTAACATAACCCCTCCTTTCTCAAGTTACCATTTTCATTTTTCTGTACATACAAATAAGCATGCATACTTATACACAAAAATATAAGTACAACATGTTGAATCCATTTTCTTTTTTGTGTTTCTGTGATTTAATGGCTGAACACTCCGGAGTAACCAAGAAGAGTGCTCATTCCTAGGAGAGGTAATTTATCTTTCTCCTAGCAGTCATTAGTTGTCTGTAGTTCTTTATCTATGAGTGGGGCCCCATAAAAATTTTCCATTATTCCATGTCAGCATACCAATTGATATAACCATTGTTTTGTTAATTTTGTAATTTTTAAATGTAATTTATTTATTTTTATATCAATCACAGGTTAGGTACTTTGCATCCCAGACATAGCCCCCTCCCTCATTCCCTCCCACTCTCCCCATCCCTCCCTCATCTCCTCCAGGCCTCCTCCAAGTCCACCAACGGGGGAGGATCTCCTCCCCTTCCTTCTGACCCCAGTTCATCTTGACTCCTCAGGGTTGGCTGCAATGTCCTCCCCTGGGATCTAGCCAGGCTGTTACTCCCTGGCGTGTATGGGGGAGGGTCAAAGAGCCAGCCAGCCAGTCCATGACAGAAACAGTCCCTGTTCCCCTTACCAGGGTCTTCAGTTGGATACAGAGCTACCATGGGCCACATCTAATTACAGTGTATTCACTTTGTATACCAGCTCTAGCCCCTCCCCCACCCCCTTCCAAACCCACCCTCCCTTCCTCTTCTCCTATGCCCCTCCCCCAGTCCAATAATAGGAGAGGTCCTTCTCCTCTTCCATCTGACCCTAGTCTATGAGGTCTCATTTAGGACTAGTTTCAATGTCTTCCTCTGTGGACTGGTAAGTCTGCTCCCTCCTCAGGTGGAGGTGATCAAAGAGCAATTTTTATGTTGCCATTTCTAGGAGAGATTGTCAAATCGGATTTCTTTGTGTTCTGGCTCTTACAGTCTGTTATTCCTATTTTCTGTGATGTGACCTGAACCATGCATGATGCAGGTGCCATGATGTAAATGTATCCATTGCTGCTGTGCTGCCCACAACAAATTTCTCTGGGTATCATATCCCAAATCAAGTAAGTATGTTAAGTAGAATCTAATTTGTGTGCTAAGTAATAAACATAGCTCTAATTTCATTCTTCTGTATTAATTTCATTGTTTTGCACATGGACACAAGTTTTCCCAGAACAATTGGTTAAAGATGCTGTCCTTTCTTCAGTCTGTGTGGGTTTTCTTTGTTTGTTTGTTTGTTTGTTTGAGATTTTTGCCTCTTCTTCAATTGTACAGAATGAAAACATAGGAAAGATAGACAAAATGAAACTCAGTGATGAGATCTAAGATGTTCTGGCTAAAGAGCACATTCTAAATCTCAAAATTAGATCCATTATTAACTGACCACATGTATTTACACAGAGTTAAGCACTGCACCATAAGAGAAAAATGCACTTTTTCCCTAAGCCTCTAGATATTATCTTCTAAAACATAAGGGACCATGTCTCTTGTTTGTTCTGGTTTTATATTACCTTTTTTGATCTGATGTAGTTCTTGCTACAAAATATGCATTTCTTGAAAAAGTTGCATAAAATACATACTTACAGGATTGTCATTCCTCATTTGTTTCCCAAAGTCCTCTCATTTGACTGTAGTGTTGAGCTACTCCATGAAACAAACAAACAAGAAGACAATACAGTCATCATTGTAGTTGAAATTACCCAAGCCGCTGATTAACATACAATTGCCAGTATAAAATCCCTAGCTTTGCACTTCATGAATAGCAATGGAAAACTACCTAGGCTGTGTGCCAGTTTCAAGGTATCAACTACAAGCCAGCAAGCACTGGAGTACTTACTGCGTGTTAGAAATGCTGCTGTTTTAAAGAAGGGTGTGGTAAAAATTACATGGCTTATAACTGACTTCCTGGAGCTGTGTATGGAGCTCAAACTTTGAAGTAGCCCCCTTTGATCCCAAGTTTTACTCGTACTCTTATGTCCTATGTAGTCATATTGTTTAATGAACTTGTATAAAATCAGCGAACTACAATTTAAAAAAAAATGATACCGGACTTTCTGAAGTTGACCTAATTCACACAGTGTGAGCACCTCCACTCATGTCCATTTTTCTGTAAATAACATAACTTATTTTTTTCCAGTCCTTAAAATGCTCAATTCTGTGTCAGCTGTATTTTCTTTATCTACCCATGTGATAGTACAAACCTGGATTGGTTCAATAACTTAGTTATCAGGAATTGTGTGACAGTAAACAATACCTTTGCGAGGTTTTGACGTTGAGCTCTTTGGAAAAAGGCCCAGCAGTGGTATTGCTGGCTCATCTTCATCTGGTAAGTCTATTTTTAGGTAAGTTTAAGATATAACAAAAGGGGCATCACACAGATTTGACACCATGACTCATTTTCTGTACCTTCAATATGTTCTTCTGTCTTTCATTTTATAAGTTTCCAGCCTCTGGGATGTACTTTTCCAGGCTCTTGTCTCTTAAATGGAAAGCCTAGGATCCAATTCTATAACTTTCTTTCACTCTCTATCCTTATCCCTTTTATAGTTGTTCCTTGTTTCTAGATAATCATATTCATTCCTGTAACTTAAAAAAGAAAGTACCCTCTGCAGGGGGTCTTATGGAAGAAGGGGAGATAGAAGGACATGAAGGGGACAGAAGCTCCAGAAGGAGGCCAACAAAACTAAGAAAAAAAATAACTGAGCCCAGGGGGTCCTGCAGAGATTGATGCGCCAAACAAGGACCAAGCATACAAAGGACCTAGACCGCCTGCTAAGATGTAGCCAATGGACAGCTCAGTTTCCATGTGGGTACCCAAGTAAGGGTAGCAGGGACTGCCTGTGTCATGAACTCAATTGCCTGCTTTTCAATCATCCCTGGCAATGCGGCCTTGCCAGGCCACAGAGTAAGAGGATCCAGGTAGTCTTGACGAGACTTGATATGCTAGGGGCAAATGGAAGGGGAAGAGAACACCTCTTTCAGTGAACTAGGTGAAAGGGATAGAGGGGAAGGAGGGAGGGTGGGACAGGGAGAAGTTGAGGGAGGGGGCTACAATCAGAATATAAAGTGAATAAATTGTAAAAAATAAAATAAAATAAAAACAAATAAAATAAAGTACCCTCTGATAACACTGGATCCCTTTCATTTTATTCTTCTAGAATCATTTTACTTTTAAAATTCATGTTAAACGTTTACTATATCTCTCTGTTACTTATCTGACTTATGCCTGAGCTGCTCTTAGAGTCTTAATATTTTCATGAAGTTCATCATATGATTATAAACCAAAATCAGAATTATACTCTAGATTTAGAAAGAGTTCTCATTACATTTCTTCAGAATGGTCGAACACAGGACTCAACTCCAAATGGGAAGAGCTGTGGTTTCTTTAAAGGATATGTTCATGACCATTCATATTATAGCAAATTTTAATGTTCAGTATACAACTGTTTGCATATATGTGCATGTTTGTGTGCCTATACATACCATATTTTATTTATGTAGTCGACCACTGTAGAACCTAAGGCTGACTCCATTACTTGGCTGTTACAGATAGTCTTGGAATGAACAATACGATGCAGCTACCCCTTGTCCTCATTCTTACAGTCATCTGGATTTTACCCAAAAGTGAGATTTCTGACTAAAAATACTTTGTTTTCATCTCTTGAAGAACTTCTGTTTCCATAATAAATTGGTGGATTTACACACCCAGCTGATGATGGTATATGTATGAATTACCTGTGCTCTACATTCTAATCAAAAGTTACATTATACAGAGTACTAAAAGGAGATGGGATTCAAATTCAGCATAAAAGGAAGATTATAGAAAACACTGGGAGACTTTACAAAGAGAAAGAAAGATACGTCATGGACCTCTGACTGTAATTGAGTTTAATTTGGCTGATTGTTTCTGGAGATGTAAAGAATAATAAACTCAGTTTAATGTCCTAGGGCACCATTACATCAGTTTTAGAAGTCAGAAATGAAAAGGGCTGTCTACTCAAGAAAAATTAAGCTTATATTAAAGTCCCACAGAAATGTTTTGTTTCTAGAGGCCATTAATCATTAATAAATGTATTTTTTCCAGGGCAAATATATTCTTTTCTTAGCAATACAATTGTGCAAATAGATAAAAAAAACATATTTTTAAAATCAGTACTGACATATCAAGAATTCTGAGGCACTAAATTCCACTACACAGAAAATAGACTTATTCTCCTTTCAGATTGTTTATTATTACTAAGTAATTCCCTTCAGAGATCATCATTAAGCACTACTTAAATATAGAAAGATTACCTGAAACGTAACTTCTCCTGGTATTCCTCATATGACTAGATTCCCTTTTGTTATTCCTGTAATTTAAGTTATCCCATTATTAATCCTTAACATCCTGATAACAGATGGCTGCTGTAGGGCAATATGCGTATGTAGTTATCTTGAAGTTCTGTTGAGTATTTGGAATCACATGGGCAGATACCAAGCATGAGTTGTTGTTTGAGTCTTTTTGTGTGTGTGCGTGGTAGTATAGTTGCATATACTATAATTTTTCCTCTCTGTATTGATCAGGTTTCTGTGTATAAACAGAAGAAATCTTACATAGGAATTTTAATTCAGCAGCATGGCTACTCTGGCTAGGGATCACATTCAAAGACCTCCTAGGTCTATGTGATCCAGCTGGAATGCATACATGCATACAGTACAATATGGCTGGAATACAGGCATGCCCATTGCATACACTTCTAATACCAAACAATGAAGGTAAAGTTGGTTTATATAGTGAAGAATCATGTTTGAGAGTTACATCTAATTGGGAGGCATACAAAGTGATGAATCATAGAGAAATTTGACAGTATGAATCAGAGATAGAATGAGACCAACTCTAATAAGAACAGTACAGGAAGGAGGCTACTGAAGGACAGCACAGGGAGAGACAGGATTTTTTTTTCTTTTTTACTGAGAGTTGGTAACCAGGACAGTTTTGCAGAGACAGGTTGCAAAGAGAACAAGCTAGACATAGGTGAACAAAGAACAAGCCAGAGATTGAGAAGAAGCCAGATTAAAACATATTGCCAGAACTCATCTGAGGCCAGACTAAGCAATTCAGTCAGAAGCTAAGAGAAGCCAGTTTGAATCAGTCAACTTAGAGAGGAGTTTAGTCCAGAATAGGATGGTGGATTGAATCAGCCATCAAGAGTTCAGAAAGAGCTAGAAATACTTGGAAATGGATCTCATCTCTGCTTCTCAGAGAAATAAAAACAATAATGATTGGAAAAAAATTGTTCAACAAGAAAAAAATAGGTGTACAACAAGAGTACTTAGCTGTGATAGTACAAAAGCTTGACAGAAGAGAGCAGCAATGACTTAATTCTGAACCTATGCTACCTAATAAAATGGAGAATTAAGATAGATAGCTCACTGAGCCTATGGAATCACCTATTAATGAAATTGTGTAAAGGCAACCACTCCAAAAAAGCTTTCTCAGTTACTCAGGAACAAGTACCAAAAAAAAAAAAAAAAGGTGAAAATTCAAAAAAATTAACAACTAGCCTAAAATACTATTAAAAAACAAACAAACAAGATCTTAAACATTTCAAACAATAATAACTTATGGAATGCACTCACCCTATGTGAGAAAGATGTTAAATACCTGGACAACCCAAAGCAAGATTATCCCTGAAGACTGAAAGATTTGCAGCAGCTATACTGGAAACTGATTCTCCATTACAATGACTGACCTGGTGGCTAGAAGCTGCAATTATAAAAAGTCATAAGAGGTCTACAGGTGTTAACATTGTGAATGATCAATTATTAGGTAAATATAAATATGCTGATTTATGAAAGCAGAGGCAGTTTGATGACAAATACTATGCAATACACCTTAATAACTTTAACAGCCTGTGATAAGTTAAAAGAACATGGAAAAGTGTCTATGTTATTCACAAAGATTATGCAATGCCACAGAGAAACTTTTACTAATTTCTGACATAGATTAACATCTGCTATAAGCAAGGCAATACTAGATACAGATGCAAAATGTGTATTAATTGAAACTTCAGCTTTTGAAAATGCAAATGCAAAGTATAAAATAGTTCTTAGATCTTTCAAAGCTCAATTAACACCCATGGCTGACCATATGCTTGAGGCACAGATATGAGAATAATTTTTAAAAACTGTAGTATTTTCAGTCCATAGAAAGGTAAAATGAGGTTCAGAAAAGTAGAAATTTCATCACAGTCCATTCTATTTAGGACAGCTACATGGCATAATTAAACTTCAGATTTCTTTCTTTTTGAGTCAAAACTTTTATGATTTCCTTCTTCCTCACAACACTTTATATATGCTCCTACAAAATAATTCTGATATTATCCATCTTTATTTGGTTTATTTTCATTTTGTGCAACAGAGTATTGCTATGTAGATACGATGCCTAAACCTTTAGGTGTCAGGATTACACACATGAGCCATCATGCCTGACTTGTCTGTCATTACTACTGCAAGGTTGTAAGCAACTGGAGATCAACAGTTCCTGAATTACATTCATGCAGCAGCCAGGTTTAGTGACTGAGAACCATAAATATTTATCTCACACTCACCTTTTCTCACGTACCTTTCATGAAAGCACTGATACACTCACTTTCTGTTTCTACAAATGTGTTTACCACATTGTGTTTCATGCTGCCCCATGTTTCATACAGGCTCTCCAGCAACAAACCAGAAACCCAAATGGGAAAAAAAGCGCGATGAAACAATACTCAAACATGTTACCTGCCTCCTTCAAAAGAGACAGAGCAGCTGAGATGGACCACACTGGAAGCAGTTAATAGAACCATGAAGAACTTCACTAGGCATCTGCCGTTGTCATTCAGAGGTTATGTGCTCTCTATTTAATTGGCTATAGGCTTGTTGTGTATTGTCTTTACTATTTTTAGGTATGTGCCTTGTATCCCTGATCTCTCCAATACTTTAAATATGAATGGGTGTTGCAAGAATTCTGGGCCCATGGTTCTTTTGTGAGACTGATACTCCAACCATGGACCATGCATGGTAATAACATAGAACCGCTGCACAGATGTAGCCCATGACAGTTCAGTGACCAAATGGGTTTCGTAGTAATGGAATCACGGACTGTCTCTGATATGAACTGATTGGCCTGTTCTTTTAGCACCTCCCCCTGAGGGGGGAGCAACCTAACCAGGACACAGGAAACAATGCATCCATTCCTGATGAAACCTGATAAGCTAGGGTCTGGTGGAAGGGGAGGAAGACCTTCCCTATCAGTGGACTTAGAGACAGGCATGGGAGGAGATGAGGGAGGGAGGGTGAGATTGGGAGGGAATGAGGGAGGGGGCTATAGCTGGGATATAAAGTGAATAATCTGTAATTAATATTAAAAAAGAAAAAATATTCACCCATCCTTAGGATTGTATGTGATATTAGCCTATGGAAGATAATCCATATTAAGAAAGAGCTTAATTTTTTTTGTTTTGTTTTTCGAGACAGGGTTTCCCTGAGTATCCCTGGCTGTACTGGAGCTTGTTCCACAGACCGGCCTGGAACTCATGGATCCCTTTGCCTCTACCTCCTGAGTACTAGAATTAAAGGCATTTTGCCACCATGCCCTCAATAAATACCTTAGTGATGCTTTCTCTACCACTTTATTCCCAGTCCCACAAAGGGATTAAGGCCAAGGCCAACCTTGCTGTCTAATATAAACTTCAAAAGAATTATTCCTACGTACAGGAGTCCTTTCTCATAAAGGCCAAGTAATATAACATAGTAAATGCCCCCCAAAACCTTCTACTTACAATGCTTTTTTTTACATCTACAGTTTGAAATCCCTTTCATGCTCCATCCTTAACTGGCGTCTTAACATCATAGCCTAAAAAGACAAATTTAAAGTCACAAAACATGTCAGGTTTTTTTTTCCTAATAGAAAACTGTTATTAATTGTTAAGGTAAATATCTGCATACCATCTTTTCTTTAACATGACTCTCCATACTTTGTCTTCTCTTCTGAGTTCCTATGAGACCAGACAGGTATAGATTAGCTCCAGTTTATAAATGAGTCTTGTCAGGACTTAGAGGACCTAGATTTGCACATTGATTGGCAATATATTTGTGAAAGAATGGTATGACTTATGTGACATAGGCTGATAGAAAAATTAAAATAAATTGGTTTAAAGCTGCATACCAATTGAGATCAAGTCTTGGTCCAGTCACGGTGATCAGTGCACAGAGCCATAGTGTACTTCTGTCCTCTCATATCAAAAATGGAGATTGAATTTCTGTGATGCTTACATGCCTGGGGTGTAGACTTCAGTGCATCTAGCAAGTATTGTTCAAATCGTAAGAGCTCAAAAAATGGTTGTTTGTTTGTTTGTTTTGCTGTTGTTTAGGGTTTTTTTTGAGGATATATTTTAAAGTAGAATTCTGCAAAGAAAGTCGTGTTCTATTTTCCTAGCAGTGAAAAATTCAGACTCAGTGCATGCAGAAACGCTGAGAATCAGCTCTGTCAGAGAAGGGAACTTTAGTTCTAAGGGAATCCTAAGTGTACAGGTTTGTAGGTTTCCTGAATCTCTTCTCTATTCTCAGGGGTATACATTGACTTTAGGTGAGCATGATACTAAGTTCAATTCTTCAGTTAAGAAGTACTCATTACATGTGGCCAACACCCACATGTTGAATCAAATAGAATAGTTCTTGCCACAAGTTGTCCTTAAGGAGAATGTAAAAATGCATCAAATATATTTATAATGATTTCATATAAACTTAAGAAACCCTTTTATAGTGGGAAAAAGTAAACATAGGTAAAGCCCCGTGTACAATAGATAATCCAAGAGAGAAAGAACAATCTCTTACAGGTTCAAGAGGGTTTTCCCTGTCTACAAAGCTCACCAGAGCTAAGAAAGGCAATGACACCAACTCTGCCTTTATCCTTAAGTTGCTTTTTCTTTGCAATAATGTTCTTTGTGGGTTCGTGCAAGGGTGGATTCTCCTAAGAAAATGTCACTGACTGACATTTAGAATCAATTCCATTTCTGGTTATGAATCTTCCTCTGCATTGCCTCCATCTTTACAAGTAAGAAAGAAGCCATAGAGAAGAGGTGGAAAGCGGTATTCACTTACGTAGTGAGAGACCAGAAGAGTTATTCATGAAAACGAAATGGGCTAGTTAGCTACTCTTGAAAAGAAATAGCAAAAATGGATACTAACAACTCAGAACTACATATACCATGTACCTCATTTTTCTTTTCTCCAAAGTCTTACCTGGGTAAAATGCTATGCTCTTTCCTATCTTTGAAATGTGGAAACTGAGGCACATACTTAGGGAAGAAAATGACAATGGGGAGAAAGAAAGAAGCAAAGTAAAAGTCAAATCCAGCTGCTCACAGCCAGGGTGGTGACTGCCATTATTTCCAGCACTTAGGAACGAAGGGCAGGTGGATCTGGAGTTTTAGCCTCAGTTTCTTAGTAGATCTAGAAGCAACTTAATCTACATAGAATCCTGCCTCAAGAAATTGATAAAAAAGAAATATAAAAATATAGATCAGCTTATAGATTAAACAAGCCATATTTAAGTTGGTAATTGTGTATCCAATTCTCATAATCCCTTGTAATGTAAAATAATCTCTTTTTTCACATTTATTTTATACTAATCACAGGTTATTACTTTGTATCCCAGCCGTAGCCCCCTCCCGCATTCCCTCCCTATCTTCCCCTTTCCTCCCTCATCTCCTACCTGTACCTTTCCAAGTCCACTGATAGGGGAGGACCTCTTCCCCTTCCATCTAACTCTAGCTTATCAGGTCTCTTCAGGAATGGCTACAATGTCTCTTACAGACAACTTCCACACAGCAGACAGAGGCCAACTCCCAGATCCTCAGATACCTCAGCCTTGGTGCTGTGTAGTGTGCACTGAGTAGGAGCTCCTGGTTTGCCTTCTTTAAACACTTACATGAAAATTCATTAGTGGATGGAAGAGGAGTGACTTCTGATTTGGTTTGTAGGGAATGTTTCTTCTTTCCATGATGACCCTGTGCCCTAGGATTCAAATTATGAGTTTGTTTTCTCCTTAGGCATCTTAAATATGAATAAATGTTTGTTTTCTGTTAAATCATTGTCAGAGAAGTAACAAGGCAGTAGAGTTAGAGCCCACTGTCCTGACACAGAAAAAAAAAAGAAAAAGAAAAATAGAAAAGAAAAGTGATGGTAATACATACTTCTGTTAGGGTGGTGTGGGATAATGTGACACTTGCTGAGGTCATAAGAGGATCTGGTACACAGTAGGTCCTTAACCATTTGTTGTTAAGGCCAGTAAGTGATTGTTACAGGCATCATTGGGATAAAAAGCAATAGACTATGCTGTTGAACAACATATTTAATTTTTTAAAATCATCTTGAGAAATGAGTAGAAAATGTTTTTTTTGCATTTGCAATAGAGCAGAAAACAAGGCAATTATGGATGTTCAGAACTGACGATAATCACCAGTCATAGACCAAGAATTACAACTGCAGCCCCTGAAAGGAGAGCAGATGAAGTTTGGATTAGAGCTCCAATCCATCTTAGGTGATTGTAGAGTTGCAGACTGTTCTGTGGTTACTTCAGTAATATGACATAATATGAGATGGAGAAAAAAAATCCATAAGAGTTCTCAAAACAGATCTTTAGAAAAGACAACTTCCAGGAATATTTTCTCATCAACACTGGAATCATTGTCAACAGCAGCCAAGTATGTATAAATTTACCCCATATTTAGAGAATGCTTAAAAATAAACATTTGAAAATGATTGTTGTATGCTAGGAACTGTTAATTTGTTATATTTAATAGGAACAATTATAGGTTTAAAAAATAACTGGCATGTGATAGACAAATTAAATGTCTCTGCATTGAGTGACTCTCTTCAAGAGCCTGTGATGTCAACATAAAGATATACAGAGAAAGCAAGATGCCTTAAGAAGTTAACATGTGCTGGCCATTTCGTATACCTTGTCACTTTTAATCCTTAAAAGGACCCATGCATTAAATGTTTTTCATAAAGTTTGAGAAATCAGCTAGCCCCTAATCACATGGCTTTCAGTGGCAGAATTTCAAACAATGTCTTGGTTTGCCTGAGTCTGCAAGACACTACAAAGGAAACCAGAAATATCTCTTGTAATCATAGATGCAAATTCTAAGTCTCAGACTGTCAGTCTCAGGTGAAAAATCAATGGTCAAAGACCTTCTTAATGACCCAGCCTGTTTCTTTCAACAGCACGCAAATTTATTCATTGTGCTCATTTGTTGTACATAATCATCAGCAACATGCCAGGTAAACAGCTAATTATTTTGGTTATGTTATAAGCAAATAGAAGTCCCTGTCTGCAAAGTGACAAATGAGACTCGTTCAGCAGAGAAACAATTGCTTCTGGCTTACAAACTCCCAAGAGCCAAAGAAACATTGGCTTAATGGATGAGCAACTGCAAAATAAAGAAATTACATTTGTGTGCTTTCTTTAGAAATAGAAAGCAATTCATTGGCCCTAATTCCTTAGCAATGTAGGAGTTAGGTTTGAGTATTAGGGAAAAAACACAGAAGGAATGTTCCTGCCTTTTCCATGATTTTTCCATGTATTATAGTAGCCTCTGAGCAGACCAGTACTTGGTGTTCTCTGAGAGTGTATGAATTCCAGAGATTCACCCAAAGTCCTGTACCCTAGCTAAGACAGTATCTATACCAAATCCTTTAAAGCACATTTCACGCGCTTCCTGGAGCACTTAGATTATATGCGAACTACGTAACACCAGAGGTGTGTGTCAATCAGACCTGAGTTTGAATTCATATTCTTCTCTTTAGGAATTGTGTATTTTGGAAACAGTGTCTTACCACATTTCAGCTAAGAAATTTCTTCTATAAAGAAGGGCAAATGATTTGTCACTTTTTCTTCAAGATCGTTAAAATAACAAAGAGTCAGATAACACCAAACAGCTAACTGTGTGTGGTTTTGCTTATGTGTTTCTTGTAAAAAAGACAGCAGAAGATGAATAGCAGTAAGATGTCCCAGCAACCCCACACCCTTGTCAAGGCCTTGCTTTTGAACTTTCTAACTTACCAAATATTTTAGGGCATAAAATTCTGGGAGAAAGGGATCAACTGAAGAGCACAGTAAATACAGCTAAACGGCTTTGTGCAGATTCGGCTCATGCTCTCATAAGGAGCTTATTCACTCCAGTTTTAGGAAAACAGGAAGTAATAAGATTAAGGATCTAAAGCTTAAATGAAAACATAATGTCAAATCTAGTCCAAGTAGGATTTGGATTCATGAAAGAGATTGAAATACTCAATAAAATTAAAGGAAGATGAACAAGCCTGCAATAAGTCTGGGGCACACATGCTGCACTGTTCTCTATGCTTGCAAAATAATAAATTAAGAGGAACAAATTTAGGAAGACTAAGGCTGAATAGGAAATATAGGTGTGGGAATTTTCAGGGCATTTTCTATAAAGAGTCGCATGGCATTTATGCCAAGAGACTTCACAGGAAGTGGAAAGAGGGCTTGCAATATCTACCTTAGTGTGGTTCACTGAGTGAAAGTATACCTCCCACCAGCTGGAGAAGTTTGTCCTTACATGAAGATCCTGGATATAAATAACAAGACTTCAAAAGAAACACCCCAAAATTGTTTATTTTGCTTATATGTATATATTATTTATTACAAAATAACTCATTCCGTTTTTAAAACATCCTATTTGCTGTACAATCATTTGACAGAAATTACTTAAGTAGTAAAATTTCAGGTGAAGCCAGTATACCAGGCAACAGAAGACAATGTGCAAGCATATTGTTGACAAGTGCTGGCATCTATTTTAAAAATGGGTTTAAATTCATATATATATATATATATATATATGAATTCATATATATAAATTCATATATATATATATATATGTAGTTCATACAGATCCCATGGATTAATTTTTATTAAGTTACACAATTATTTTACAAATATGTACATCTCTCTATCTAAGAACAATTCAAAAATAACTCATATAGAAATAATTTGCTCAGTCTCAAGAATAATTTGAATATGTGGATTTTCAATAGTTTCTTTTCTATTAATGTAAAAACATCCCTGTTATTCAAACACTCAATATCTTAAACTCATAGATAGTGCAAAAGCAACAATATTGTCAGATTCAGAAATATGGGTGCAACTTATTTTGTTCATGTTTTATAGCAAATTTGTTTAACAATTTAGAAAATCTATTTTACTCTCAGTTCAATTTGTTCATACATATTTTTAATTTGTGTGCTGTAATACATTAAATAATTATTTCCTCTTCAGGTTTATTATTGTACAGAACAACTTGGTCCTTATATGTTAGTTGTACACTATTCAACTTTATTTAACTTACTTATAGTTTCTAAGAAATTTTACAGTATTTTGTTATTCTAATATACATTTGAACAATGTCATTTTAAAACAAGATCAGTAATACTTCTGTCTGACTTAGATGGTCTTTATTTCTGCTTCTTTCCTAATGTCTCTGGCTATAATTTTCAGATTTTTTTATATAGAATCAATTAAAATCAATATGCTTACCTTTGCCATATCAGAGGTAAAGTTTCCACCATTTTACCAACAGATAGGATACAAGAAACCCTTAGGAGTACAATCAGTATACAGTTGTAACAGCACAAGTGAGGTAAGGAAAGTAAGCAATTGTATTGCCTTGTGTGAGCTGACAGACTCTTGTTTGCAAATCCTGTTTCCCTGGCTCATTTTCAAGTCCTCTGGAATCTAAGACTTCCCTTCCCTTGCACCTTTTTCTACACGGAAGAATCCAGGTTTTTATACAAAATAATACATGCTAAATTATTTCCCTAAGAGGCAGATACACTGTAGGAATGAAGTAAATGTTAGCTAATCGGAATCTGAAATTGAATTTGGACAGAAACAGAAAAAGATATTAAATCGTTTAGTCTGTGGCTTTCATACTAACTAAATCAAAATGCATTTATCTCATGTAGGCTTCCTAAGAAGTATCTTATTTTGTTTTACAATATCTTTATTTTACTAGCAAGTATTTAATACATAAATACTGATATAAATGTACGAAACTATATATTTTAAATGTAGGGAAATATTTCTCCTTATTAGATAATACAAAGAAACAGAATAGAATTCAGTATCGAATCCCTCACAATGGAAAGTACTGAAAACATCACACACTTAATTTTATATTCACCAGGGGAAATTCTAGGAAGATATTTATACATGTCTGCAACGTGATTTGAATAACATTAACCACTATTCTCAAAAAAGACAGTATGGGTGATGCTAGCTTTATAATAAAGGATAATATTAATGTTTCTAGAAGCATAATGACCACCGAAACAGTCCCCACATAGAATTATTAGGGAAATCAATATAATCGCACTGCCTTTTTCTTCTACATTCACAAAATTCTCTTTTTTAAGATGTTTAATCCTCATTTAGAAGTGCAAACTGGATAGACATTAGAAGTAGAAGACAGGAAGCAGGACAGGATCCTACCACAGAGGACCTCTGTATGACTCTAACTACCTCACACCCATCAGAATGGCTAAGATAAAAAAAACTCAAGTGACAACACATGCTGGAGAGGTTGTGGAGAAAGGGGAACCCTCCTCCACTGCTGGTGGGAATTTAAACTTGTACAACCACTCTGGAAGTCAATCTGGCACCTTCTCAGACAACTAGAAATAGCACTTCCTCAAGAACGAGCAATACCACTCCTAGGCATATATCCAAAAGAGGCTCAAGTACACAATAAAGACATTTGCTCAACCATGTTTGTAGCAGCTTTATTTGTAATAGCTAGAAGCTAGAAACAACCCAGATGCTCCTCAACTGAGGAATGGAAACAGAAATTGTGGTACATCTACACAATGGAATATTACTCAGCAATAAAAAACAAAGATATCTTAGAGCCTGTGCTGTTGGTGTTCTATTCAGGAAGAAGTCTCCTGTGCCAATGAGTTCTAGGGTGTTTCCCACTTTTTCTTCTAAACGGTTCAGTGTGTCTGGTTTTATGTTGAGGTCTTTGATCCACTTGGACATTAGCTTTGTGCAAGGTGATAAATATGGATCTATTTTCATTTTTCTGCATACAGATATCCAGTTGGACCAGCACCATTTGTTGAAGATGCTGTCTTTTTTCCATTGAATGGTTTTGGCTTCTTTGTCAAAAATCAAGTTTCCATAGGTGTGTGGGTTCATTTCTGGGTCTT
>CM053744.1:38817472-38840448 GCA_028658305.1 Pachyuromys duprasi
AATAAATTAATAAAAAAAAACAAAAACAAAGATATCATGAAATTTGCAGGTAAATGGTGGGAACTGGAAAGGATCATCCTGAGTGAGCTATCCCAGAAGCAGAAAGACATACATAGTATATATTCACTCATATAGACATATAATATAGGATGAACCTACTAAAATCTGTACACCTAAAGAAACTAATCAAGAGGGAGGACTCTGGCTAAAATGCTCAATCCCCAACCAGAAAAGCAAAGCAGATGGACATCAGAAGAAGAAGAAAACAGGAAACAAGTTAGGAGCCTGTCACAGAGGGCCTCTGAAAGGCTCTGCCTTGCAGAATATCAAAGTAGATGCTGAGACTTATGGCCAACTGTTGGGCAGAGTGCATGGAATCTCACGAAAGATGTGGGAAATAGTAAGATAGGGAGAGGATAGGAGCTCCACAAGGAGAGCAACAGAACCAAAAAATCTGAGCACAGGGGTCTTTCCTGAGACTTATAATCCAAGTACCATGCAAGGAGAAAACCTAGAACCCCTGTACAGATGTAGCCCATGGCAGTTCAGTGTCCAAGTGGGTTCTATGGTAATGGGAAGAGGAACTGCTTCTGACATGAAGGGATTGGTCTGCTCTTTGATCACCTCACCCGGATGGGGGAGCAGCCTTACCAGGCTACAGAGGAAGACAGTATAAGCACTCCAGATGAGAGCTGATAAACTATGATCAGAAAGATGGAGAGGAAGACCTCCCCTATCAGTAGACTTGGGAGGGGGCATGAGGGGAGAAGGGAAAGGGAAGGTGGGATTGGGAGGGGAGGAGAGAGGGGTTTATGGCAAGATACAAAGTGAATAAAGTATAATTAATAAAAATAAAATTGTATTTATAAATAGCCTTAGTAAAAAAAAAAAAGACTAACCAGCAAGGTATTAAAGTAGATGCTGAGACTCATAGACAAACTTTGGGCAGAGTACAGGGAATCTTATGGGAAAAGGGAGAGATAGAGAGACCTGGAGGGGACAGGAGCTCCATAAAAAGACCAACAGAGCCATAAAGTCTGGGCTCAGTTGGGCCTGCACAGACTGATGAATCAACCCAGGACCATGCATGGAGAGTACCTAGACACCCTGCTCAGATGTAGCCAATGGGCAGCTCAATCTCCATGGGGCTTCCTAGTAAGGGGAGCAGGGGCAGTCACTAGCATGGATTTGGTTTCCTGCTCTGTGATCACCTCCCCCTGGCAAGGTGAACTTATTAGAACATAGAAAAAGAGGATTCTGACAGTCCTGATGGGATCTGATAGGCTAGGGTCAGATAGGAAGGAAGGAAGACCTCCCATTTCAGTGGCCTAGCAGAGGAGCAAAGGGACTAAGAGGGAGACAGGGTGGAACAGTGAGGAAATGAGGGAAGAGCCTATAGATACAATACAAATTGAATAAATTATAATAAATAATAATTGAAAAATGAATGAGAAAAAACCAATGTGTACAAGATTATGAGACTCAGGCTATCTCTAGGCCTTAAACCAATGACAGATATTATTACAGGTTATTTACTGAAAAAATTATAATAGGGCCTTAAAATGGCCAATATAATGGAAATTCTCTTAATCAATAAGAAATCAGTTTTGTATATTGATTAATTCATTTATTTATTCAATCAAGATTATAAGCTATGTAGTTTTTATATAGTATGGAGTACAAATAGTCTTTGTCCTGAAATCTACAAAATGGCTAAAGTAACTACACAATGACATGTGAAAATAGATTATAAAACTGCATCTCTACAATGGACATACTTGGGTGATTTGATGGTATGCATAAAAGCCTGATGTTTATGCCTTCATTTTCACACGTAGTCATTCCCACAATTCGGATGTCTACTTATTTGAAAGCAAATTATATTTCTATATTCTCTTTCATTTTTATAGGTACATGATTCTCACACTTAATGTGTCTGATTGTGTGGACCATTGTCAATCAACCCCTGAACTCAGTATGTGAATTACATATAATCACACCATTACATTAATTTATAGTATTTGAATCTCTGTTTATCTAATGATAGAAAACAAATTTCCTGTCTATATTTTCTGAAATGATCATCTGTCTTCTTATTTGAAGTGGTGGAGACATGCTTTTTTTCACCCAGTCAGTATGTATTTTAAAGACATTTCTGCAGACAAATACATGTATTTATCACACAGCAATTTTCCTAGAATTAGAGATGCTAGGCCCTTGAAGCCAAGTTTTACTAACCAAGTACGTAATACTGAACATTAGTGTTGGGTGAAGATGAGCTCGGAATCATGGTCCTTGAGTTTCTCTTAATTACGCAAATTCCAAAAACTTTTCACAGAAAATTATGGGCTGTTGCTTACAAGTTGGGTCCAAGAATTCGTTGTTGGTGTATCACACATTAACTGGAAGGTGGAAGGGAGAAGCAAGAAAATTTTTGAATGAGTTCCCTGGGGAGAGACAAAGAGACAGAATGCATTCTCAGAAGGCATCATCTGCTTCCCTTTACGTTTTTGTTGTTGCTGCTGCTGCTGTTGTTGTTTTTCCAGCTACTTCTGGTGTGGTCTTCTCTACAAAGCAAATAGCGTGGAATCAACAACGATGAGGTTTATGTCCTGGTAAAGTTTATAAGAACTACACAAAGCTTTGAAGTGTCAAAGAAGGTGATGTGCTGTTTACTTTTCAGCTCTGCAATCTCATAGTAAAGACAAGTGAAGAAATACTAGTTTCCATTGTTTCAGATATATTTCAAAATTAAGTAGCTGGAGGCTTTAGGGAAATATGTGACCTGTCTTCCTTATTACAAGATCTATATATTTGAAAAACTACCCCTTATTGAGTGAACCAGCCTTCCCATCCAAATTAAGTTTACAATGCCTATTGTTAAATAAATAGTTCTTACTATGTGGAATAATTTATACTCAGCAATTCCAGGCTATAATATTCTGCAAAAATAACTCCTTAATTAACTGTTGAGAATAATGATAACATGATTTAAAACAATGCAGAAGACCCGAGGATGTGATGAACTGTCTGTGGGGCAGCCCGTAGAATTTTTCTAAGAGAATTCAAATGAAATTGTTAAGATTAAAAGTGATAACCCAGTTCTGATGAGGCAAAAAAAAATCTCTGCAAAATTAGATTAGGACTTTCTCATGACTATATAAACCACATTACCTTTGACAGTGCTAAATCAGCGACTACAGAAAAATTAGCTTCACAAGTTCAACTAATGTTTCCCCTTTGAGAAAAGAGTGTTCATTTGTTCTCTCTGCAGCAGAAATTGTATAAGATAGTGCTATAAAATTATTTTCATATATTCATATACTGAACTTTGTCATACTTACTACGCTGCTATCTTTCCTGCCCTACTTCCACCTCCAGTGACCCCCTTTTTTGTCCAAAATATCCTCCCTTGTATTATAATATTTTAATCTGTTTTTCTGGTTTACTTGGTTGTGTGCTTGGGGTCAAATCCAGGACCTATATGTACACAGTGTATTTGTTTCCCATCAATGAGCTACATCTCCAGCCAGCAAACATAAAAGTGTTTGTAAATGTATATTAGTTCAAGTGACTTTACACAAACTAAGGTAAATCAGATGATAGTTAAAAATTGTAAAACTATTTTTTTACTTTTATGTTTTTACTTTAGATTTTTCATACAGTATATTTTGATCTTTTTTACCCTTTCTCAACTCCTCCCCAGCCTTCCTTACTTCTCTACATGCCCAACTTCATATTCTTTCTTGCTCCCTTTCAAAACCAAACAACAGAAATAAAAATGAAAACCAATCAACAAACAAAAACCCCAATAAAACAAAACAAAGCAAAAACAAACAGGCTAAAATAAATTCATTCTGTGTCAGAAAACTACCCTTGCCCGGAATCTGGTTGATACTACAGTCACTCCGCTGAAGAAAAAAAATAAATAAAAAGAATTTTTTTTCTTTCCCAAGGGTTACCCAGTGCAAATAGCTTCTTTTTTCACTTTTTTATTAAATTCTTTATTAATTATACTTTATTCACCTTATATACCCCTGTAGTTCGGATCCCTCCCTTCCTCCCCACTCTGCACCTGTGTCCCTCCCCAAGACCACTGATAGGGGAGATCCTCCTTTTCTCCCCTCTGATCGCAGTCCAGCAAATAGCCTCTTGAGTAAAAGAGGGATCTTGGGTCTACTTCCTCTTTTCCAGTTTGACTGGTGCAGGTCTTCTTCATGCTGTTACACTCTCTATGAATTCATAGGTGTCAAGGTAGCACTGTTTGTTTGGAATCATTTACCACCTCTAGCTTTTATTATCTTTCTACTTCCTCTTCCACATAGATTGGTAGATTTTGAGTGGAATCTAGCTAAGCTGAATGCTCCAGAATCTCTCACTCTCTGTTCATAATTTAGTGGTAGGTTTCTGTGTGTTATCACATACTACAAGAAACTTCTCTGAGGAGAACTGAGAAAGGCACTGATCTAATGGGAGTTATTTTATGCTGTTTCTTTAAAAGAATAATGGTTGTAGGTTGCATCTTAATCACAGGTTTGGCTAATTTAGCTGTGTCATCTGTGGGATCAATCTCAGAATGGACCTTAAATCCAATCAAAATTTGATTAGTTAATCCCACATAATTTGGATCTCCACTGCACGGATATATTGTGC
Organism: Pachyuromys duprasi; assembly: GCA_028658305.1. Classification (NCBI taxonomy): domain Eukaryota; kingdom Metazoa; phylum Chordata; class Mammalia; order Rodentia; family Muridae; genus Pachyuromys; species Pachyuromys duprasi. Next base: position 38,822,126 of record CM053744.1, read on the forward strand.
AGTTAGGATGGTGTTGTAAGTCACAGGGTTCATAGCTGTGTGATACAGGTGCTTATGTCTCTCCTCCAGTAAACTCTACAGTGCATTCCAGCACCATCAATAATAGTAAATCAGAGCAAAGCTTCTAGCGGGGCACCGGCTCAATTTCTCCATACTTCATGGCATAAGTAAGTGTGTGCTTCCCTTCATGGCTTGAATTCAACTCCATTATTTCTCCATACTATATTTCTTTCAGATCATTCATATGTGGACAGACACTTAGGGTGTTTCCGTAATTTTGGTAGTGTGGATATTGTCACAATACAAATGGGTGAACAGTTGTTTCTGTTTTATACCAACTTGTATTCTTTTGGGAACACACCTAGGATTGAAACAGCTGGGTAATATTCTAGTCCTGTTTTAATTTATTTGAAGTCCCCTCTGGTAGCTGTACTGGCTAGATGAATTTATATTTCTACCAACAATATGTGTTTGGTTTTCTTTGCACATATAGAAAAATATTAAGCTCTAGCCCTATATTTCAGTTTGTACAAAAGTTAGTTCAGAATAGAACAGACATTAATGAAAGACACAAAATTTAGATTGTGAGAAGAAAATATAACAATACACATTAGGAAGTGTGTGTGTGTGTGTGTATAAATATATATTAGGAATATAATGCTGTGACACTCATTATATATATATAATGGAAGAATGGATGCTTTACAAGGAGGTTTCTAATGAAGAAATTCCACTAACTATAGTAACAAAGTGCTCACTAGGAAAATGCAATAATTTTTGACTTGTCATTGGACCACTTGTTGACATTCATCTATAACTTGCTAAAACAAGCTTATTTCTGTGCTTGTTATTTCCAGGTAACTGTTTCCTGATGTTTCTGCTTATACTAGGCAACTTCAGACATTTCTGATGAATAGCTTTCATTTAGAACAGTGTTTCCCTTGTTCAGCGAGGATTTATTTTACTGCAAACTGGTGTGCTTGGTCTGATTGTACAAGAGGACAGTGAAAACAATAGGGTAATCTTCTGTTTTTATAAACAGACTCCAAAAACTATATTCAACATAGTCTGAACACTAGGTATTTATTAAATACAGAATATATGGACACAGTCTTTTTTGGTGAGACCTGAGGCTAAAGTTAACCTGTTACATGACAGGAATCTATGTTTGGCAAAGGAAAGTTATTTTATTGACTCTTTTACTATAAAAGTCATATAACACATCAGAGTTAGTGGAAATAAATTGTATAAAAACATGAATGACAGAAATCAAGCTCTGGATTTATTGATGTACTATTATTCACATCATCACCTTTAAATATTTAAATAGTATTTGTGCTTCAAAATTACATCAACTAATTCACAATTACTAATGCAAGCTCACTTGTTTGAATGAGTATCTCTTACAGTTTGCTCTTTCTTTGTCTGAAAATACTCATGATGGCTGTGCCATCTTTATGAACCTTGAAGAATTCCACTTTCATAATGTAACTGTGGTAGACAAATAGAAATGGTTGGCTCTTTGGCAGATAGTCCAGGAATTCTGAGTGTTTCTTTTTATTATTATTATTATTATTATTATTATTATTTAAATTTATTTTAAAAATTTGTTCATTTTACATCCTTATCATAGCCCCCTCCTTGTCCCAACATCTCTCTTCTTTCTCCCCTCTCCCTTCCCTAGTCATCAGAAGGGGGAAGACCTCCTCCCCTACCTAACTGACCCCAGGCTATCCAGTCTCATCAAGGCTGGCTGCATCCTCTTTCTCTGTGGCCTGGCAAGGCCTCCCTGCCAGGGAGAAGTGATCGAGGAGCAGGCAACAGAGTCCATGTCAGACACTGCCCTTGCACCCCTTACTAGGGAGCCTGAATGGAAACACTGGTGCTTGTAGGCTACATCTGTGCAGGGTGCCTATGTCTTCTCCAGGCATGGTCCTTGTTTGTGCTTGAAACATGTAACTTTACAGTAACAATAGTAACTAGATTTCATTTTGCATGCAAGCATTCATTAGTTTCCCTCTCTCCTAAGAGTCTGAATTGCATAGATTTCTTCTATCTCTGAAAGCTTACATCCTCCTGCACGGTCAGCATCCCATGTATCATAGCATATCATCCCATGTATCATCCTCCTGCATAGCAACATCCCATGTATCACAGCATACGTATCAAAAGTATGCTATATTCTTCTGGGCTCAATTTTGGTGGTACTTCTTCTATGTACTGGATCAAATATATAACCATATATCTACTATTATACTTATAGTGTTCCAAATTTGCCCTAATTCCTCTATGCCTGCTTGTTTACCTCACTGGTCTCCTAAGTGCTGGTGTCTAAAGAGTCCTTACTTCCTCCATAGGTTTTCCTTCTTCAGACGTCACCTACTTAGATTCCTATACTTTGCATCCTTATAATTGGCTTCTTTCAATTCCTAGTACATGCTTGTTTATTCCACATTTTTGATTGTGCAATAATCTTATCTGAATCACATTTCATTTTCTGAATCATCTGTATGTTACTTATCTGTTAACCACTGAGGAAGTTTTCAATCACTTCCATGTTTTTCTCAATTATGCATAAAACTATTGTAAACACCTGTGCCCTCTTTTTATGCAGATATACTGTGGAATTTATTTAGATAAAGATCAAAACAAATTGCTGTTATATTGTAAATTAATATTGTAAATTGTTATATTGTAAATTATGAAGAAGCAGCCAAGCTATCTTCCAAAAATAGTTTTGTCACTTCTCTTTTTCAACAATTATGAATGAGAAGAGCTCCTGTTGCTCCACAGACTTGCCAAAACTTCATATTGTCATATTATACACTTTGGATGTTCTGACTAGTATTAATGTTTTATTGCAGTAGTTACAATTTGTAGTTTGTAAACACATGCAATGTTGACCCTTTGTTTATGAACAAAATTTTGCATATATGTTTTATAGTGAAAATGTGTTTATATTTTAATCACATCTTATACTGTTTTTTTTTAATTTTGTGTTTTTAAGGGCTTGGTTATGTATTTTAAGTAAGATTTTTAATTATATTTTTCTTTTATTATTATGTACATCTGTCTTTTCTTTTTATTCTCTGGAATAACTCTATAGCATATTGGAGTACAGAAGATTTTAATTCAACGAAGTCTATAGGATCAATTACTACACCATAAAATGTGACTTTGGTGTTGTGCCTAAAAATTAATGGATTGTTTTGTACCACTTTCCAATGTACCTGTTTGGAATAAATACACTTTTTCCTACTTTCCACTACTGAAAACAACAAGAAATGTTCATCGTGATTTTCTCCTATAACCTTCTAGAAGTTTCTCATTACATTTAAATCTATTATTCGTATTAGATCTAACATCTCATGCTTAGAACTGTTGCTCTTCCTCTGGAGCTCCTGTCTCCTCCAGGTATTTCTATCTCCCAGTTCTTTCATAAGACTCCCTGCACTCTGACCAAAGTTTGGCTATGAGTCTCAGCATCTACTTTGCTACCTTGCTGGTTAGAATCTTTCAAAGGCCCATTGTTGTTGGCTTCTGTCCTGTTCCATGTTTCTCCCCCATTCAGGCCACAAAGGAAAACAATACAGCCAGTCCTGATGAGACTTGATAGTCTAGGGTCAGGGCAAAAGGGAAGAGGACCTCTCCTATCAGTGGACTTTGGGAAGGGCATGGAAGGAGATAAGGGAGGGTGGGTAGGATTGGGAAGAGATGAGGGAAGGGGCTACAGCTAGGATACGAAGAGAATAAACTGTAATTTACTAAAATAAATAAATAATTTTTTAAAATTAAACATGTGATTTTAATAACATAACCTTTACAAAGGCTTTGATAACTTCCTATTGCAACAATAACAACAACAACAACAAAAACAAGTGCAGTAAAATAGAGAGGGGAAGGGTGTGGAGGGGAAATTATTTTCTTTTACAGTCTAATAAGGACTAGTATCTAACATCTTCTAAACTGCTATTGGCTACCGCATAATCATTTGACACTGAGTTTAATTTTTTTCTACAAAAGTAACCATATTAAAAATGACTCTCTATATATTATTCTCAAATATTACATATGTATAAATAGTTTGCATGCAAGAAATAATCATATCCCATCTGCTATAATTAAATTTTTATGACACATTTTAGAAAATATTTTAATTTTTTAATATAAAAAATAATTCCAGGGTAGCGGCTTGATTATATATTGAACATTACGTGCAATACTAACAATAATATGAAATGCGACACATTTTAGAAAATATTTTAATTTTTTAATATAAATAATAATTCCAGGGTAGCGGCTTGATTATATATTGAACATTACGTGCAATACTAACAATAATATGAAATGCGAACAATACTACACTGTAGTGAAAGATATCAAAACATGTGACTATAAATATCTTCTTAAATTTGTTATACAAGAAGTTTAAATAAATTACAAACTATGAGTATAATCTCTAACCTTCCTTTTAGGAAAAAAACACATAAAGCTAAATAAATGAGGCCTTTAATTTGAAAGAGAACAAGGATGGATGTAGGAGAGAGTTTAGAGGGAGAAAAAAGAAGGGGAAGTGCTATAATTATAGTTTAAAAATAAAGTAAATAATTTTTAAATTAATATGTTTTATTTTCTCTTTTAATCACAGTTTTTCAAATGTAGTTTTATACATTCTTAATTTTTAAAGGAATGGTACTTATTTCCAGTCTGTGACTATATTTGGAAAATACTAGTAGCTCACAATTGTTAAACTCTTGAAGTTATCGCTTCCTTTTAATGTTTCTTTGTGTTCATTAAACTGTGCAAGACACTGTGACCTTGAGTGTCACCTGAATTTGAATGTCACACATTGTCATCACACCTCCAGTTTGTGCATGGGTTCCCTATGTAATTTTTCTTTTCAAGTATGCCATTAGCGAAGTCTCCCTCCAGAACCCTAAACATGCTGTTATTATCTTGCTTTTAAGTTCCTCAATAAAGCAACGTTTAAGATATACATAAAAACACTGAATTTTTATTAAGCAGCCCTAGAGGAAGAAAAGGTTATTTTATCAGTCACATCAACAGTATGGTTCTGTGGTTCTATTCAATTAGCGTTGGCTTACCAACCTCTCTAAGAACTCATGTTATGTCCAACTGTGTTTATTAAAAGGTTTCTCCTTTTCTACATTTCTTCAGTATCATAAAACTCTAATAAGAGTGTCTTTTTCCCCCAAGGTAAGTAATTCCAAAGTAAGTAACTCTCAACCGATCTCTCTCTCTCTCTCTCTCTCTCTCTCTCTCTCTCTCTCTCTCTCTCTCTCTCTCTGTCTCTCTCTCTCTCTCTCACTCTGTGTGTGTGTCTTTCTGTTTTTTTCTCTCTCCCCCCTCTTTCTCTAACACACACACAGATATATACACCTGGGTATGGAAGACTAGAATACCTAACACATTCAAAGACAGAGAGAACACTGATGATATTTTACATATTTAAAATCAGTGAGAAGACACAACCCAGGGAATTTCTGTCACGATGTTTCTTCAGAGACCTGACTGAGAAATGAAGCCGGCTTTGAACCTGGGCACCAGCTTTATTCCATGGGCTAAAGTCTTGAATTGAATAAATAAGAAGGAAAAAAAAAACAACCTAGATAGTCATCTGAGCATAGACTTCTCTCCTGCTCCACTAATATATGAGGTGTGGTATTTCAAGCTTATTGCTGGTAAAGTGGTCAAATGAGGGCTAAAGGCTCATTCTGGTGGAAGTTTTGAAGCCCAGCATACTAAGAAATGCAGCTATAGAGTATGCTCTTGAGTTATCACATGGGAACAAGGACTCATTGAAATTGCACTAAAGGTCACACATGGTATACCTTGCTAAAAATATGACTGTGTTTGACAAATGTTCTGATAATTTCAGCAAGGTGGAATTTTAACATGAAGATAGAAGTTGTCTGGAAAAAGAAAATTCAAGAGCTTAATGTTCAGACTTTGGCTCTGTTATTGATCACTGCTGTGTTTATTAGGATTTATAATGAAAATTCAAGCCAAGAAGATATGGGAGGGAATGTACACTTTGTTTAGGGAAAGCCCAAGGAAGTGATTAAAGTTTTGTACAGGTCAGAGAAAGCATGTGTAGACAAGGAAGCTGCCATCATTATGCAATAAAAGGGATCATCTCACTTTGCCATGCCTGAATCAGAAAGGTGCCCAAGAGTTAAACTCTACCCACTAAAGATTAAAAATTGGTAAACGGCAAATCTCTCTTGGAGCCTGACCAGATAATGACACTTCAGAGATTTCCTTAGCAAAAACTGCCATCCAGGGAAGTGTTCATTTCAGGGGCATTGGCACGCAGAGTAGCTGAAGTGAGGGGGCAAAATTACATCTTGTGCTTATAGCAAAACTTGGTGTTTTCCGTAGAGCATCTGTTTGTTCAGTCACACAAAATGCAAGAGTTATGGAGTCCTGAAGTTTTGCACTGATGTTGCAGGAAGCTGCTGAGTGAGGTCAGGCAATGTATGGCAGACTGAGAGAGACTCTGTGGAACTCCTGAGAAAGCTGTCTATGAAGATCTGAAGTTGAGGCATGTGTCATTGTGATCAACCTAGGCTGTTGGAGATGCTGGAAACTTTTTTTTTGTGTGTCTGACTCAACTACTTTTTAAAATTTTTATTTAACTTTTTATTGATGCTTCGTGAGTTTCACCATCATGCATCCTGATCCTATTCATCTCCTCATCCCTTTATATCCTCAAACCAGACCAATGACTCATGCAATGAACATCTGCAAGCAAAGACCTGTGGGAAAAAGAACACACTATGACACACTGTAGTTTCTAGTGTGAGATGATTTTCACGTTTTGTTTTATATTTTAGTTTATTTGGGGGTACTGGGAACTTTTTTTCTTTTTTAAATTTATTTATTTTTATATTAATCACAGGTTATGTAATTTGTATCCCAGTCATAGCACCCTCCCTCATTCCCTCCCACTCTCCCCATCCCTTCCTCATATCCTCTCTGCCCCTTTCCAAGTACACTGATAAGGAAGGACCTCCTCCCCTTCCATCTGACCCTTGCTTATCAGGTCTCTTCAGGGCTGGCTGCAATGTCCTCTTCTGAGGTCTAGCAAGGCTGCTTCTCCCTCGGGGTGGGGTGGGGTCGAAGAGACAGCCATTGAGTTCATGACAGAAATAGGCCCTGTTCCACTTACTAGGGTTCCCAGTTGGATACCGAGCTTCCATGGGCTATATCTGAGCAGGGGTTCTAGGTTATATCCATACATGGTCCTTGGTTGGAGAAACAATCTCATAAAAGACCCCTGTGCCCTGATATATTTGGTCTTTGTGGAGCTCTTGTCCTCTCCAAGTCTTACTAACTCCCCCTTCTTTCATATGATTCCCTGCACTCTGCCCAAGGGTTGGTTGTGAGTCTTAATATCTGCTTTGATACATTGCTAGGTAGAGTCTTTCAGAGGCTCTCTGTGTTAGGCTCCTGTCCTGTTGCTTGTTTTCTACTACATTCAATGTCCATCCTATTTGTCTAAGTGAGGGTTGATCATTTTACCCCGGGTCCTCTTTCTTGTTTATCTTCTTTAGGTGTATAGATTTGAGTATTTTTATCCTATCTTATAGGTCTAAGTGAGTATATACCATGTGTTTCTTTCTGCTTTTGGGATACCTCACTCAGGATGGTCGTTTCCAGGTCCAACCATTTGCCTGCAAATTTCATGATTTCCTCCTTTTTAATTGCTGAGTAGTATTCCATTGTGTAAAAGTACCATAATTTCTGTATCCATTCCTCGACTGAGGTACATCTGTGTTGTTTGCAGGTTCTGGCTATTATGAATAAAGCTGCTACGAACATGATTGAGCATATTCCTGTAGTGTACTTGAGCATATTTTGGATATATGCCTAGGAGTAGTGTAGTTGGATCTTGAGGAATCACTATTCCTAATTTTCTAAGAAAGCAACAAATTGATTTCCAGAGTTGTTGTACAATTTTGCATTCCCACCAGCAATGGAGGAGGGTTCCTCTTTCTCCACAACCTCTCCAGCATGTGTTGTCACTTGAGTTTTTGATCTTAGCCATTCTGATGGGTGTAAGGTAAAATCTCAAGGTCGTTTTGATTTGCATCTGCCTGATGGCTACGGACATTGAACATTTCTTTATGTGTTTTTCTGCCATTCTACAATCCTCTCGAATAGAATGGGACTGGTCTCAAACATGTTACATAGGGGGAAAATGACTGAACTGAAGGGCAGGACAAGAAAAGGTATTTGAAGCCAAAATATGACACTAAGATAACATTCCACTAGAAATGAAGCTGTAAGATGGTGTTTGTGTCCTTTTATTTTAGCTTTGGTTTGGTCTGTGATTTTTTTGCTGTAACTCAATTCCTTCCTTTCAGAATATGGCTCTTTACTAATTGTCATCGTGTACTAGAAATGTTTAACTTGCTTTTTTTCTTATTGTTCTTGCTGTTTTAGAAGGGGGTCACAGTTAAATTATTGCCTAAGTCACTGGAGAGAAGCTGTATTTAGGCTTTTAAAGATTGTTGAAATACTTAGGACATGGGGGACTGAATCATTTTACACTCTAAGATGAGCATGAGACTTTTAAGAGCAAGATTGGAATTTTACAATTTTAAGTGAGGTGTTTCATGCAAATTGACAAGTGGTATACCTGTGAAGATTAATTTTTTATTAAAATAAATAAACAAACAAATACATAAATGAATGAATGAATAAAAACACTGGATCTAAGTCCAGTGTCAAGAGAGACACTTTCAGACATGTCTAGAATCCCTCTACCTAGTTACGAATAGCACCATTTTATTAGCTAGAATCCTGGACTGTTCTGTCAAGATATGAGGAAGTGAAAAGTTAAAGCTGAGTTAATTCCATCATCAGACCTTTCCTGCCATTATACACTATTCCCACAAATGGCCAACTAAATAATCTCTTTTTCCCTTGAGTTGCATTTTGCCAGCTATTTGTTCACAACTTTGTGTAAGGAAGCTAACATATCACAGAAATGAGAAGAGAGTTTAAAACATAAAATTAGTAGCAGTCAATGATTGAAACGGTGAGGTCAATGATAATTCACTGTTTTTTTCTTATTTTAGATGGTAGATGTTTTAATATTATAGATATTATAGAATATCACTAGGCTTCAAAGAATTGTAGTTAAATATAACTAAACTTTTACACATAATATGTATCATAAAAAGTGTTAAGTATCTAATAAATCATAATGCTTTATATTCAAAAATTTTAAACAAAAGAAAAACCAAGATCAAAAATGGTATGCCAGGGTGGTACCTACCAATTAGGCTCCATAGCTAGGACATCTGAATGCCAAAATCTATTCTATCCATTACCACTACCTTATGGTGTCCTGAGTTTGAGGTGTCTGCGTCCAGTTGAATAATGGTACCCAACTAGATTCTGGCTACGTTATTAGAAACATCAGCAATGGTATGTTTCAGCAATTGGTAGAGTTAACTAAAGGAAGGGCAAATGCAGGTTAAAATAGTGTCCTAAAATATAAGCTGTGGAATGTTAGTATTCTCAGGAATACTAACATAATGACTGAATAAAACAATGAGGCAAATATTCACAGGATTTAAAGTAATTGAGAGGATATAGAGTACCAATGTTAAAAACTTAGAGTTTCAACAAAAAAGGGAATTGCCAACATCCTCGTGTGCGAAAGATGTCAATCATCATAGAGCATATCATATCCCTTCCATGAAGATTATTAGGAGATAATAGGCCATTCCATACCAAGGTCAGTTTCTGCAAAAGAGGGCAGAGGAGCACACTTGCCGCATGGGAACTATGCTCTCATGGAAGTGCTGTGTCATTTAGGTGAGAAGAATGCATGGCAGATGTTTTTACATGTAGAGTGATCATCATAAATGCTATTACACAGACACACAGTTTCTTTTTTTCTAGGGATCTTTCATTATGGACATACTGCCAGAATGTCCTAGACTCTGACCTCTGGGTGCTTAGCGGTGTAGAAAAATTTTAATAGAATGATATTTTGAAGATATTTCATTTAAGCCCCAGAGTATGCAAGATATATATTTAAGTCCACCAAAAGAGCCTCATTTGGTAAAGCACAAATGCCATAATCTTTTCAAATCGGTACTTCTAAAACTGAATACTTCACACATTTTACATTTCATTTGCTAACTTTCACAGCAGGCTTCCTAAAACCTAACTTCCCAGTGAAGAGTGTTTCCAAGCAATTTAATGTGGAAACTGAGAACTGTCTTGACATTTTCAAGAGGTTTAAACTCTGTGTCCTCAGGACTTTAGAGACAATACTGCACAGATGACCAAACATTCTAGAATAATAGGATTCCTAATTTTAGATAACACTGCCTATACTTAAAAAATAGATTAGTCCCATCATTTCTCTTTTACTGGGCCTTTTGAGAGGTAGTCTTTACATTTGAATCTGTGTGGCATTTACCACTTTGTGTGTTCCATTAACTATCATTGCATGCCCTTTTCTATGTAGCAGTATCTGGCCCTAAAACAAAAATCTTCAATTGCTTCTGGCTCAAGGCTCTGAATCGAGAATCACAAAACCGTAGAAAGATTGCACTTTAATATCATGTGTGCTCTCAGGAAACTCAGTCCGCCTCCCCACAAGTGCTTTTTATCAAATACTTTAAAAAATTGCAATAGAGAAAACATCATGGGTATTTTTTCATCATGTTTATTCAAGTTTTCTGGGCTCATTTTCTCTGGAAGTCTCATTTTGTATGTGGCTGAAAGGTTTGACTCTGAGTCATTAGTATCATTTTATAACTGAAGGAAATGTCCTAAAATTGCAATTTGACCTTACCAATAATCAATAAATTGTTAATTAAAATCTTTTCGTCTGGGAGAAGTAGAAACTAATTTCAGCTTAAGAAAAAGAAATAGCTCAAAAGGTAGACAATAGACTGTTTCACACAATCATTGTTGAACCCCAAGTGGGAAAGTTAATCTATCTTCAGAGGCACTACTATGCAGAACTCCTCTCAAGAGGATGGCAACAAGGACAGTCTGCTTTTACAGCTTCAGATGAAGTTCTCAAATCTGTGTCCAAGTGAAAAATCCCCGCAGGAGAAAATCTAATAAACTCAATGCCATCTGGATGTCACAGAGTCATGACAGCCAACCAAATACTTTTATGGTTCTTTATCCCACCATGGTTCATACAAGATACAAGTTATTATTATTATTATTATTATTATCATTATTATTATTGGTGGTGTTGGTGGTGGTGGTGTTGTTTTAATTGAAAAGGAAAATTTTATACAATACATTCTGATTACAGTGTCCCCGTCCACAAAATCTTTCTTCTTTATCCTTCCCACTCACCTGAACCATGCCGTCTTTCTCTCTGTGTGTCTATCTATTCTTTCTCTCTCTCCTCTCTCTCTCTCTCATACACACCCTCTCCCTCTCTTTCTCTCTTTAAAATTAATAGGCAAGTTCGATAGGTAGGTGCTGTCTTTAGTAATATGGCCTTATCACCAGATTGCTCTCAACCAACAGCTTTGGCAATAGCCAGAGGATATTTGTGGGGATTTTCCTGAATTACATAGATTTAACCCATTCCTAGCTCCAGAGTTTTCCCTTGGTTGCAAAATATGTCTAGTTTGGGAATTGTCCCCCCCCCCTTATCTCATGACCCCATTAGTATTTCTTTAATATATGCTTGTATCTTAGGAAGCTTCTGAAGTACTAAGTTTCCATATGACTCCTCAAATGGTCCTTAGTGTTTTTTTTAATTAAAATTTTATTTTTTATATTAGTTACAGTTTATTTACTTTGTATACCAGTTGTAGCCCCCTCCCTCATTCTCTCCCAATCCCACCCTCCCTCCCTCATTTTCTCCCTGCGCCTCTCTAACTCCACTGATGCGGGAGGTCCTCTGCCTGTTCCTTATAATCCTAGCTTACCAGGTCTCTTCAGGATTGGCTGCAATGTCCACCTCTGTGGCCTAGCAAAGCTGCTCCTCCTTCGGGAGGGTGGGGATGGAAGTCCAAAGGCAGCCATTGAGTTCATGTCAGAGACAGTCCCTATTTCCCTAACTAGGGAACCCACTTGTATACTGAATTGCCATGGGCTACATCTATGTAGGGATTCTAGGTTATATCCATGCATGGTCCTTGGTTGGAGAAACAGTCTTAGTAAAGACCCCTGTGCCAGATATATTTGGTCCTTGTGGAGCTCCTGATATTTCCAGGTCATACCAACTCCCCCTTCTTTCATACAATTCCCTGCACTCTGCCTAAGTTTGGTTATGAGTTTCAGCATCTGCTTTGATACACTGCTAGGTAGACTCTTTCAGGGGCCCTCTGTGGTAGGCTCCTGTCCTGTAACTTGTTTTCTCCTACTTCCAATGTCCATCCCATTTGTCTTTCTAAGTGAAGATTGATCATCTTACCCCGGGTCCTCTTTCTTGTTTATCTTCTTTAGGTGTACAGATTTTAGTATGTTTATCCTATCTTACAGGAGTGCTTAATTTTTCCTCCCCATATTTCCTCCCTAACCCTCTCATTCCTCTCCTTTCACACGTAATACTTCCACTCCCACCTTCCCCCATTTCTCCATAATGATATATTCTATTTCACCTTCTTTGGGGGCATCTTCCCCTCCCCCTAGTTCTTTACTTGATACCTAACCTCTGTAGCATACCTACTGAAGACTTAAAAACTAACATACATTATTTGTCATTTTGGATCAGGCTGTTTTTCTAGCTCCAACCATTTACCTGAAAATTTCATGGTTTTGTTTTAATCAGCTGAGTATTATTATATTGTGTTAATATACAACATTTTAATTATCCATTCATTAGCTGATGAACATCCAGGAAGTTTCCAATCTCTCAACATTATGAATATGGCATCAATGAACATGAATGAGTCACTATCTCTGCAGTAAGAGAGAAAGTCCTTTGGGCTTAAGTCCAAGATTTGTATAGCTGAATCTTGAGGAAGGTCTATTTCCAGCTTCCTGGTGACTTGTCACACTGATATCTTTAGTGGCTTTTCAAAATTTCACTCCTACCAACAATGAATAAGTTTTCCTTATATCCTTGCCAGCAAGAGCTATATGATAGAGATATTTTTCTTTATGTTGCCTGCCATCTACTTACATTGTCTTTGCTAATATCAACAACACTTGGAGAGCTTTTAAAAGAAAGGAATATTAGACTCTTCTCCAAGACCTTGATTTATCTAAACTGAAAAAAATCTAAAACTATTTCCTTTCACATTTTACTTTTTATAAGTTTCTAATGGGCACACAGAATAGAAATCCTGTGAGACAACTTCTGTTGCTTCTAGCAGAATATAAAGGGGAAAAAACAAAATAGAAGAAGGACAACATACTCAAAGAGTAAAATCTCTGAGACAATCCAGCCGTTTCTTCCTTCATTTGACTCTGGGTCAGAATAACCACAAGAATCCACTCCACTGTTCAGATGGCAGACCCCATCCTAAATCTGCTGAATGAGTGAAAATTTTAGAAAGAAATCTTGAAAATCTTAGTTCCCGAACATTCCTTCACACGGTTGTTTCTCAACAAACACCTACCTTGGCACTATAACGCAAAGTTGAAGTGTATGTTTTAGAGCATGCTGGTTCAGTGCTCTACAAGACCTACTCTAGAGAATGTGAAAAACAGACTCCTTATGGTTTTCTTTTCAATAACCCTGAGCTGGAGCCTAAGAAAAAATGCTTTTGGCTAGAGTTTTTGTAAACATGGTGCTTCTATTCCAGGATCCATACTTTGAAAACATTAGGTTTTTAAGACATTAGAGTGTAATGTCTTATGGGATCCTGAATGGAAAAAAAAGAAAAAAAAAACACTTCTAAAGTAAAACATATGCCAATGATCTCAGAAGACTTGAAGAACAGGAAGGTATTTTAGGGAGTGAAGGCCAAGGGATGGTAGGTATTTGAGATCATTGCAAATGGAAATCCTCTGTGCTTATTAAATATCTAGTTCTATATCACAATGTGAGGTACCAATGTACCTGTAGCCCCTAACTTTGCTAGCCTTACACTGTCCTAACACAATAGCAATGGTATAAATATTTGGCACACATCTTCAAAATTGAATCCTAATACACAGTTGTTCATCTTTGTATCCCTTCTCTAGATATCAATAATTCTATTATCCAAATGGGCATTCCTTATACAATCCAGAATCATAAATTAAAGTACAGATATCAGCTATTATATCCATTCATTAAATTATATATTTATAAAAATTGTGGAATTTAGATTATATGCTGGAGTAAATTTTAATAAATCAACATAATAAAAACAAGATCATGTCAATTAATGCATACACATATTTCCTGTGTATATTTCTTTAATAATAGAGCAATGGAACAGAAATGAAATTGTGGTCAATAAGCCACATGGACTCATAGAGTATAAGAAAGAAAATAAGAAGAATTCTCATATACATGAGTACTTAGAGAGTACTTAAAAGAATGTAAATGAATATGGCAATTTCATTGGTGTCCTTAGAAGACATTGAACACAAATTTATAGGCTGAAGAGTCACCATTGTTTATCAAAGAATGATGTTTACAGTGGAGGGAGGGTAGAGCCTAGACAAAGCAAAAGAAGTAGGCAAAACTCACCACGAAGATCTTCTTTGACCACATACATGTTAGAGAATAATTTGCAGAGAGCTAACATCATTAAATTTTACACAAAATTTTAGAATCATCTGGAGGAATAGTAAGAAAGAAAGAAAGAAAGAAAGAAAGAAAGAAAGAAAGAAAGAAAGAAAGAAAGAAAGAAAGAGCAAAAAATTAAATCAATACCTGTTTTAAATAGATGAAGTTGAATTCTGTAAAGAAAGGCCCTGGGTATCAATACTATAAACGCTTTAATAAAAATCCAATGTTTAACTGGTGTGAGAATTGTTGAATTATAGCCCTGTAATTGCTGATATTCAAGATGGTTCTTGATCCTGGGTTCATAGATAGGGCAGAAAACTGAATTTAGACAGAACAATTAGGGTTTTGTGGGTCATGAAAAAATGGTAGTAAACTTCATAGTTTCCAATGAAATAGAGAAAAAAAAACCTTTAAGAAGAATGTCCAGGGGGGTAGGGCTTACAGAATGTGATTTCTGAGTAAAAGTGTTGTGCAAGGGACTTGGAAGATACTGGATGATTCCCTAAGTCCCTGTCTCAGCCATACCTCATTTATCTTTCCTTTCCCTTCATTTCCATAGTGTTTCCCTAGACAGCTTCTGTGAACTATATATGAATGGAGCAAGACACTTCTTTCCTGTATTCTAATTTGATCACTGCCCCTTAGCAATCTCTCCCCTTACCACGGATTTGGGCAATACGTCATAGACTCTTGATTCGAGTTTAGATCCAGTTCTGTATATTTGTATGGAAAATAACCAATCAGTTTTTTGGCAAGGTGAACAGTTACTTAAATGTGAAGCCACTGTGATGAAATTTTTTCCTTAAACTTTAAAGTACATCTACATCTGTGCAAAAATGGCAGGGAAAAACCTTACTGAAATGTAATGCATGCTTAATGCACAGTTTAATACCTCTATTTATCAAAATGTCAGCTGCCAAGCACCCAACACAGGCCAAGACTGTTTCTGGGAGAACAGGGAGCTTGCCAGCTCAGAGTGCAATGTTTCTGAAAGGCATTCTAAGTAGTTTCTAAGTCTAGGCTTATTTCTTTTCCTGTATGCTGATGTCTGCCAAGGTAAATGTATGGGACAAAACTGAGTAGACATGTATTGCCTTGTACTCGTTATTGTGAAAACAGAAATATTAGACACAGGTGTTCTTATTTTCATGAATGATGCTTTTAATGCTTTCTTATTCTGCAGAAAGAATAAATTTGGGTAGACGTACAGTTATAATTCTGACACTGTAATAATACTGTCAACGTTCATTCTTATGAGGGGTAGAGATGCATCCTTTTAAATTATAAAAGAACATTTCTAAAAAGTCAAGAACCACAGAACTAAACCACAGGCTTATGATTCTACGCCTTAAACCCTCTCCCTTATCCACTGTCTTCTCTTAGTTCTACTGACATGACAAACTGACACAGACTAATTGATCAATAATATAATTGATCTGGCTCATGATTC
The DNA here is from genome assembly GCA_028658305.1 of Pachyuromys duprasi. Taxonomy (NCBI): domain Eukaryota; kingdom Metazoa; phylum Chordata; class Mammalia; order Rodentia; family Muridae; genus Pachyuromys; species Pachyuromys duprasi. Next base: position 38,838,265 of record CM053744.1, read on the forward strand.
AAGAGGCTAAGAAGCCCAGAGTGAGTACCAGAACCTCATGACAGCTCTTTTGTTGAGCCATCACACGGTACAGGCACCACAATGGCAGGAGATGACAATAGGACACACCAAAGAACCATTTCGCTTTATAAGAAGCCCACGCATGGCATACAATAACCACGATTTCGATAACAACATCAATGCCCTAAGACTTCTCAAAGTTCACTTCTTTTTCAACCCTTCTCACCCATATACATACACCATCACTTTAAAAGAAGAGGGCAGAGTCTTTTGTTTCAGTTCCTGCTTTGTCTGGAAATGACCTTTTAATTATTACTGAAAGCAATTTGTAAACCCTTGACTAACTACCTGAAAACCATCACACATAATTTTTGCCCTTTCTTCTGTTGTTTCCATAGTTCATTGCAGAAGGTTTCAGGGACCTGGTCCCATAGTCTGTTTTGTCTGACAAAAATCAAACACATGGAGTGACTGAGCATCCAATGAGATAGCTGTTACCTGAGACCATGCACAACAAGAAGTTTAACATCTGAAAAATCTCACATAGTCTTCTCATTTTATTAGCTTATAATAATTATGATAAACAGGAATTATCATTAAATATAGCAGGCACTTGATAAGATTAAAAATGATATACTACATCTTCCTTTTTTTATATTCAGTATAATAAATTACATTCAGGCTTCCAAATGAAACATTTTATGATTGAGCAAAACAGATCGATTTTAGGGGTGCTTATTTATATGCAAAACAGATTTTTTTGAGAATGGTAAACTTGATTAAATCTCTCTAAGTGCAAATCACAAATTTCTTTTTCTCGCCAGCCATAACTACCCTATTAATGCATAAATTATTACATAAAAGAATAGTAAAATTCTAATGTGCTCATGATCCAGATGGAAGAAAGAGTTAAATAGGGAAAACATCCAGACATGTATACTGGGAGGAAACAAAGTTGAAATTTGAAAAATATTCCACATGATAGTGTCTCAGCTGGTATAAAGGTTACAAAAAGAAGCTGACACAGGGACGGGCTATGATAGTGAAATCAGTCTAACGGGAATTCAAAGATTTTCTGTTGAAGTTCTGCTTTTACAGAGGAAAAACTTTCTTCAGAAAAGGCTTTAGCAATGTACTGGATATGAAAAAGATGTTTGGAAGTGTAACCTCTTTGGGTAGTCTGACAGTCTTCACCTCTGCCTATATTCAAAAATGTAGGTCTCACACCAACATAAGGGAGGTAAATTCCACAATGTCTCATTGCAGATGAAGAGATATAAGTAATCAACGGTTGTTGAGGGACAGAAGTTAAGTTTTCTCCCAGGATAAGCCTTCCTTGTCTTCCTTGGATATGTTATCCAATATAAAATGATGAGCCGTCAACCTCCGTACATAGTCGTGAAGCTAAATTATTTCATAGGTTATGTGCATGCATACATGTGTGTAAAACCATGTGTATGAATATGTGTGTATTCCTAATAATAATTAAAGAAGAAGAGGTTATAAACGTAAGTGGGGTGGGGGCTCAGGAGGCTTTTGAGTGAGGAGTAGGAGGGTGTGGAAATGACTTAACTCTAGTCCTCATTCATGATGTTCTCAAAAGAAGTTACTTAAATTAAACAGAATAAAAGAAAAATTGGGTCTTTTCAATAACTACACAATGACTAGGAGATGATATTCTATTTGAGTAAGTCTTGCCTAACATAATTTCATTTATCAAAAAAAGTAAAAATAAAAAATAAAAAATGTTTTCACCCACAGGAGAAATGAACGACAAGAAGAATCAGCAATTTCTGGGTCTTCTATTCGGTTCCATTGATCCACTATTCTGTTTCTATGCCAATACCATACAGTTTTTATTACTATTGCTCTGTAAGTACAGCTTGAGGTCAGAGAGGGAGATACCTCCAGATGATCTGTTGTTGTAGAGGATTGTTTTGGAGATTCTGGGTTTTTTGTTTCTCCATATGAAGTTGAGTATTTTTCTTTCGAGGTCTATGAAGAAATGTGAAGGTATTTTGATGGGGATTGCATTGAATCCATAGATTGCTTTTGGCAATATGGTCATTTTCACTATGTTAATCCTACCAATCCATGAATATGGGAGGTCTTTCCACCTTCTAATATCTTCTTCAATTTCTTTCTTCAGAGATTTGAAATTTTTTTCAAATAGGTCTTTCACTT
>CM053744.1:38840948-38888022 GCA_028658305.1 Pachyuromys duprasi
AATCCATGAGCACGGGAGGTCTTTCCACCTTCTAATATCTTCTTCAATTTCTTTCTGAAGTTCTTTTTTTTTGTTGGGTCTTTGTGTGGTTTAGGTATCAAGGTGACTGTGGCTTCATAGAATGAGTTTGGTAATGTTCCTTCTGTTTCTATTTTGTGTAATAGGTTGAAGAGAATTGGAGTTAGCTCTTCTCTGAAGGTCTGGTAGAATTCTGACATGAAACCATATGGCCCTAGATTTTTTGGAAGGGAGACTTTTGATGACTGCTTCTATTTCCTTGGTGGATATGGGACTATTCAATCTTTCTACCTGTTCTTGACGTAATTTTGGTAGATGGAATCTATCAAGAAAATTGTCCATTTCTTTTTAATTTCAAAATTTGTGGCACCTAGGCTTTTGTAGTACGGCCTAATGATTGTTTGTATTTCCTCAGTGTCTGTAGTTATGTCCCCCTTTTCATTTCTGATTTTGTTGATTTGGATAATTTCTCTCTGGCTTTTAGTTAGTTTGGCTAAGGGTTTGTCTATCTTGTTGAGTTTCTCAAAGAATCAGCTCTAGGTTTCGTTAATACTTTGAATTGTTTTATTTATTTCGAATTTATTGATTTCTGCCCTGAGCTTAAATATTTCCAGCCATCTACTCCTCTTTGGTGTGTCTGCTTCTTTTTTTTTTTCCTAGGGCATGCAGGTGAGATATTAAGTTGCTTGCATGCAATGTTTCAAATTTCTTCTTGAAGGTGCTTAGTGCTATGAACTTTCCTCTTAGCACTGTTTTCATTGTGTCCCATAAATTTAGGTATAGTGTGCCTTCATATTTATTGAATTCTAGGAAGTCTTTAATTTCTTTCTTTATTTTTCCCTAACCCAGCTGTCATTGATAGCAAGTTGTTCAGTTTCCATGTATGTGCAGGCTTTTGCTTTTATTGTTGTTGTTGAGGTCCAGCTTTGGACCATGATGGTAAGATAGAATAAAAAGGATTATTTAAATCTTCTTGTATCTGCTGAGGCTTTCTTTGCGACCAACTATGTGGTCTATTTTGGAGAAGGTTTCATGAGGTGCTGAAAAGAATGTATACACTTTTGAGTTTGGGTGAAAAGTTCTATAGACATGTCTTAGGTCCATTTGATTTAGGGTCTCTTTAAGTGTCCTTATTTTCCTGTTTTGCTTCTGACTGGATGATCTGTCCATTGAGGAGAGTGGAGTGTTGAAGTCTCCCACATTTAAGGTGTTGGGATCAATGTGAGATTTCAGCTTTAATAATGTTTCATTTACAAATGTAAGTGATCTTGTATTTGGGGCATATATGTTCAAAATTGTAATGTCCTCCTGTTGTAATTTTCCTTTGATAAGAAGGATGTGCCCCTCCTCATCTTTTTTGATTAACTTTGGTTGAAAGTCTATTTTCTTAGGTATTAGGATTGCTACCTCAGCTTGTTTTCTGGGTCCATTTGCTTGAAACACATTTTTCCAGCCCTTTCTTCTGAAGTAGTGTTTACCTCTGTTGCAGAGGTGTATTTCTTGGATGCAACAAAATATTGGATCCTATTTCTGCAACCATTCTGTTAGTCTGTATCTTTTTATTGGAGAGTTGAGTCCATTGATGTTGATAGATAATAGTGACCAATGAGTGTTCTTTTTATTGTAGAGTTGGTGGTCTTGCTGTGATTCATTGCTTGTTTTCTTTTAATTTTTGTGGGAAATTACCTGTATCCTATGTTTTCTTTTGTGTAATTGTTTTCATTGGATTTGAGTTTTCCTTCTAGTATCTTCCTTAGGGTTGGGTTGCTGAGTAGATATTGCTTAAATTTAATTTTGTCATGTAATAATTTGTTTTCTTCATCTATGTTGATTGAAAGCTTTGCTTGGTATAGTAGTCTGGGTTGGTATCTGTGTTCCCTTAAAGTCTGCATGACATCTGCCCAGGCCCTTCTGTCCTTCACAGATTCTGATGAGAAGTCTGGTGTAATTCTGATAGGTCTGTCTTCATATGTTACTTGGCCTTTTTCCCTTGTTACCTTTAATATTTTTTCTTTGTTCTGTAGGTTTAGTGTTTTGACTATGAAGAGTTTCTTTTTTAGTCTAGTCTATTTGGTGTTCTGTAGGCTTCTTGTAAGTTTATGGACATCTCTTTCTTTAATTTTGGAAAATTTTCTTCTGTGATTTTCTTAAAAATATTTTCTGGACCTTGGAGCCTACAATCATCTTTTTCATCTATTCCTATTATTCTTAGGTTTTTGTCTTTTTATGGTGTCCTTGATTTCTTGGATGTTTTGTGTTTGGGAGTTTTCTGATTTTACTTTTTCTTTGAGAGACTTGTCAATTTCAGCAAGTGTATCGTCAGCACCTGAGATTCTCTCCTCCATCTTTTCTATTCTATTGGTGATGCTTATCTTTGTGGTTCCTGGTCTTTTCTCTAAGTTCTCCAGCTCCAGGGTTTTCTCTGTTTGTGTGCTCTATATAGATTCTAATTCTGTTTTCATGCTATGCACCATTTCCTTCATCTGTTTGAATGTGGATTCTTGTCTGTCTATAATGGTTCCTATTTTTATGCCACTGCTTGTGCCTCTACTTGGGCAGTTATATTTTTCTGTACTTCTTTTAGAGCTTTGATTATTTCCTCTTTATTTGCCTCCACTTGGGTGGCTATTATTCTGAGAAATTTGTTCATTTCTTCTTTTTGTTCCTCTAATAACTGCATAAGCATAGCTTTAAAGTCATTTTCTTGTTTTTTCCATTGAATTAAATTACCCATTGATATGGGGGTTGATGGTGGAGCCATGATATCCTGATTTTTGTTGGGCGTGTTTTTACGCTAAGCTCTGGCCATTTGCTTATCTGTAACCACTGTTTGTTCCTGGAGTCTGTACTTCAGACTGGAATCGTCTTTCTCTGGGGTCTGGAGTATTCTTCAGGAGGATGGGAGAGGTCCATTGGTTTGAGAATGTGAGTTGTTGCTTTAGCTGTACCTGGGGGAGGAAAAGCCTCTGGTACAGAATCACTATTGCAGGGGGAGTAAGTGTGTGTGTGTGTATGTGTGTGTGTGTGTGTGTGTGTGTGTGTGTGTGTGTAAGGGTGTCTTGAAGAAGAGAGTGCTAGAGAGTGTAGGTGCTTGGGATATGGGGGATGGAAGCAAGCGCAGGAGGGGATGTGGATGCTAGCGCTGTTCAAAAGCACAGATTGCGGGCACAATGGGTCTGTGCAGATTTCCTGAATACCCAGTGGTCTACAGTCTGTGGTGGGCTCTGTGAGCTGGGCACTGAGCTCTGTGGCTGATGCTGCGGGCAGGACCTGTATACTGTTGTGGGTTCTGTGAGACTGGCACTGCTCTGTGCTAGAAGCTGTGGGCACAGCAGGCTGGGTTCTGCTCTTTGTGTTGGAAAGTGCTGTGGATTACTCTCCCATCTCAGCCTCTGCCAAGGAGGGATGATGGAGGCCTGTCATGGGGAAATTCTGGGGGTTTGAGTGCTCTCTGTCTCAAATCTCAAGCAGGGTGATCTGTGCTTGGAGCAGCCAGAACTGTGCTCTTTGCAAGTTGCTGCATGCACTGCAGGCCACCGCCTCTGCCGCCACTGTTGGCTGCAGTACCTCCGCTGCTGCCTCTGCCCATTATGGGGAAGTGCCTGAGAATTGATTCCCCAGGAAGAGTCCATGGAGACGTCCATGGTTGACTTGTATCCTATTGGTGTCAGTTCAGGATTTGTCCCCCTTCTCCCAGGAAGCCTTGTTGCCGTTGTTTGGGGTTCCACTGCCCCTTCACTCACCAATTTGGAGTTTCAGCTCCTCTGCCCCTCAAATATGGTGCTTGCTGGTTGCCACCATCTTGGAGCCACTGACTTACTCTTTCTCCACTTTCCATCTCTGTGGTGAAAAAGCTTACAAGTAATTGGTTCACAACTTGATCTCCTAAACCTGAATGCTTACTGGACAGAAACAAAGTATGTACCACTCTTAAACTTCATGCCCTGTACAGATCCCTGGGCCTTTAAGAGAAAGGTGATTCATGATAAAGAGATGAATGACAAAATACTAGGTGTATATCGGCTGGGCATAATTTTAAGATTATCATATTGTCAATTTACTGCTTCTCTTAGAACAATTTTATATATCGGTAGAACATTCGTATATCATAAATAATGTTTTGGACAGTATCCCATTGAGTCTTCACATTGTATAACGTGTCTATTATTAAATTTATTTGCACATTATAATGTTATATCCAGAGTGTGTGAAATAGCTGGATCATATCTCTAGACTTTCTAAGCACAAGTGATGCTTTCAAACTCCCTATGAAAGAAAACAACGACATGATCCTTTGAAACTAACTGCACAGATGGCTGTTAGAGTCACAGGAAATGTAGAAACCCAGGAGCTGTCAGGGAGCTCTAGGCTATAAGCAGATGCCTCAGCTGTGAAGTACAATTGTTAAGGAAGAGAAGACTTATACCATGCAGCCTCTGTAGGGATAAGGAAGAGTCTGGGATGGAGGAAGGGACACCCCAGAAAGCTCTACATATGCTAGTTTCAGAGCTGCATGAACAGACTTCCATTCAGAATTAACTGTTCTAAAAGAGATCCATTTACTTTCACAGACCTGGTTCTTTGGTTCTTGATGGTTTTTGTGCATGAATATGATATGTCCATTATATGGAGTAGATTTCCTAATTTTCTATTTCTTACCATCAAAATAAACTAAATTATTTGCACCAATGGACATGATGCTTATAACTTTATTGAGAAACAACTTGTGTAATCATGATTAGTACATGAGTCATCTTTCAGCAATTACATGATATTGGATATTGTATAGGAGTAAAGAAAATGTAGTATTTTTATGCACTGTCTGGCTGTTGTTTTGTTGTAGTTGTTGAAAGTTTGGGTTTTTTTTTTTGGTTTTTGTTTGTTTGTTTGTTTTGTTTTGTTTTGTCTGTTTGGCCCAAACTAAAGCAGTAGTTCTCAAACTTTCCAATGCTGTGACACTTTAATTTGTCATGTTCTGGGACTGTCTCTGACATGAACTCAGTGGCTGGCTCTTTAACCTCCCCACCTCCTGTGGGAGGATCAGCCTAGCTAGGCCAAAGAGGAGAACATTGCAGCCAGTCCTGGTGAGACCTGATGAGCTAGGGATAGATGGAAGGTGAGGAGGACCTCCCCTAATGAATTTAGAGAGGGGCAGGGAGGAGATGAGGGAGGGAGGGTGGGATTGGGAGGGAATAAGGGAGGAGTTATACAGCTGGGATACAAAGTAAATAAACTGTAATTAGTAGAAAAAATAAAAATTTAATTAAAAAAAACAATTCCTCATGTTCAGATGACCCCCCCCCATCATAAACTTACTTTTGTTGCTACTTTATAACTTCAATTTTGATGCTATTACAAACTATAATGCAAATATTTGGGGGGAGATAGAAGTTTTACAGAATGAGTCAAGACCCACAGGTTGAGAACCACTGAGCTAGAGTTCCATGGGAAAAGAAACTTCAGTTGAGAAAATGCCTCCATCAAATTAAATTAGGGAAGACTGAAAAGCATTTTCTTGATCAATGATTGATTTGGAGAACACAGCCTACTGTGGGTAGTGTTATCTCCATGCATGAGGTCCTGAGTTACATAAGGAAGTAGGCTGAGCAAGCCCTCAGAAGCAGGTCAGTAAGCAGCCCTCCTCTGTGGCCTGTTTCACTTCTGGCTTCCAGGTTCCTATCTTGAGCTCCTGCTCTCATTTCCTTTTCTGGTAAATGGTAATCGGAATATGTAAGCCAAATAAACCCTTTCCTCTCCAAGTTGCCTTTGTCATGGTAGTTTGTGACAGCATTAGGAACCCTAACTAAGACTTTTGTTGCTACCATATTTTTTCTGCTATGGAATATTATTTAACATATTGACATCACATATATTGTTTGGATTGATATATTTATGTATATGATATGTGTATTAATAGTTAAACACTTAATTTATATACATTTATATGTAGATGCATAAAACTAGTCTACATTATGTTCTATATATAAGATATTATTCCTATGGGATCTAATGTTGTTCACATATATCTGATTTTGATTACATACATTATGAGGTTAAAAGAATAGAGAAATGACTTGCACACGACACAGAAAAAATGTTCTCTCTCTATATATGTGCAAACAATTCCAGTAAAAGGATGATGAAAACATATGAGAATTACTCTGAAAAGAGCACTTAGGTGTTCTTCCTCCGTTTCTTTAACAAAAGTTTATAGTACTATATGTTACCAAACACAAATTAACTCTTGAAAGAGAAACTGTAGTGAGAATTTTGCTTTATTAAAAAACATAGAAATGTGATGTTTTTGCGTTAAATTCAAGTGTGGGTTATAGGACTGCCTCAGATTGCCCACAGCAGTTGACTATGATTTGCCTCATGCTCTTACGGTGGCGTGATTGCATCAGCTGAAGATAGTTTACATTTGGAAATCTGGGGTCGATTTCAGGGGCTATATAAACACCCAAGGCATCCTCTGCTATTGTTCATGCTGCTGTTATTGGTTGGTGTTTGCTCCCGATGCTATTGCTGATTACTGTTTATTGAGTTCCTGGATTACTTGTTGGAGATTTCTTAACAATGAAGATTAAATTTGTCCCAAAGAACACTATGCCCCTAATAAGCAGGAAATAGTCAAATGACATTGGCACACCCTTTCCATTTTAACCTTCTTTCTTACCTAGTGTTAGAAAGTTGGTAGGGATAGGGGTGCTATAGAGAGGTAGAAAAAAAGAATCCAATAAAGTAGCAAAAAGACCAGCTAAAAGGAACAAGAAAGTTAATTAAAGATTTCTGTTTTGTGTTATCCTCAACCTCTCTACACAGTGCTTTGTCTGTAGTGTGTGGGGCCTCTTTGCAGTGAAAACTTTTCTAAAATAAGAAGACAAGAAGAGAATACCAAACTACTCTGACATCTGCTTTAATTCATGTTATTTCAAAAACACGACACAATCAACAGATGTTGTACCACAAGGTACCACCCCTAGCAAACAAAGATCTAGAGGCAACAAATAACTTCTGATGAGAAAGATGGAATTAGAACCTCCCAGAGTTGAACCCTATAACTGGTTATTCAAAATAAAGTGGTCAGCCTTTATATCAATATATATACAAGCTACACTAAGCCGACTCAGGAGGTTGTTTTATATATTTAAGTATACATATATATGTGCAATTATTAATCAACAGAAAGGGGCCACCAATTTAAGAAGTTGGGAGAACACAAGAGGGGTTAGAGAAAGGAATGAGAAAGTGAAGATAGTGTAATTATATTTTGATTAAAATTTTAATTAAAAAACAAAATAATGGATAAAAATCACAAAAGTAAAGTATATGAGATTTTAATAAAAATGTCATTTCTAGGATCTTTTAAAAGGCTCATGGCCCAAGAAGTTATTATTCAGATTTTCAGCACTAAAGCACTTTCAAATAATTTTAATAACTATATTAAAATAAATGGTATCAACTGTATTATGCTATGTGTCCTTGTTTGGAATGGACACATACTACAATTACCATATAGATAAAATTATTGACCCATTGGAACAGAAAAAAAAATTCATGGATAGAATCTGCCAGTTTAATAATAAGCTAAGTTTAAGAGTTTAAAGATATGTTTTCATATAAAATCTTTTATTAAATCTTTTACCTCATAACATCATTCTTTCTAAAAAATTATCACATATACCAAGGGCCACACCTATTCTAAAAGTATAAATAGAACATTGTTCTGCTTTCAGTTTGTGGTTTTGATAAAACTCTCTGAGTGACTTAGGAGGGAAAAAGACTTATTTGGCTTACACTTCCAGGCCACAGTTTGTCATTAGTGGAGGTCAAGATAGTAACTAAAGCAGGAACTAAAAGCAGAAACAGCAGAGGAGTATTGTTGGCATGCTTACTCAATAGATTTTCAAGGTCAAGTTTCAAAATCTTTCATGATCACCTGAAAAAAAAAGTCTAAAGCATAAAAGTAAAAGTATCATCAGGTCTATCATAGCAACACCCCACTCTTCTGATGAAACTCTGTCACTGGAATGAACACTGTGACCAAAAGCAAGGTAGAGGAGAGTATTTGTCAGGTTTCTCTAGAGTTACAGATTTAGGAGGATGGAGATATATATATATATATATTTTTCATACACATATGAATATACATTTATTCTATATATAATATCTATGTCATTATATATAGTAGATGTAGTAGAATATAAATACAGAATATCAATATGGTAGATAATGTATATTTATTATATATTATATAGAGAGAATTTATTAGAATTACTTACAGGCTACAGTCCAACTAATCCAACAATGGCTAGCTGTGAATAGAAAATACAATAACCTAGTAGCGCTCAGTCCCACCAGTCTGTGTCTCTCAGCTGGTTGTGTATATGCAGGAATACCAAAGCTGTAGCCCCAATTCTGTCATGAACTCAATGACTGGCTCTTTGACCACCCCCCCCAAAGGGAGGAGCAGCCTTGCTAGACCCCAGAAGAAGACATTGTAGCCAGCTCTGAAGAGACCTGATAAGGTAGGGTCAGGTGGAAGGGGAAGAGGTCCTCCCCTATAGGTGGACTTGGATAGGGGCAGGGAGGAGATGAGGGAGGGATCGGGAGAGTGGGAGGGAGTAAGGAAGGGGGCTACCGCTGGGATACAAAGTACATAACCTGTGATTAATATAAAAATAAATAAATTTTAAAAAAGAATGGATGTAATTAATGTACTAGAACTGTGAGGGCAAGCAAGCAAGACAGGAAAAGAACCTCCCTTCTTCCATTGTCCTTACATGTGCTTCCGTCAGAAGGTGTGGCCCAGATTAAAGGTGTCTTTCTGCCTCAAAATTCAGATCAAAAGAATGTGTAATCCTGCCACAAGATTCTGATCAAATACCAGTGTCTCCAGCCTCAAGATCTAGATAAAGGCATATTGTCTTCCTGTCTCCAGAACTGGATCACTGGTGTGCCTTCCACTTCCTGATTGTGGTTCATTCCATATATAATTAAATTGACAAACAAGGAGGAGAGGGTTGCTTTGCCTTACAATTCCAGGAAGTCAGAAAAGGAAGTAAGCAGGAACTGGGCATCAAAAGTCACTGAGAAACACTGCTTATTGACTCCCTTACAATATTATGCTTAGCTAGCCTTTTTATATCATCTAGGACAATCTGCCCATGAAATAATGTTGCCTAGACAGATATCAATTAACTCTCAAGAAAATCCCTCACAGAAATGCCCCAGGCTAGTCTTATCTAAGAAATCTCTTAATTGAGATCTGCTTCTCAGGTGACTCTTCACTATGCCAAGTTTTCAATTAAAGAGAGCTATAGCATACATTTTTTATACACTTTGTACAAAGTCATTAATTCACTTATTAGGTAATCACTCTTGTGTAAATGATATGCCTGGTTAAGAAGACTCATAGCCAGGATACAAAGTGAATAAATTGTAATAAATAATAATAATTGAAATTTTAAAAGGGAGTAGAAAATCCTTTGCAAGAAACAAAAAACAAAACCAAACCAAACAAAAAAACCTGTACCTTCCAAAGAGCTTTTCAAAATGGCGAAAAAATTTCAAGAAAGGTGCTATGGAATCTCGGCATCAGGGATGGGTATACAAACAAACCCCTTTTCTCCCAGAAATGGAATTTGTATAAAATTGCTGAGATCTCCATTTCTAAAGTTTGAAAGTGTAGGTAGAAGGAATCCTGAGTAAGGAAATTACCAATACCTTGACTCATGCTCAAATTTAGCTGGGACAACTAGACTTGGACTCAAACTGTAAAATATAATGGTCCATACATCCTTCGGGATTTGGTAGGAAATGAGTTCCAGGTTCTGGTAAGGCAAAGGAAGAGGACAAAAACTATCCACAGAAGAAGGAGAGCTTAGTGACCTACTGCTTCTCTGGTCAAGGGGACAGGAGGGATCAAATAACAAACTAATCAATAGTAAGGAACATGCATTGGAATACAAGTTTCTTATGCAATATTATGTTATATAACATATTAGTGATGGTGGTACAGAAATTCCTGGTGTGTCTTGGAGTACTCAGTGTTAGATTACACCTAGTGCCTGGAATCTCTTCCATAGATATATTTTATTGCTTTACAGGGTTTTATTTTATTAATTTATTCATTTTACATCCTAATCATAGCCCCCTCTCTTGTCTCCTCCCTGTCACACCCTTCCTCCCTCTTCTCTCCTCTCTCAGTCCCACAGTTCTCAGAAAAGGGGAGCCCTCCTCTCTTACCAGCTGACCCCAGAATATCAAGGCTCTTCATGACTACCTGCATTCTCTTCCTCTGTAGCCTGGCAAAACAGTCTCACACTTGGAGTAGACAACAGAGTTCATGTCAGAGAGAGCCCCTGGTCCCCTTATTAGGTAATCTACATGGAGACTGAGATGCTTATGGGCTACAATGAGCAGGGTCTTGGGTCCTCTTCATGCATGGTCCTTGGTTGGTACATCAGTCTCCAAAGGACCCCCTGGGCCCAGATTTGTTGGCACTGTTGGTCTTCTTCTGGAGCTTCTCAGGGTTCTTCTAATACTCCCCCCCGCCCACACACACACTCTTCCATAAGAGTCCTGCACTCTGCCCAAAGTTTGGTTGTGAGTCTCAGCATCTGCTGCGAACCTCTGATGGGTTGAACTTTTCAGAGAACATGTATGGAAGACTCCTGCCGTGTTCGCTCTCTTCAACCACATCCAGTTTATATATAAAAATATATATATATATTTCTTATTTTCAAAAGACAAGTGACAGTAATGGCCCTATAACTCAGAGGTTGTATGCTTATTTAATATGTAGAAGGCCTTGAGTTTAAAACCCAGCATGCTGGTACATACATACATACATATACACACACACACATGCACACATACAAATGAATTACTGAACTCCAGAGCAGTGGACAGTACCTGTGGAGCAATGGAATAGTACTAGTGTACCTAGCCAAAAGTGTTACACTTGAAGACACAATTTAGATGCTAGCTTCTTTTGCTTATAATCATCAACATCACATGGATACTATCTCCAGTCTTCCGTGGTCAGCTCAGCTCAGTTAAATTTGTATAATGATAGGCAGCTAATCTCTCACAGTATCTAATTACTTGACCAAGGGAGAAAAATAGGATCATCCCAAATTAATAATCTCCTACTGGTGTTACATCAAAGTCATATGTATCCAGTGTGATGCTTGCAGATACTGTAAGTTAACATATGTCACCAGGGAGCCCAAATTGAGGCCCATGTCTGTTAGAGCATAGAGCTTCTGGCCAAGATCTATGCTTCTGTTTCAGATTCTAAAGGCATTGGGCACCCAAAACCTTTTGACCTACATGTTCTCCGAACTAACAGCTTTTCTATACTGAGTTTGTTCCTTTGGGCTACTTCCCAGCAAGTGATGAATAGTTGTTTGTTTGTTTGTTTGTTTTACTTCCTGGATACCTAATGGACAGCCTTCAGGCCAGGTAAAGTATATATTTAGAAGATGATTACTCTGCACTTTGATTATCTTGAATTTCTTTTAAATTTATTATTTGCCATGGCAGGCAAGTGGTATTGTCTATTCTATCCTAGTCCTAATATGCAAGCAAGTATGTCTGAAAAGCCAGTTTAATCCTGGTATAGCAGCACGGAAGAAGGTGAGTTTGTTTGAGTACAGACTTAAGTCGTATTGGTATCACTATCAGCTGTCATCTGAAGGGACTCTTTTCATGAGGATTTTAGTTGTTAAAGAAACAGGCATATCAATGTTGCCCTTCACTATTGTGAATTTGTTGGTATTATATGCCTTATAACTAGTTCTTTCTACATGGACATGTATTCTAAGAATTTATATATTCACAGAATTTTTTTGCCAAGTATAAATGTATATGACCAAAAAGGTCATACTGTTGACCTCCACAACTATGTGCTGCCATCAAGGATCCTTTATGTGCAACTGTACTTTTAGACATCACTTCTATTTAATCATCCTTTCTACTTGATGGTTCAGTTGCTCCAGGTGTATTCCCTGCTTCTTCACACTGTAAAAAAGAATAATATATAGAATAATCGCTGCTGAGTTATATGTACACACACACACATATACATAGGAAGTTAAGCATATACCACATTTAATAAGGTAGATTTGATTTTTCCCTCATGTATTACATCCCAACCAAAGTTTCCCCTCTCTCCCCTAACACTAGTCTTTCCCTCCTTGTCCTCTTTCTCCAGATCCCCACCCTACCCTCATCTCCCATCAGAAAAGAGCAGGCCTCCAGGGACATCAACCAAACAGTGAATAACAAGCTACCCGAAATTCAGGTACATACCGTCACATAGTGCTGAACAAGGTAACCCAGGCCCATCCCCTGTCCCCATCTTCCTCTTCCACTGTTAGGAATCCCAAAAGAACACCAAGCTACTCTGTATGCATATGATTAATGTGTAATTAAATGCTGCTTTCTGTAACCTCCATGTCTGGTTGCAAACCTTGTTCTGAGAATCTCCTATTGTATAAACTCTGCTCTCCAATGGTTCCCTACTATGACAATAAAGCAGCTTACAGACAATCACTGAGCAAGGGAAAGAATAGAGTTAGACTTATTACCACTAGGTGGGGAAGAGTGAGAGGATAAGAAGTAGGCAATTGAGGGAGAGGATTCAGCCAAGGGCACAGGTGCTGAAGACACCAGGAGAGAGAGAGCTCAGCAGGAAAGCCAAAAATGCAAGTATCTTGGAATGTATTCAGGGAATTAACAGATTAGTTTAGAGGATTAAGAATAGAGTAATAACTGATCAGTTCCTGTGCTGTGGAGCGTATTATAAACAAATATAAAGAGTCTCAGTTATTTATATGATAGCTGGGTTAAAAGTGAAACTAAGAGAACAAACACTTTTTTTTAAATGTAATTTTTTAATTTTTATATTAATCACAAGTTCGGTACTTTGTATCCCAGGCATAGTCCCCTCCCTCATTCCCTCCCACTCACCCCATCCTTCATCTCCTCCTGCCCCCTCCAACAAACACACTTTTATAAAAATAACTGTAACACTACTCAGGCATCACATATGTGCAGAAGAATTATGTCAGACCTCTACAGGCTCTGTGATCTCTGCAAGTCCCCATAATTCCAGGTCAGATGATTCTGTGGGCCTCGGTGTGTCCCGGACACCTCTGCTTCCTGCAATCCTTTCTCCTCCCTCCTTTTCTTCCACAGGACACTCCCAGCTCTGCCTAATGTTTGGCTGTGGTACTCTGCATCTGTTCCCATCAGTTGTTCGATGAAGTCTCTCTGGTCTCTTTGATGACAATTTTGCTACACTTTGGTCCCAGAACACTCTGCAGGCAGGATAAACTGTAGGCTGAAGGTTTAGTGGCTGGGTTAGTATACCAATACCTCCACTTGAGGCTTTACCAGGTAATAGAAGATGGTCTGGCCAGGCTCCATGTCCCCTATTAGTAGGAGTCTTTGCAGGATTCCTCTTTTAAATTTTATGGTGTTTTCTGACACCACGTTTCCACATTGGCCCTGAAGTAGTCTTAAATTCTAGTTGTTTTTCCTAGTATTCCCCCAACATGATCCCTGGTATTCCCAATCCCAGCTGCCCCTGGTACACCTGGTAAATCTATTCTATTTCCCCTTCCCAGGGAGATCATTGTGTTCTCCTTTAAGCCTTCTTTGTTACTTAGCCTGTCTGTGTCTGTGAACTTTGTACAACCACTTTGGAAGTCAATATAGCAGTTTCTCAGAAAATTTGAAATTGATCTGCCTCAAGACCCAGCTACAACTCCTGGTAATACATTCCTAACCTATCACATGGACACATGCTCAGTTATGTTAATAACAGCTTTTTTTTTTCATAATAGCCAGAAACTAAAAATAACCTATATGTCCCTTATCTGAAGAATGGAAAAAGCAAATGTGATATGTTTACACGATGGAGTATTACTGAGCTGTTAAAAACAAAATCATCATGAAATGTATAGGCAAATGGATGGAACTAGAAAAAAATCATCCTGGGTGAGGTAACCCAGACCCAGAAAGACATACATGGTATGTACTCACTTATAAGTGGATATTAGCTACAAAGTAAAAATGTCTAGTTTCTAATCTCACATTTTCTTCACTTACAATAAAAATGAGTAGGGTGTTTACCTTCTCTACATTGCTTTTTCCTCATTATTGATATAAATAATTTCAAAACCAATTTCATCATATAAGGAAAAAAATATGTGGCCTTTTTTCCAAGTTTAGCTTATTTAATTTAACATAATTATCTCCTGTTCCATGAAGATTTTGAAACTGTTGTGATTTATTACTTTTTTAAAATTTACAATTGCAAAAACTTTTTTGTGTATGGGTCCCATAATTTCCTTATCCAGTCTTCTCATAATAGACATGTAGAAAAATCCCACACCCTGGCTATAGTTAATAGCTAATCAATAAAAATGTCATGCAATAATTGATAGTATGTTGATTTCTCAAAGCAGTCTTAATTTGTATAATTTTTCACTAAACATGTTCTATTTAATTATTCTATAAAAGGAAATATTAAAGTCTTTTTAATATTGACATTCTAATAATTAAATAAGATAAAACTTCTACATCAATTAGCACAAGTGTTGACATATTATAGCTCTTAATTGTTAGCAATAGTGAGTCATTAAAATATCTAAATTTAGGCTAATATATAAAATAACTTAAAATTTATGATCTAACATTTACGGAGGAGATAATCTAATATACATAAAATTTAACTGTAAAATTGAGCAATAAAAGAGAACATTTCAACATAAGAGAAACAACTATTCCCTACTGGTAACCAGTAGGTGTGTTCTAGTGAGGAAGGGCAAACTTTGGTGTTCTCTGAAGGATCAATTATTCTAGGCTCTTCGATTTTCAAGTGAGAGAAGTTGTGTATGAACAAGTGAGATCTTAGTTCACAGAACTGAGAAGACTACAGTCTGCCTTAAATTATCTATTACTAAATCCAAGAGTTCAAGGGGTCCTGACGTCTTCTTTGGGAACTGAGCTCTACATCTCTTTGTGTGGAAAGTCAATCTATTCAATCTTAGAATTTGGTGATCCATATCCAAATGAAAGGGACCCTTCCTAAAAAGTCATGTGGTAAATTAAGAGGACCTATACTTGGGTAAAGTGTTCTCCTTGAACCAATTAGTGAGGCCAGAAACCATGAAATGCTCTAGATAACCTAGGTCATATGCCCAGCTTCTTAAGAACTGACAGGCACAGCCAGGAAACACACACACACACACACACACACACAAAGGTTTTCGAAGAAAACTGTAGTTCTAAGAATCAGGTGGAAGAGAAAGAGAACAAAGTTAGAAATACTAAGAGTATAGTGAATTTCTCTTATTAAGGATACCAGAGGGCAGGCTGAGACTACTACAAGGGACCTGTATGA
The DNA here is from genome assembly GCA_028658305.1 of Pachyuromys duprasi. NCBI lineage: Eukaryota > Metazoa > Chordata > Mammalia > Rodentia > Muridae > Pachyuromys > Pachyuromys duprasi. Next base: position 38,856,385 of record CM053744.1, read on the forward strand.
TGGAACATGTGATGAAAGCTATGGAATGAAAACTCTGCAGATAGAGGACAACCAGTAAATTTCCTAATCTAGCCCGCTAAACTAGATGTTCTCACAGGTTTGCTCTTCAACTGATCAAACAATGCTGGTTTCAGTAATCAGCCAAAAATGTACAGTAATACAATTTTGCTCAGTGAATGAGTAAATAAAAGGAGAGGCAGTTGAATAAATACATGCTTTCACCTTAAAATTGCATTTCCCCTTTGTAGGTAATGAAAGTGGGTAGGCTCTGTTTAGCTTCTGTCTTGAGGCCATGTAGCTCATGGCAAAATCACTTCTTGTTCCATATTGGGCTTTCTTGCCACCATCCCACAACTTCCTCTTTTAGAACTGGCTGTTTTCTAGGCTGACTCACAGAAATCCAACAACAGAGGATTCATGGCCAAGTTTTATTTCCAGAATATTTCCTTTGTTCCTCAACTTTTCATGAAAGACTTTGAACTAAATTACATTTGTATGCCAGGAACTCAGAAGCTTCTAGACACTTTAATATCAGAAGGGAACTTAAGAGCCATTTAGTCCAGAGGACATCATAGAGTAAAATGAAGCTATATAACCATTTCTGTCATGGAGAGAAGGGTAGGGCCCACCTCCTCTGCTCTTTAATGTCTAGTGACTGGGTGACTACTGCAGCTATTCCATTGAAGGGAATTCTTCAGACATAATTGTAAAAAATACTCAACAGGCTCTCACTTCAACAGAGTCTCAGGACTTCAGAAAATTGTAGAAAGAGCATACAATCTGTCCCCATGGTACAAACACAGAAACCTCCTTCCCCAGGGCCCAGCAAAACTGGCAGCCTCTAGGATCTGACATACGGAACACCCACATTTAAAAATATAAAGACTCAGGACTGTTACATTGCTCCCATCCCAGCCACCCCTTCATCCATTAAATCTCTTATGATTTTCTAAAGGCAGCCACCTGTTTGCCTCACCCATACTGAGAAAGAGATTTCCTGGAGGGTAGCTGAAGGGAGCTGTGTGAACCGGGAACCGCACTGTGTGTGGCCTCTGCAGTTCTCCTCTTACACTATGTTGAAGACAGAGACAATCTGCTTCCCCTCCTCCCCAATCCACAGACTTGGTTTAAAGAAGTATTCGTATTTTTGTTGCTGACCTTTAAAAATAAGACTCCACATCTTCAGCTTCAAATAGAGTTTAGGGAAGCCTTGTGTTGTCTAGTAATGTTTAATTAAAATATGATATGGCACCCGTTACTCATCAGATATCCCTCTGTCTTTATAGGCATCCAGACTTCAGAAGACCATGCCAAAACTGTGGAAATACAATCCTTGAGCATCCTAAAGTATTTTAGACTTTCCTGGCAGTTTCTTTATCATGTGAATGTGAAGAACATTGACCTCTTCAATTTCTTCACTTTGGACAGATCATCACCATGAAAAGAGCAGGTGGGAAAAAAAACCTCCCTGGACATTACCTTGAGAACTTGTGTCTCAGGGAGAAGTTGCATGGAACAGATCGCTGCCAGATGCTAAGAGTAAGCTATACACCAAAGAGAATCTTAACAGTCAGACATGGGAGAAAAATGGGCAGAAGGGTGTAAATCGGTGTATTAGAGCAGCCAGTATAGAAAATATCATAGAAGTTCCTTAAATAACAAAAAATAAAACTTTCACTTGGCCTGTCTATACAACATCTAAATTTATACCGAAAGGAATAAAATAGCACATTATAGAGATACCTATATACTGTATTGTATTCTCAATAGGCCTCATGATGCTTACCATGAGCCCCTGGTGCTGATGGATGGATAAAACAATTACAGTATTGGTACACAATAAATTTTTATTTAGCCATAAATAAGAACAGATAGGTCATTGGTTAAAACATGGATGAAATTTAGATCATTGTGTTTTAACTGAAATAAGTGAAAAAAAATTACAAATGCAGGCTTTTCCTTATATGAGAATCTAGTTGCAATTCGTGTGTTTGTATAAATCCATGCATGTTTGTAGATTACACACACACACACACACACACACACACATATATATATATATATATATATATATATACATATACACATATATGAGTCTCTATCCATCCACATGATATAAAAGTGGAAAGATGACTATTTAGGAAGATTAAACAGACTAGTAAGGAGTAGAATTGGAGGAAAAGAAAATAGCTTATTAGAAACGTGTATGGAAACATCTTACTAGAATCTATTATTTTGTAAATTGAATTGATTAAAAGTAAAATGAAAATACTTCAAAGTTAGTTATGGAGGTACATTAATCCTGAACATAGATTTCTTAGGATCTCAGTATCAGAGCTCTCCTTGAACATAATTTGAATTTACCCTAAATGAATTCTTCAGCCTCTTCGAATTAATTGCTTTCCTTACTACTGTGATTACCACATCGACAACAAAAACAACTTGATGTAGGAAGATCTTCACGGTTCCCAGGAAGGGCAAGAGTGGAGGATGTATGGATGGAAAGTGAAAGATAAGAGAGAAATACCATTCAGTATGTTTGAAAAGGCCATAAGGAAGCATATTCTCTTATAAGCTTAGTTTAAATGGAATTATGGCACACAGTAATAATACTCTCCACCAAGTGTATGAAGCCCTACCCCCCCAAAAATAAGTTCTAATCCCAAGCATAGGAAATTTCCCTGTGCATTGCCGTGGTGGGTTCAAGGGTCTCATTAAACACAACATGGCCTTTTGTTATTGCCTTATTAATCTCTCCAAATCTGAGAGGGAATCCGTGCCTGGTACAGGAAAACTATATTACCCATGGCTGGAGAAAGCATAGAACCTTGAGGGATTTGTTACTCTCAGTTCCTGAATTAATATCATTATAAATGTGTTCTAAAGACTTATTCTTTATAGGCATAGATAACTTCAGCTCTTACCTTTCATTAAAGATGGTTTCATTTTTTTTTCTTTTTTTGTCAGCAAACAATGGTTACTAAGAGATCAACTACTGGCAAAAACTCAAAAGAATATGTCCCTATAAGATGCATCTGATACATCTACTCTAACTCTGTTTCCAGGGAATCAGGCACCTTCTTTCTGTCTTGGTGGGTGCTGCTTACCTGTGATGCATAGATATGCATGCAGATAAAAGACCAAGACACAAATAACTAAACAAATCTACTTAAAAGATAGAGAGATAGCATTCTTGTCCTGAAGTTCTTCCAGATATCCATGTATGTTTGCTAGGTGTTCTTGGGATATTTCATCCTGTGGGTCACAGGCATAACAGTCTAAGAATTGTTGAGCTGGAACATTGAATGCCTTAGTAATCAAATTGGCTAAATTCTCACAGGTTTTTACTCATGGGTTTCATTTTGCAGATAGGAAGACTGAGGCTGAGAAAATGGAGCAATATGTATTTTAGTCAGCTGACTAAAGACTGGTTAATAGGAAGACAAACATTTTCTCACTGTTACAAGTGCACTTAGGTTTTTAGTCATCATCCCGCTATGCTGTTTAAGAGAGTCCAAATCTTTTACCCTATACAAGACCCTGGTCTTTAGTGCAGGGTATCCTAGGCTATCACATGAGAGATCAGACCGGAGAAAATTCTTCAATTGCTGCTTAGTGTCATGCTTTAAGGTTGTTTGGCAGGACTTGCGAGGAATTGATGGAGGCCTGTTTGCTTAGTTTTAATACTGAAGGTCAGAGCTGTCCTCCCTGGAGATGTGGCATTAATATTCACATCATCTCTCCACTATCAAAGGCTCCTTGTTAAGGGCTCTTCCAGAGCCCTCAATGGCAGCTTTGTTTACTTCCTTAAGGATCTCTTCAAAAAATTAACAGATACCTACTTTATATATGAGACTCAATTGGCAGTAGAATACTATCCTCAAACTCATTTAAGTAGAGAGAATTCTATTTTCCTGTGTAAATAAAGCCTAAGGCGGTGTGAAGCTAAGTTCAGCCTCAGGTAGAGCTCTTGGGATGCTGTCGCTGTCCTGCCATAACTCAGCTTTGCTTCTGAAGCCATGACTCCACCCTAGGAATTGATCACTCCTAATGGTGACAAGGGTGTTTTTATAGCATCTCTGGCTAAGGCATGACCATCTTTATTCCCACTGGGTACCATGGCTACCTGACAATCCTGTACCAATCAAGAAACAACTCATGGAATATGACATGCTGATTGATCATACACCAAAAAGACACATTAGAGTCAGCTAAGGATGGGTTTCAGTCTTTGTCTATAGGGTTATTGTGAAGAAGTTACTATGATGCTAAAAGCATGCAACATGCAAAAGTATGGGTCTTGTGCTACAAAGTTCCAGGTAATGCTTCTCACCCTTAGGAAGCTTAAACTTATATGCCAAATGATTCAGGACTTAAACCTTTATATGATTTGTGTGTGTGTGTGTGTGTGTGTGTGTATGTTTTTGTTTCATGTCGATATGCAGAAACTATTTACTATGTGTAAAATATGAGGAAATTTTAATTTGTCAAAGGAGAACTTTCAGGCCCATTGTTACAGAAAAATCATCCAAATCACTCATAATATATATCTAATGAAAACAATGACAGAGAATGGAAAAGTTGTCACAAGAGGCTTGGAAAGTTAAAGCAGAAGACAGGATTAAATAGACTGGATAAAAAGTATATGGAAGGTAGGAATTCCCATAGAGGGGTGAATAGAGTTCATGATGAACTATTAGATGTTTTATAGTAAAGAAAGAAATCTGAGTTCCTTACACTCACACACACACACACACACACACACACACACAAATGATAAATGGCCCTGATTTTCAGATTAAACATTTGGAAGTATAGGGAGGGGAAGCAATTTGATAAGTGAAGGGAGCAGTGAGAGAAAGAACAGAAATCTGCAAAGGGGAGTCCACACTGTAAGGAACCAGGATCCATGGGAATGGTTTGAATTGAAATAGAGAAAACCAAGCTGTACCACTAATAATTGTCAGTTCTGTTAGCAGGGGAAAAAAAAAGACCAAACAAAACCTCTGACAGTCATGAGAATAGCAACCTTAAAGGGTAAATTCAAATGTGTAAAGGGGGATTTTTCACTTATACTAGTGATTGTATGAGTATATGTTTACCGGTAGCAGGTCAGGAGTTCTTACAAATAAAATGTCAGCTGATTCTCTTGCAGCTCCCTACATACAGGCAACACTGGCAAAGGAGAGTTAAGCCAAGTTACCTTCTGCCTACTGCAACTGCAAGGTTGGTTGAGTTGTCTGCTCTCCAAGGGAGCACATTTGTGAGCTAGCAACCCTATCTTGTTCATGCACAGTGGTCCTGGATTGTTTGGGATTAATTTCTAGCTGTGGGCCCTGGTGAGGAGGAAGGCTTTCTGTGAAAATGGAAAAAAAACAAGGATTCTGACCAGGAAAGCCCTGACCACTAGAGGTAGTCAACTCCAGTTCAATCCCAACTCCAGGCTCATGATTTAACCTTGAATTCATGTACTGAATATGAATGTAATAAAACCAACACTCTAATATTCCTGTAAAGTTTGAGTAAAATTTAAATAATTCCTATTCAATAAACACTATAAATTTGGAGAAACAAAAGGCATTTATTAAGGACATCTTTATTTTGCATCATACGAGGAGACAATGAAGGGGGAAAAGAAACTAAGACTGAATATGACTTACTGGAATTCTTTGTACCCAGCACATAACAGATTGGCTAAAGTGGTCTTTAAAATAAGTGGGTGGTCTGAATGAAAAGCGTACAGTTTTATTGTTGCCTAAGACAGGAATTCAATATGGAGCCAGGCTGGACTCCAGCTGATAATCTCTTTTCACACATATACATCACAACTCCCAACAAAGTCTAAGTTCTCAGGGCTTTTGTTCACACTCAGAATGTGATTATTGTCCAGAATCAAACATTTTACAAAAGAATATAATTACAATTTATCTGGTAATATATGTTGTCAATTTTGTGATCAGGGAATGAAGAATTTTAAGTAACACTGAAGTCACTCAGGGATTTTGTAAATATAAACTAGTATTGCTTTCATTAAATTGTTCTTCTCTGATTGTGGAATACATGTATATAATTCATTTTCATTCCTCTTACTTCCTAATACCGTTTCTCATCTTCCCCTCCTCTAGCTGAAACCCCTCTTACAGAGAAGTGTCCTTTCCGTTTCCACATCTTCCCTTTCTGTATGACCCATCAAGTTTTAAAAAGTCTGCCTACATAGGATGGATGGAAAGTTATTTACTAGAGCACTGGCCTATAGTCAGTGGTTCTCACAGCCACCATAAATAGTAAGTAGGCCCTCATGGAAGCATAGGACTTCAAGACTTTTACCCATTACATAAGCTTAGCAACAGTACTTGATAACCTTGTGGACATGTGAGGCATCACAACTGCAACTTTCATGCCAGATGTCAATTAACATTTTTATTCTGCAGATGTTCCAGGGCTAAAGGAAGGATATGCTGACTAATTCTGCCCACAAATCCTGAATTAAAGATGAAAGTGTATTATCCTCTTGCTGGATAGTACAGTAAATTAGATTAAGTAGGAAGGAGACGCTATCCTGCCGGGCTTAATGTAAGGGGCTTTAGTGGAGGAAGCTGGTGAGAGCTTCATTTCCTCAGCCCACTGTCCCTGATCAGGCAATGTGTCTATCTCCCGCTAATGTCCCTCCTAATGTTACTGGCAGCCCAACTTTCTTGCTGTGCCTGTGGAATCCACTCATATAAAGAAAACCAACCTAAAATAGATGCCATCCCAACAGCTAAGCTTTGAGAAGAAAGGGGATGAGAAAGTGGAGTCAACTTATGGAGCAACTTTTGTGCCAGATGTAAATTTTTATTTTATGCAGAAGTTCCAGGGCTAATGGAGGGATATACTGAGTAATTCTGTCCACAATTCTGAACTAGGGATGAAAGTGTACTATCTACTTGCTGGACAGCAAGGTCCAGGGTATAAAACTTTGTAATCTTTGGGTTTAATATTAGGTCCAATGGTGCAAGTATAATCCAGGAGGGGACAGTGGAAGTGGCAAGAACTTGCTATCATTTTGCTTATAAATGGTTAAAGATGTTTCAAAGAGATTTTATTATCAGTGGTCTTTACCCACTCAATTTGAAAGAATTTAAGTTATATAATTTTATCTTATTGTAAAAAAACTTTTAATTTGTTATGAATGTTCATTTTATGAGCGCAAAATTCCTTTTACTTCTGTCTGCTGCTGGAGCTTTGTACATGCTGTTCACACTATCTGAACATCTTCACTGTTTCAATGCATCTCATCTGTTTCTCAGAAAACTTCTCCAGAGACACGTTTCTTCACATTCTTCTCTAAGTTCCTGTCTGCTTCTAATCACCAAGCAGGAAGAGTCATTTTTCCATACAAAGTCCCATGCACTTTCTACCCTTATCCAAATGGACATTGCTAATTATCATGGAAAAGGATTTTGTTTACTTTTCAAACTGTGTAGGGCTAGAGAAGTGCTTACCATAAAGCACTGAGGAGAAAAGATTTATTTTGACTTACGGCTTTAGAGCATCCAAACAAGGTTTCTTAGTTCCATGCCCATGAGAAACATTTAATGACAATGACACTAAGGCTCAGAGGAGTTTATATTTTTCTTGGGCCACCATTAAAGATCACTTCAAGGTTGTTCATGAAACAGAAAGAACCATAGGAATAAACCAAGAATAATAAATGCCCCAAACACTTGGACTGTGGTTACCCTACTCCTTGGCCTCTGTATTTCTCCAAGTAGAGCCACCATCCTGGAAAAAAATTATACAACACACATATTCATGAACATAGTTCATTTGCAACAACCCCCCCATTCTGTGCTTAACTTATCTCACAAAAGTTAGGTTTAAAATATCCAGGATTATTACGTTACATACATGGTTTCAGTGTGTGTTTATTGAATACACACAGCAATTCATAAAATTGTCATTTTCTTTTAAATATAATGCATATGCTAATCCATGATATACACATATATAAAACTTGTATATGTATCATATATATATATATAAATATGTATACATACATGCATACATACTCTAGTCAACATATAAACATAGAGCTAACCTTATAGTAAGCTCATCTCTGTTATGAATACTATTTATATCTCAAAAAGAGATTTAAAAAAATAACAGAATTTACCAAAGGGCTACACCAGACTATGAAGTCATAAGTGACTGCTCAGCCTTACTACACATTAATGAAATAAGATAGCATTTCCTACAACTCTAATTATCAAGGATTACAAAATAAATAACATCCACTGTTGGCAGAAGTACAGAGAAAGGACTTTATCATACATTAGCAATGGGAGGGGAAGATGTTTACAGCCTCAGTCCATTGCAAATTTGGCAACCCATATTCAAGGACTGGGAGTTTACCATAGCCTTTGGTCCAAAAAACAATCTACTTCCTGTAAATTAATTTCTACGATGGAAAGAATTAGAGCTAGATTTGGATTAAGCAATATTCACCACAGGATTATGTGAGCAAATGAAAATCACACTGATAATGTAAATACTTAATTGTAGTCACTCAGGAAACAAATATTCAGTGATTCTGTAAGTATAAGATCCTAAGTTGAGGTATTGAAATTGTAATGATGCAGAGTTGGGGAATTATAGATGTAGTTATGACTTTGATGGAAACATTACAGTGCTTATCAGTACTGAAGTACAGAATTTCAATTAGCTATGGCTGTAATATTATGCTAAGGACATCTGCTATGATTGAATTTTTAATGTTCCCTACAGGCTCATTTATTGACTACTTGATCTCCAGGTTGGGATGTTATTGTAGAAGGTGAAAAAATTTCATGGGACCTACCTAAAGGAAGTGAGTGTGGCCTCATGTTTTTTGACATTTGTACCAGATTTGCTCTCTATTTATTTCCCTTCTGTGCTTCTGTTTCCCATCCACCAGGCTTTGAAGACACTCCTGAGCTTCATATTCCCTCCATCATGATGTTGTACAATTAACCACGAGTTGAAGCCCTTGAAGCTCTGAGTAAATCTGTATCATACAGATTGGAAAAGTACATTACCCCATATCCAAAAGTATGATTTGGAAAAAGCTTAGCAATGTCTCATCATTTATGAGATATTTTTAAAGATTTCACTTGATAGAAGAGTCCAGTTTTACATAAAATGTTTTGCACTCGGTATGTAAAATACACAGACAAGCACAGAAGAATGAAAACTTGCATAGTATTACCAAAACAGCTGTTGACTGTAAAAGTAAGTGTGAACAAAAGCCCTGTTCTTTTTTCTGTTTAATCTAAATTTTCAAATAAAACCCAATTTGCCAAGGGAAGAAATGATATTAATGAAAATAAGCATTCATAAAAAGAAAAGAGTGTATTTATTTAGACTCGTCGCAGAATTCTCCTAGAACTATTAAGCTCTGGAACTCTCAGTGGAAAATGAAGAGATGTCCATTTCTTCCTACTAGCCCTGGCAGACATTTCATCCATTTGAAAGTAGGGAAAACATAATGTTTTCCTCATGCCATCCCACAGCTGACCTGTAGACCCAGATCAGTTTCTTCATGTCTTTGCCTCCCAGCATAGTCTCTGTGTTGCTTACCACCCTCTGCCATCCTACAGTAAACTCCTGAAGAACATGAAATAAAATGATCTAGTTCACAGTTGAGAAAGGTTAGGTTAATTATTCACTCTGTAGTTAATATATATATATATATATATATATATATATATATATATATATTTACCAAAATCAAGGAAACTGATTGGATTACTACAATTTAGCCCATAAGAAAAATAGAAGTAGCTATATGTAGTACAAGTATTTTTATATTTGGGATATTAGATAGGATATTATTGAGTCACTACACTGCCTTTGCCTTTTTAGCTCTAGATAAGTTTTTGATGCTCTTACATTCATAAATTTTCTTATACAAATTGACTGTGAGCTGAGCATGACATTATTGCTAGCTAACAGGTGTTCATCACCATATACAGACATTTGAAGTATACCAACAAGACATGATAACTCGTGATATGGACAGACTCACTTTTCTTCCCCAAAATAGTAAGCATGGTTTTACAAAGTGTGTTGCTATGTGTGTCTCTGAGTTTCTATATGTTCTTGTCATAACTTTACTGTAAAATAATATTATATGGGCATGCCCTTTCATTGATAAGAAAATGGAAGAATGTGAAAAGAAAAAAAAAACAATTTCTTTTACTTGAAATGGAGTACAGAGCTAAACAGAGACTTCTCAACAATGGAATGTCAAATGGCTGAGAATCACTTAAAGAAATGCCCAGCATTCTTAGTCATCAGGGAAATGCAAAGCAAAATGACTCTGAGATTACATCTGATACTCCTCAGAATGGCTAAGATCAAAAACTCATGTGACAGCACATGCTGGCAAGGTTTTAGAGCAAGGGGAGCACTCCTCCATTGCTAGTAGGAGTGCAAACTTGTACAACCACTATGGAAATCAATCTGGAGGTTTCTAAGAAAATTGCAAATCTATCTACCTCAAGACCCATTATGCCACTCCTAAGCATACACCCAAAAGATGCCCCATCATACTACAGGAACACTTGTCTAGTATGTTCATGGCAGCTTTACTTGTAATAGCCAGAAACTGTGAATAATCTAATCTAGTTCTCGACCGAAGAACAAATAAAGAAAATGCAGTACATTTACACAATGGAATACCACTCAGCTATTAAAAACAAAGATACCATGAATTTGCAGGCAAATGGATGGAACTAGAAAAGATCATTCTGAGTGAGGTAACCCAGACCCCGAAATACATACATGGTTATGTACTAACTTATATGTGGATATTAGCCATAACAAACAAGATAACCATGCTACAATCCACAGACTCAAAGAAGCTAAAGAGGGCAGAAGGGAGGATGCTTGAATTTCACTCAGAAGGGGAAATAAAATAGACATCTAAAGTAGGTAGAAGAAGGGAACTAGGTGGGAGATTGGGTGGAGATGAGAAGAGGCCATCTCAGAGGCTCCCAGGAGTCTATGGGGTGACTGTAGCTCACACTCCTATCAGTAGGGGATATGGAGCCTGATGTTGCCACCTCCTGTAGCCAGGTGACTGCCAGTGCAGGGAGGGAGACACCAACCCAGCCATAAAACCTTTGACCCAAAATTTGTCTCACCTCCAATAACTGTAGGGATAAAAATGGAGCAGAGATTTCGGGAATGACAAACCAATAACTGGCACCATTTGACACCCACCCCTCAGAGAAAGCCAGCCCTGGACACTATTAATGATACTCTACTGTGCTTGCAGACCGCATCTTAGCACGTTTGATTTCAGGAAGGCTTCATCCAGCAGATAATGGGAACACACACACACACACATTCTAGCAAGGAGGAAGCATTAGCTAGTAACATTGTTTTCTCATTTTGCATTAGAAAACCCTGAAATTATACAGAGGTATAGACATATTCTCAGTGTTTTAGGTTGCTTAGTGTTAGGAGTTGGTCTTAAATATTGGTCTTTCTAACTTCAGAACTGACACAGAATGAAGTCAGCTGCCACTTATGACTTGTGTTGGTTCTCCTCACTTGGAACAGCACTGGGACATAGAAAAGAGCAGCCTATGACCCCACTCTGCACCCATCTGTTAAATATCTTGTTTGGAGACATCCTTCCATCTGTAACCCATTGTGAAGACATGCCCATTAATGAGACACTGAGAACAAACAGAACTTGTACTTCCTCCTGAGGCTCTGCTTCAGGCTGCCTAATTGGAATTTATGAGTGTCCATGGTAAAATTTCTACATAATAAAATCCTTAGATTTCTCTTGAGTGCTTAGGTAATACTCGAACAAAGCTTCAATGACAGAATGTATAAGTCAAATCTTCCTGCATCGTGTATGTTTGTGTGTATGTGTGTGTGTGTGTACTTTTATGTTGAAGAAGAAGGTTGTTTTCATAAATCTGATTCACAGAACAGTCTGCTGCTTCACATATGCTCTTTACTTATTCAAACGTAAGGTGGATTAAGTTCAAGCTTTTCATACAGTATTTTTGAAGAGTCTGTCTCTTGGCTGTTTGTCTTCATAAGCACTATTTTCCCCTCTTGTCTCAGAGTGGTTCACCTTCTGAGCCCCAAACAGGTGACAGAGATCCAGTTTAATTCCAGCATTCTTTCTACCATTCTGGTCATGATAAGTGTAAAAAGTGGTTAACAGCAGCAACAGTTATAATGACTTCTCCTCTCTGACTAGTGTTTAGCATTTATGAAACAACCTTCTATTAATTGGACCTCATGCCATCCAGCCACACAATGAGGTAGAAATAATCTTAATTATAGCTAAGGGGTATTCAGAGTCATACCTTACATTTTAAAATGTCTCTGCAAGGTCCATATACTAATGACTTGTTTGCCATTCTGTGGTGCTATTGGGAAGTAATGGGATATTTAGGAAGTTGAACCTTGGTGGCTGAAAGTGAGATCACATGGATGTTCTTTTAAGGGGAGTGTTGGGATGCTGCATTCCACAAATTTCCTAGAAACAATGGGGTAAGAAACCTTCCCCATTATATGTTCCTCACTATATAATCCCACCACAGACCCAATATGAAGGGACCAAATAAACACACACTTTAACCTCTGAAATCAGGAGCCATGTAAATATATCCTCAATTTAAGCTCAGTTTTTCCGAATTTATCCCAGAAATAAAAAGTTGAATGGTGGGGCTAGAGAGATGGTTCAGTGTTTAAGAGCACTGTCTGTCCTTCCGAAGGACCTGGGTTCAGTTCCCAGTTTCTATATGGCAGCTCACAACTGTATGTAATCCCAACTCCAAGGGATCTGACACCTTCATGCTAAAACACATAAAATAAAATTAGATAAATTAAAAAAAAAGTTGAATGGCATGCTTAGAAAGCAGCAATAACTCTCTAAGATCAGAGAAGCAGTCTTAAGTGAAGTTGAACATGTGTCTTTCATAAAGAGGATTACAGCATGTCTTAAGAATCCTAACCACATGCTATAATAGAAAGTGTGCTTGAATCAGCAGATACAGAAATGAAACATAAAACAAAGAACCCAGAAGGCCCCAAGAAAGAAAAAGCATATGAGCTTGACCTTGGCTACCAAGGAAACTCCCAAGAAGTGGTGATGGGACATGGTGGGAGTGGAGGGTAAGATTAATACCCACAGAATATCTGAGATAGATGCAAATCTCCATGCTGCTGCAGCTTGTAATAGAAAATAACCCTTGTAATCAACTTTTCCAGGCTTTCAATGCCACAATCCTCTCACTGAGATTCAAAAGCTGGGAGTCTTTTTCAAATCTTCTCTGTCACTATTCACAACTAGTGCCAGGGCCAATCTGCAATCTCTTATGATCTCCCTGTATAACCAGCCTTAGCTCTTCCCATCTTCACATTACCCTCTCCTGGCTTCTCGCTGGCAAACTTGAAAACTTTTCTTCTGCCAGCTGAGTTGACAGAATCATAGGATTTTTGTTGGGGTTAACAGTGACATTATTCTTATACTTAGAGAGGATCTATGTCTATTATATTTAATATAGTTAGTGGAATTTTATAATTTGGAACTTGTTTCACAAAGAAGTTGATAAGATGAGGATACACAGAACGAGACCTGAGACACCCAGCTAGTAATAACATTAGCTCAGGGTAACTCATCACACTATTTTATCAACTTGATTTTGCAAGAATCCATTTGAAAAGAAAAAGTTGAAACTCTGTGGAGTCCCTTTGAAATAAGAATAAAATATAAATTCCTAACTGTAGCCTGGAAAGCTGTCCTTGAACCCTGCCTGCTTCTGCAGCCACTTTATGTTCCCTTCTTTCTTTGTTCCTTCTGCTCCAGTGACCTTCCTGGCCTTTGAAACTTCCAGGTTCTTCCTCTCTCAGGGGCTTTGAACTTGCTTATCTTTTTTTCTCTTAGCCTCAGGGTACTTTTAAATTAGATCTCAACTCAATATACCTTCCATAGAAGGGTTTTTCATCACAATCCTTTTGCACTCACCTACACTACCATATTTTGTCTTCTGTAACATTTTTAAGTGTGTTTTTCTGTTTGTTTAAATATAATCATTATTTAGTGCATTGTTTAACTAGATGACTTGCATGTGCCAGGAACTCCATCTTGTTTGACCAGGTTATTAAAGATTTGCTGGAGTTTCACTTTCATCTCAGACATACTGTTCACAGTTTTCAGCTTGTGCACTCAAGTTTTATACTTGGCAAACTTCAGCTCTGCAAGTTTAACATTGCACGTAGCCGTTGTCCTCTCAATGACTGAGCAGAAGCACTGACATTTAGAACTCAAGGAGTTAAGTACATCAAAGATCTTTGTATGGCATGGGGTAAGATCTCTCCAGTTATGAATTATCTTTTCCTAAATCAAAATATCAGCTTATTGAAAAAAACAGTAACAGAATGACAATAAGAAGTGATGATGCTGAAGGAAGTTGGTCATTTTAGGGATGAGTGGAAGAAAAAAAAACACTATAGAAAAGTAAAGGCTGGGACAGGGCTGACTTCTTAACAGGATTCCAACAAATCTGAAATTAAGTTTGTCAAGTTGTATTCATTTTTGACTGATGTTAGAATGGGTTATTACAAAGTTGGTGTTTTAATTCTACGCATGTTCATCATCCCACAATTCTGTAAGTCTGCTGCCCTAATGGACCCTGTCAGAACTGCATGAGGTCAAAGTAAGAGCAAAGCTGGCCTCTGGAAAATGCTCATTTCTAAGTTAATGTGACTTATCACCGGAGTCAAGTTCCTTATGCTTGTTGCTTCAGTGCACTCACTCGGCTGGGGCTTGCTTCACTTACATCTAGTCCCCAGTCTTTTTAATTGTTTCCAAATGCCCATTTCCAGAAACAGTGTTGAAGCCTATTCAGGCTTTCAGTCTCTCTTTCTTCTTTGGCCACAACCCACTAAACTGCAGATTAAGAAGGTCTTCCACTGTTAAAGACCTAAGTAAGTGGACTATGGCCAGCTAGGTCATCCAACTGCTGACATTGTTTTAAAGTCTGCAGCTTCCATTGTATCAGCAAGAGCATCGATGCTTTTTAATGTTACCGAGTCAGAGATCCATATAGAAGTGCAGGAGCCTTTGGGAAGCCATTCCGCCTACCACAGAAGCCATTGAATGTTTTTAAAGAGGCAAATCGCATTACATAAATCTCCTTAAATAACTATTTCCTTCTCTGTGGCTATCTTTTAGCAGTAGGCTTCTTTCTCCTCCAGGACCTATGGCAGTGATGCCTGCAGGGCCTCTGCTGGG
The DNA here is from genome assembly GCA_028658305.1 of Pachyuromys duprasi. NCBI lineage: Eukaryota > Metazoa > Chordata > Mammalia > Rodentia > Muridae > Pachyuromys > Pachyuromys duprasi. The sequence continues at coordinate 38,871,671 of CM053744.1, forward strand.
AAAGCCATTAGAAACCAGCAGCTGTATGTCAATCCAAGTGGTTCTGTGCTTCAGCTCCATAGAGATAAAGCAGAGAGCAAGGGATTTTGCCTGTTTCCACAAATGCTGAGTCTCAGCTGCGTCCCCATTTCTGAGAGAATTTACGAGTGGAGCTCACGCCAGGGGCCATGGAGAGCTTCTCTCCCAGAAGCAGATGCTGTGGATCCCCACACCAAGGCAACCTCACTTGCCTGCACTTGCAGACACTGCCTGCCAGATGGCCACAGCTGAATCCACAGCTGAACAGATATCTGCTGTTGGCACCAAATATGCCTCTGTGGAACTGGTTAAACACCCAAGGTGGCATGGCAGGACATCAAATACACATGAACTATAAAAACATTTGGGGTTTATTAGGTACTGTGTTAGGCACTATGCAGGCATTAGATCAACATTTATAACACGTTCATGATGATAGGTTAATCTTATTGTTGATTGTTTCCTATAGAGAGATAGCAAAGTATACAGAGGTCACATAACTTATCAAAGGTCATAAGCCTTCAAACCAACAGAGATGACCTTTGAACAAAGGCAGATCTTTCTTCGGTCTTGGACATTTGGGATATTGTACTTATTAAATCTGATATTAAAAGCTTTTTAGTCCCTTTCCTCAGCCTTCATAGCATCCAGTCTCACTGTGAACAAGCACAGATACACCCAGAACCAAGCAGTTGTCATCTGATGAACCATTCTCTTTTGCAGGCCAGTGGTCCAGAATATCTGTCTCCTGTGGAATGCTACACAGGGGTGGCAAGTGGAAAATTAAAGCTGACATCAGGAAGAATATTTGCAGCCAGGACTAGCTTATAGAATCGCAGATCTGCATGGAAATGGAGCCAGAAAAAAACAAGAAGGTGGGAGTGGGGCAGAGTACTTGGTATGAAGTTGCAGAGGACATGTATTCAGTCTGACCATGCACTGGGTGATTAATATGCATCAAGAATAAAATTATAAATACTATACAGATAATCTAATTTTGTTCTCACATCAGCTTTATGAGAAAATCATTATGCCTGGTTTCTGTATTAAAAGCATGAACCTTGATTGATTATTTAATAACATATGCTAAGGAGTCTGATTTGCTAGTAGTCTCCTTTTCGGTTGTAAAAATGTCACACAACATGTTACCAGCAATGACATCTTTGGCTGTCTAGTTGGCTTTCTGCAGTGAAACTCCACTTAAAATCAATCTGCCATGATCACCGAGCTCCGTGACATGATGTTCTCAGGCCAGATAGGGCTCATTTTCTATACCAAGCAGGTATTTAATTTATGGATGATGATTGAATGGATGGATTGGATCCAGTTTTTAATTGGAAACCCATTGGTAAAGTAAGATATGTTTTTGAATTTCCATATTAGAAGTGAGGTAAACAGTAAGAATATGAAATGTACCACTGAGGAAAATATGAAGTAGTGTCTTGAGAATCTACTGGTAAGTCCAAACTACTTTGAGATAGGGTCATTTAGACACAAAGTTTGGTGATAACATAAATAACTTACTTTTTAAAAAGTTTAACTTTATTATTTTTAAAAATTTATTCACCTTACATCCTGATCGTAGCCCCCTCCCTCATCTCCTGATCCCATGGTCCTTCCATGTTCCCCTCCCCAAGCCTCCTCCCCTAGTACTTAGAGTGAGAAAGCCCTCCTCCCTTACCAACTGGCCACAGACTATCAAGTCTTTTCAGGACTGCCTTCAGCCTCTTCTTCTGTGGCCTAGCAAGAGCGGACTAGGCCATAGAGAAAGCCAAGAGAGAAGAGGGCCAAGGGGATCAAGAGAGTGCATAGCCAAACTGGCAAGTTCACATAAGAATGAGACCCTACAGGAAGGGAAGTCCATGGGCTGAAGAAGTTTAGGGTAGAGGTCAGGGTAGGAAGAGCCAGGATTCTAGCTGTAGAGTTCGTTACATGTATTTGTGATGCTAAGAAAGCCAGGAGGCCAGCATGCATTTGGCATGTTAATAGGCACCATACTCAGCAATGTGTCCCTATTTTCATTTGGATTTGACACAGTGAGAAAATTTTAAACTCGTATACCACAAATACTCTACAATACAGGTTTTCCCTCTGTCTATACTGGAAATTGTATTTATACCAATGCCAACAAGGAGAAGAAAAATAAATATAATTCCTTATAGAAAACTGACCATAATCTTCTAGCTCCATGTGTGATTGTTTTATAAAATCCAAACTACTGAAGAATAGAGACTAGCCTGAGCTGTAAGTTTTTACACATCAGAGAGTTAAAGTTAGTCATAACCTGAGACAGTAAAGAGCACTATTATTAAGAATATCTACGACAGGAGCTCCACAAGGAGAGCAACAGAACCAAAAATCTGAGCACAGGGGTCTTTCCTGAGACTGATAATCCAACCAAGTACCATGCATGGAGAAAACCTAGAACCCCTGCACAGATGTAGCCCATGGCAGTTTAGTATCCAAGTGGGTTCCATAATAATGGGAACAGGGACTGCATCTGACATGAACTGATTGGCCTGCTCTTTGATCACCTCACCCTGATGGGGGAGCAGCCTTACCAGGCCACAGAGGAAGACAATGCAACCACTCCTGATGAGAGCTGATAGGCAAGAAGGAGGACCCAGGGTAAGATGATCAATCCTCACTTAAAGGCAAACAAGATGGACATCAAAAGAAGGAGAAAATAGGAAACAGGACAGGAGCCTACCACAGAGTGCCTCTGAAAGACTCTACCCAGCTGTATATCAAAGCAGATGCTGAGGCTCATAGCCAAACTTTGAGCAGAGTTCAGGGAACCTTCTGAAAGAATGGGAACATAGAAAGACCTGGAGGGGACAGGAGCTCCACAAGGAGAACAACAGAACCAAAAAATCTGGGCCCAGGAGTCTTTTATGAGACTGATACTCCAAACAAGCACCATGCATGGAGATAACCTAGAACCCATGCACAGATGTAGCCCGTGGCAGCTCAGTCTCCAAATAGGCTTCCAATTAAGGGGAACAGGGGCTGTCTCTGACATGAACTCAGTGGCTGGCTCTTTGATTACCTCCCCCTGAGGGGAGGAGCAGCCTTACCAGGCCACAGAGGAAGACTATGAAAGACAGTCCTGATGAGACCTGATAGGTTAGGGTCAGATGGAAAGGAAGGAGGTCCTCCCCCATCAGTGGACTGGGGAAGGGACATGGGAAGAGATGAAGGAGGGAAGGAGGGCAGGATTGGGAGTGGATGGGGGTGGGGCTACAGGTGGGATACAAAGTGAATAAATTGTAATAAATAAAAATATATTTAAAGAAAATATCTTCAAATAACAGAACAGGGTTGTATGCATCTATAAACCCAGCACTTGGGGAGGCAGAGGTGGATGGATCTCTGAGTTTCAAGGCCAACCTCATCTATACAGAAAGCCCAAAAGGAAGGGCTACAGGGAAAAACCCTGTCTCAGAAAAAATAAAAAATAAAAATCTGCCAATTTTCTCCTGTTCTGATCTGGATTGTCTTACAATAAAGCGGTACAGTCCATAGATAAGCATCCTGAGACATTTTATTAAAGCTGTTCTTAAAAGCTGTCAAGATGGTGCCTTTGTAAGAAGAGGTATAAAGCATACTATACTTTCTTTCATCCTTGTCACATTAGTTCATAACCAAGAACAGGTTCGCCACCCCTAGGAATGCTGGAATATTGGACTTGTCATGGATTTTCATGCCTTAGAACTTTATGAAATAAATTTCTGCTGTTTAAACTAAAACAAAATGAAGTAAAATAAAATTTCCATTGCTGTGTTGATCAGAGTAACTACTTCCCATTCAGTTTCATGGAAAAAAAAAACAGTTTCCATCCCTGAAAATGAGAAATGAAGGAGCATTGGATAAAACATGTATTCTGAATTTGAAATTTCAGAGGGGGTAGTCATCCATCTGATGTATTTTATAAATTAGATAATAACTTTAAGGAAAAAGAAAAGAAAACAATTTCAAATCTTTAGTATGGCATATATTTACATCTTGACAAAATACATGTAGAAGCTCCAGAGGCAGATTAGGGTAGGAACATGCCTTCATTGTTTCAATGTCATATAAATGCCTAACCTTAAAAATTACAGACAAAGAGGATGCATTTTTCATTAGACAAGCAGAGTAACCCCTCAATTAATCACAGAGATTTTTGCATGCAGTGCATTTGATTTTTTTTCTCCTGTGTTTGGCTATTTACAGCTGTTTTCATTTTAATTCAAACCCAATGCTCATATTCCAGATATATATATATATATATGTATATATATACATACATATATATATATATATATATATATATGCCCTCTCTGTGACCCTATTACCTCATCTATAAAGTGGAAAAGAGTGAGAGAGATAAACAATTAGCCAAGTGGACTCATTATCATGCTAATTATGGTGACATAGGAAAGGTTCTGTAATCAAGTAAATTAAGCACACAGCAACAAGAGTTTTCTTGTATTATTTCTCAGTCTTTCGTGCTTTTCTTAAAATCTTTTTCGATTGTGAACTTTCGTTTTGCAAGATTAACTTATAGGGCTGAAGTTGCTAGATCGCACTGTGAAAATTGGAGGAATGGGGCAGTCATTTGCTTAATGAGTGTTTTGGAGGAACCCAAGAATTCACCATGAAGACAAAATAGAAATTTTTCCCAAAAGATGAGGAAAAAAATGAATATAATTTATTCAAGATGACATGCTGCTTTCCTTAATGATTTCTAACATTTCTGCCATCTATGACATCCTTCTTTTAAAGTCTATTTTTAAATAGAAATCTTTTTTAAATTGAACCAATTTTAAATTAACCTATTTTAAAGTGATACCTTCTGAATGATTTTTTTAATGAGTATAATTTTTGGAGGGCTGAGGTTGCAGCTCACTGGACGAGATCTTGCCTCATGGACACACGATCCTAATTCAATTCCCAGTGCGGTTCTAAAATATTAAAAATAATAATCTTGAATACTATAGGTAAGTATCATCTCAAATGTTTTGCATTTTTAAATAATCTAAGTCACTTAATGACCACATACTTAATCGTATCCCTATTTTCCATAGATGAAACTGAAGATTAATCAGAATTTGTCCAAGTCCAGAGGTCAGAGGCAGAGGCTGTATTTAAATACAATCTCAGGAAGTTCATTGATATATGCTAATGTCCAGCAGTCTTGGCCTTTTACTCACTCAGTATTCGACTTCTCTACTCATGCCACAACTGACTCACACTGTTGGAATGACCTTTGTATTCCAGCCCAGCCTGCACTCCAATTCCTTACCTGTTTCTAACCTTCTCAGACCTGGGCCTCTAAACAAGAACTTGATGCTTTTTATACTGCCAATAACAGTGTTGGGCTTAATATTGTTATTATTCATATTTGCAGAATTGGCTCAAAGACCTAACTTCTGACATGGTTTTCCTAGTTTTAAAAGTGGCTTCATTCTTCAGCTCAAATTCTAAGATATTGTCATGCTAAGTGGTATTTTGAAGCTCTGGGATCATACCCTACTGCATCAGTCTCAGCCACAGGACATTTCCTCTCAATGATGGCTCTTCACTGAGATGCCCTTGTTTGGATCCAATGTAGCATGATGACATTATTTATATTTAAAATCCCCCACTGAGCGGAAACTGGCATGTGCACACTAGTGTCTGGTGGCATCAATTCACACTGTCATGGACACAAGAACAAGCCAGTACTGAGTGATTAACTCACTGAAGATTCTTTGGTCATCTGCTATAGAATAAGCACTGAGCTGGAAATACAATACTTGTAAATGTCATGATTGATTCTGCATTGCTATAATACTTGAGCTACGTAAATTATTTGAAAGAGGGAAGGAGATGGATTTTATTTTGTTGAGAAAGTCTAAATAGTCTAAATAGCACCAATGTCCTGGTCAAGGCCCCCAACCATGTGAAAGAAATACATAAAGTTACCAAGAGCAACCAAGAAATCAAGGCTCTGTTGGGAGCTAATCTACCCCTACCAGACTCAAACCCGTACTGGAGCTAGACATTAGTTCATTGGAGAGTCTATACACTACTTGCCACTAAGCTGCTTCCCTTAAATGTTGCAACACCCCTGTACCACAGCACTAAGACCCAGGCTTCTTTCCACCCAGGAAACATTAACGGTGTAAACTAGATCCCAATCATAGCTGTGAGCAGTAGAACAGCTAGTCCATGTACTCAAGAAGCTGGAAATTTAAAAGGAGAGACTAGAGTCTGACTCTGTAGGTGGTTTTATAAACACCATGCCAGTAAGTAATCTGAAGCACAGGAGCAAACACCCGTACATTTGCAAAGTAGAGAGCAGAGTAGTCTTTAGTAGGTCAGAAAACCACACCTCCTAAACAGAGCAGCCCCAGCTGTAAGAAGAGCACATCAGTGTTGAAGAATGCAACATGACAAAGTACAGAAGGGCAACAGGAGGTGCAGGGACACAAAGACTCTGTAAAGCAACAGTTCACCCGTCTGAAGAAGTACAGGGAGAGTGCATCCTGAAGCATACCCGCCTTTCCATTTAGAAACACATTCAGATAAGTGTTCTGGCCTAACAGTGTATTGTCACAGAAAGCTCCAGCTCGAAATGTAAAAATCGACTTATTCTCTATAATAATATAAATATAATGTAACATAGTATAATATTTTATTTTTTTGAGAATTTCATACACTGTATTTTGATATTATTCACACTTACTTCCATGCTAAATCCTCTCATATCTATCTTAACCTCTTCATGTCCTTTTCTCTTTTTCTCTCCATGACCTATTGCCTTTTCTTAATAATGTCTAGGCCAATATGTTCTGCTTGTATGGACCTGTGCATAGCACTATCTAATGGAGCATGGGCAACATACGAAAGAGCACACTCCCAGTTCCCCATGCCTCAGCAGCCACCAGCTTCCAATGACTCCCGAGCTAAAGGTAGTATCTGGGGAGCCCCATCCCTAATAATTCTGGAATATCGCATGGCTCACTATTGTGCAGATCTATAAAGAAGACTCTGGATACAACCTCAACAACGAAATGGAGGGACTTGACATGGGTATGGAGAGATCAGTCAAGATGCTGTCAGTGTAGTCCAGCAGAAGTTCAGTGACAGCTGAGCACGCCAGAAACTTCTCTGATCTTATATCAGAGGGTTTTATGCAGCAGAAATTTTAGACATTAGCCGGCATTTGTATGAAGCAAACACTAAGTTTCAATAAAATTTTATATAACCACTCAAGAAATATATATTATTTCTTTCTTTAATTGAAAACAGATTCTTCTCTCAATCAATCCGTCCTCACCACAGTTTCCCCTCCCACCTGTCTTCTCCCAGTAACTACAACTATCAACCTTTCTCTACAGCTTGGGAAAACTTCATCATTGATTATGATGGTTAAAGAAGTAGCATATTTCATTTTTTAAAATTATTTGAGAATGACATACACACGTGAAAATGTATCTGGTCAGATCTTTTCCTCATTTCTCGATCTCAAACTTTCCCCATGTCTTCTGTCTTTTCTTTGCAACTCCATGTGCTCTTTCTTAAACTCACTAAGTTGACTTAGTGCTCCCAACTCAGGATTTTAAAAGTCAGATTGCTGTGTGTGTGATTCAAGTTCATAAAAATAAAGATACTTAAAATACCATTGAGAAGAAACATATGCATTTTTTGGAGACAGTAACATCTACTCAAGTGCTGAAAATATATTCTTTATGGTTATTATTGAATACCTTTTAGGAGTTCAACACTGGCCTAATTCTGAGATGCTTGTACTGAAAACAGCTGTTTCTCCTGTCTGTGTCTCTGTCTCTCTCTCTTACTCCCTCCCTCTCTCTTCCCCCTCTCTTTCTGTACCTTTTATAATTTAATTGATAACAACATAGAGTTCTGGCATTTAATTCTTGAACAAGTTACTTTTCTGAGATTAAATTTCTTATCAAGAAGAATAACATGTAAGGATTTTAGAAAAAATATCTTAGTTTTCTAAAAATGAAGATAGCATATTTCAGTCACCTGCCACATCTCTCTGGCACATTTTGTCAAAATTGTGTTACATTCCCAGATGAATATTCAACCATAATATTTCAATATATTCATATGTTTGCTTGGAGGTTATTTTAATATCATACACTTTTGACAGGGGGATAATTGTAACTTTGGGATAATTTAAAGCTTGAAAAACTCCCTACTCTTGGCAAGACAATTTTCATTTAATGATTAATATGCAATGCAAAGGACCTTAAGTTATACCAAATTCTCTCCATTTCTGTAATCTTGAAATCTATAGTATACAAATACATATGAAGCATATACATGAATTACACATACTTTTGTGTCTGTTCATAGGTTTCACACATACACACACAACCACAGAAGGGTAGGGATATAGGGAGAAATATTTGCTATTTTCAGTGTTTTACCCTTAAAGTCTATTATCCAAATGTTGAAGGAATTTCTGCGACTTTGAAATAATGATGCCACTGGTGGTTTGTCCTCACTTTATCCACTACTCCTGCTCCAGGCTACATATATATTCATCATTGTTCATGGGAAATTTCCATCATGTTGCTAATCAAATGGATACTTACATTAGATTAGAAAACATAATATGTCTGATATACTGCTCACTTCCACAGACTACAGAAGACATGTCCTGTCCCTTTAAAAACAACTCTGTCTTCTGTAATCCACAGGTGTGTAGGCAGGATTTAACACACCATTTACCTGAATAGATCTAATAGGTCTAGCAAATACCTTGTGACCAAATATAAGGCAAATTTGGTTTTCCCTAAAGGGGAATATTTTTGTTTTTTTTTTTTTAATCAAGTATGCCGTTTACTTAATTCAATAAGTATTTCATCATCTAAAGGAGACCTCAGACTCTTCCCTTTCTTCATGATCAGTTCCTGTCATTTAATACCTCTCTCTTGTCATTTCTCTGGTGAAGTTATCAAAATGACAGGTCTGGACTCCTTACCTAATAATTTCACTTGCTCTGAGTTGCCTCTCCTATGACTCCCCCATTTATCAGACAAGCACGGATTTGTGACTTTTATAATGTAACACTTAGCTCTATTTCTTTTTTTAAAGGTGTCTTTAAAGGGCTTATTTACAACAGCATGCAAACTTGCAATTGTGAGGTCGAAGCCTCCAGAATAATTACCAGGCTGTGTTAAACTCCTTTGCTTTTTAAAATTTTTAACTGATTCTGCCAGTGATCTTTTAAAGCAATCCAAACTGGTATTGATTGAGGTCTTTTTACAGTAATGTGAAGATCTTTGCTCAAGCTACAACAAATGAGAAAGTGCTCTGGAATGTGAGATCTTTTATTAGGTATCAGATATGAGCTTTGGTATTGTTGGGAGGGTCAAGCCTTGGAGATGTGAACTTTCTTCATATACAAATATCTATGACTTATTAAATGTTTCAGTACTCAACTTTAACAAACACATTTTTAAAAATAATCCTTTCTGACATTGTTTTATACTGAGGTCAGCCCTATTTTCTGCAACAGTACTCTACAGATTGCCCATTTTGTGTGCTGTTCTGACTTGGCTTGCTGTGTGTGTGTGTGTGTGTGTGTGTGTGTGTGTGTGTATTTTTTTTATTCATGTCAAAGATTGTGGCAAACACTTTTGTTTTCAGGTTCTGTGAGGTGCTCACCACAATCAATGTGGTAGATTTTTTTAAATGGTTGTTGTTTATTTCATTTTGAAGGTAAGAAATCCTGAGACAGAGAAATTAAATAACTCACAAACATTACTTACCACTTTATATGTAGAAGAGTCAAGTATCAAACCCTGGTTTGATGTTCAGTGGAAAAGAATGAATGAATGATTGTATGAATGAATGAATGATAAAGCAATGTATAGACACTGGAGACAAACTACAGTATTTAAGAGCATTTTTTTCCTATTTACTGAAGACTTGGTTCCATTTCAAGGTACCAAATGGTAGTTCCCAACCATATCTACCTCTAGTTCCAGAGGATCTGATGCCTTCTTCTGAAGTCTACAGGCATTAGATAAGCACATGATCCACATATACACCTGCAGGCAATACATTCATGCACACAAAGTAAATCAATACACTAAAAACTATTGGGTTTTTAAATACAATTTAAAATAACTAATATTCTCTTCTGTTGTGTATGCAGGAAACTGTCTTAGACATCTTTTTTTTTACATTACACTCATGCATAAAATTATCAAGGAATAACAACTTCCAGTTTTAATACGACCAATTCAATAACAAATTGTTCCAAATTAAAACAATTAAAAATTGTGGAAAAAAAAGGAAAATACTAACCTTTATTAAGTTCTTGTAAAATCTGTTTACTTATCCTATGATTTAATGCTTAACTCACAATTCTTTTGTGGAAAGAAACAGTGTTTTATTTTAAGAAAATATGTAACTTTCATGGCCCTTATACCTGTGTACTTAAATAAGAAAAATAAAAACAAGATTACATAAAACCTTTGCACATATGCTCATAGTAGATATTTCCATAGTTGCCCCAAGTTGGAACCCACTTGGTATTTTGCCTTATAGAGGAGTGAATACTTGTCAAAACTCAAAACACCATAGTTTAAAATGGGCATATGTATTGTAAAATTAACTGCAATTAAGTTATTAAAAACGAAAAGTTGTGAGTAAGGTTGAGATGTAAGCATCAATAAAAGATTTAATAATTTGAGTTATAAACTTAAGACTTAGAAAGAGGCTAATAATCACAAAATGAAAGATATTAACCTTGAAAATAGACAACTTGAGGAAATTTACTTGAAATAGCAGGCACAAGGTTATAAGTAGGGACAGAAATGGAAACAAACATAACTCATCAGGGATTGAGAATTGTGCTTTACATAAGAACCTGTTTCTAAAATACTGCAGTCCTCTAATGAAATGAGTTCTCTGTGTAATGGCATCTACAAAGTTCAGTTCACTTGAAAAAGCATGAGTGAGATCTTTAATTGAGATAACAGCTGTCCAGGTGCCAGCATTTGAAATAGTTCATTAAGCTCAAATGCACAGAAAATTTGCTGAACTATAAGAAGACTTCTGGGCCTACTTATGAATGGAATGCATGGTCTCTGAATTTTCCCCTTGCTATATATTTCTATTTCACTAAATGTTATGAAATTCATGGTAAAGCTTTAAATTTTGTTCCCAGTCATAGGAGAAAAAGGTGTGCGTGCGTACGCGCACACATACGTATGTGGTGGTGGTGGTGCAGAGGAAGACAGAGAGAGAGAGAGAGAGAGAGAGAGAGAGAGAGAGAGAGAGAGAGAGAGAGACTGGGAGAGTATCAAAATTAATCTGCACATTTGAGAAATTGAGAAGCAGAACAAAAAGAATTGGTGAAGTGAGATGGCTGGGCGGGGTGTTGGGTTGGGATGACTTTCAGTCTAAGGATGGTGAGAGGCTCATGGAGAATTTAAAACAGAAAAACAGTGAGATTTGAAGTTTTTGGGTTTTAATCACCTGCTGAGAGTGTTTAGAGTGGAAACCGGGATGGATAGGGAAGCTCTCGTGAAACTGGCAGTAGCTTAGATAAAGGCGGTACAAGATACATAAGGTGCAAGACACAGAAGTCACAGATGTTGTCATAACAACATGGGCACAGCTTAGGGACCATCAATATGTGAAAGGTTAGGGCTGGGATGTTTTAGTTTTGTAGTTGAGTAGTTGGTTGTGATTAGGAGCACAGTGGAAAGCAAATGTGCAGGTGTTGAGGAAGAGCACTTCTATTGGTGATTGGCACATACAGGGTACCTTGTAGACTGTCAGGTTCAACTGTCCGCTCCTGATGATTGAAGATCTTGTCCTGAAACCCAGAAAATAGGCCTTTCTGGAAATGAACATCTGTAGACTGTTAGCATGTAGTTTAATGGCACTGCAGCCATATAGAGAGAAATACAGGCCAAGAAGGGAGATCTGAGTCCATTCATAAGAATCGCCAGTGTTTCAGGATGCTTGTTACCATTCCCGCCACTTGCTGACTTTGACAGACTCTTTCCCTTTACACCACATGTCCAAATAAACTCCTTCTTTTATGAATTTCTTTAGTCATGTTATTTTATCACAGCAACAGAAGAGAAACTAATGCTATTTCATAACTTTCAATTCACCATTTTCTCTGTTTGTAATATTTTCTCTTGGCTCTCTGACTGGCTAGGTAGCTATCATCCAGATAAATGTCATATCCTCAGAAAAGCCTTCCCTACCCTGTCCCTACATCCTCAAGATGGCACCTCACGCTCATTTCTTTAGTAGCCATTAACCATCTTGTCATGATCTTTGCTTTCCGGGACCGCTCTGTTTTCTCTCTCCACCCCCTTCCAGGAAAAATGTTCCTTGAAGAAAGTGTGCTTGTCTGTTTTTTCCTAGACGAGTAACTGGCACACACTAGGACCTCAATCAATATTTGCTAAATGCACAGATTAACCAAGGCATGTGGTCTTGAAAGCTGGTAGCATATTCAGTTACCTGTGAGGCAGCAACATAAGGCAGAAATGTGAGTACAATCAGAATTGATGCCAAAGGCAAGTCAGAAGAAATGGGAATGACCAAACAGATTAATGCCTTTGCCCAATTCATTTGACAAGTGCTGTGTGATTACCTTGTGCATTAGAAGGTGGGCAATTGTGGGGAGTTGTGAGAACCCATGGAAAAGTGACAGGCCTGAATGGCTTTGATGAAATAGAGAACAAAGAAATGATTTTCAGTATTTATGATCTCCAAGATTAGAGCAGTAAGTGAAACTGGAAGTGACCAAGAAAAGGAGGCAGAATGACAGCCAGGGGCATGGTGGGTGCTAGAGATGGAGAGATGTGTGTGTGTGTGTGTGTGTGTGTGTTTTATTGACAGCCACATGTGTAAAGGCTGCAAGGGAGATAGGGTACTGTGATGGTCAGGGCAGTGCTGATGATTTGGTGAAGGACAGGGCATGCTGCCAGGCAGTTTTTAGTCAAACATTTCTGCAAGAATTCTGTGCTTTCCTAAATACCTTCCCATTTTTTCTTTGCCTTCTTCCAAACATTGACATGTTTTGATTTCTAAATATTAGCTGATACTTCTCCCCAATCAACATTTCTGGGTGGCAAAGGGTAGTGGGCAGTGATGTCATAAGCTACTTCTTCCATAAACCATTTGAAACTTAAAAAAAAATAAAACTAATCTGTGAGATAGATACCATTACATGTATCTCTACACCAAGATATGGACACAAAGAATTTCAAATACAGGGCTAGAGAGATGGTTCAGAGGGTAAGAGCACTGGCTGCTCTTCCAGAGGTCCTGATTTCAATTCCCAGCAACCACATGATGGCTTACAACCACCTGTAATGGAATCTGACTCCCTCTTTAGGTGTGCATGAAGACAGAGCACTATATACATAAAATTAATTAATTAATATTAAAAATATCAAATACAAACAACTTTGACAATGGCAGGTCTATAATATCACAGCCACTCTACCCAGTTAGTATAGCCATCAAGATATAATTATGCACTTAAAGTTAACCTAGTGAACATCCAATGAACATTAATCCATAGACTCATTTTGTGTTTGTCATTGCTATAAGCATTGTATAAACCACAGCTCATGCATGACTTTAATGTAATTCCTGTCCCTCACTCTTTTACAGAATTACCCTTTTAGCACTTCTCAGTCCCATTAAGCTGTTCTCACTCTCTCTCTATTCCACCAGGCACCTGCAGTTTGTGACTTGGTTTAATGCAATAGCTATCTCAATCATTTCTCTCTAATTAGCTCGCCTTCTTTTCTGAAACTCTGAATTTTAGCAAAATATATAAGATCTCATGAAAACTAATCTTTTCTTCCCTGTCTGCAGCTCTGACCCCATCCCACAGCTTTTTCTTTATACTGTGCTTCAGATATTGTCAATCATTTGAAAGTCTTTCTGTGGGTTCTTGTTTGATTCATTGTCTTGCTACATTTACTTTGATCTCCTTTTGATGCCTCACTTTTAATCTGAAATCTCTCACCATAAAAGTGCTAAGCAAAGGAATCCAAATGCATAGACACATACTGTGTGTGTGTGTGTGTGTGTGTGTGTGTGTGTAAATCCTAAGAGGGATAAATTCTGTTTTCATGAGGAGAGAAGCAACTAGGCTTTGATTTCCAGAATAAACCTTTGCTGATACAAGGATCCACTCTCTTTGAATACCTGTTACTTTCCTGATAGGGTGTGGCTGCAATTAGACCTAAATGATCTAGTCACTATCTTGACTTCTAATTTAACATTTGCTGACAACTTCATTTTGGAGACTTGGACCTCCACACATTTAAGAGTCCTGCTTTTCAAGGATGAGGAAACCTTATCTCCCAGGAGTTCCTTGGGAATGAGTAATAAGTAGATTAACATCTACTTACTAAAGAACAAAGAGTCTACAGGTCACTAGGTCATAAACACAAATGGGACAAGGGGGGAAGAACACATTTAGCTCCCTCCCAGAATGAGATCAGAGTTATTCTGATGACTCACATACTATGAATCACATATTAGTTTTCCTCCTACCATGACTAAAGTTTATTTCTGTCATTTAGTCACCTGTTGGTATGTTGTTCAATTAACAAATGATCCATCAAACATATAAAGGTGACATTTCCTGGGATATTCAGTTTTATATATTCCTTTAAACAGTAACCAAACTACAGTGGAGAAGGTGTTATGTTTAGGACAAAATTGCATATTTTCTGTTCATTCTGTATTAACACTAGTTTTCCTATTATATTATATATTATTACTGCTACTACTATTACTACTACTATTATTATTTAATACAAAGGGTTTATTAACCAAATCAATGACAAAACACCACAAAACTTTACTGATCTGCTCTTGTCATTTCTGTCCCCAACACAGAAGTTGGAGCTGATAATGAGTTGCATTGTTCATTGTTGTGCTTCAAGATCCATTCAGGGGATCCAAGATGGCTGCCAGGAAAGGACACCCTGTCTGAGGAGTAGGACAGCAGAACAACGCAGCGACCAGGAGACTGAACTATGGGACCTAAAACACCAGCATTTGTGATCGCCAGGTGAGTGGAACTCCTATGGCGAGGAAATCAAGTGGGAAAATCCTAGGGACACCCAGATATTCCCCAGAAAAATCTCCCTGTGACTGGTAGCACACAGCTCTGATCTGAACAAGCAGCCCCGCTGGGCTCCCGCAGCTGCAATACCAGACTGGGTCTCACAGCCTCTGGGCCAGATGGAGGAGGAACTGGATACCATTTTGACTGACCTGCACACTGCGGGTCCGCCAATAACCACCACAGTCCCTGTGTGTGTGTGTGTGTGTGTGTGTGTGTGTGTGTGTGTGTGTGTGTGTGTACGTGAACCAGACTGAGAGGGCCTAGGAGACCGTTTTGACTGGCCTGCACACTGCGGGGCACACACTGCTCAAGCCCACCAGCGACCACCTCAGTCTGTGTGTGTGTGTGTGTGTGTGTGTGTGTGTGTGTGTCCACAGGCCAGTCTGGGAAGGACCTGGGTTCTGCTTCTACCCAGCATTCAGCAGGTGCACACCAATCGCGTCCACCGGAAACACCTCAGACTGAGAGGGCCTAGGAGACAGTTTTAACGAGCCTGCACACGCAGGTCCACCAGCGACCACCTCAGTCCCTGTGTGTGTCCACGGGCCAGTCTGAGAAGGCTATGGGCACCATTTCAGACAGACCTGCATACAGCAGATGCACACTGCTCGGCAATGCCTGCAACCAATCCAGACCCACTGTGTGTGCCACAAATATCAACTCAGACCATGGTGCAAAGCCCCTGGCCCTGAAGGGAGCGCCAAGTCTCCAGTCCAGGGGAGAGCCCTTAGCAGCAAGCCCAGGGCAGAGCGCACTGCCCCCAGCTGACATCTCAAAACAGGACACTCAGCATCTAACACAAAGTGAGGAGCAAAACCTCCAGACCAGAAGGGTGACCAGCCTGCAGTACTCACAGCTTCCAGCACAGAGCATGAAGCCGGGCACACAGAGCCCACAACAGAGTTCAACTGGGACAAAAACAAACACACTAACAAACCACCGGAACTCCCTGATCTTCTTGAAGAATACTTCTGACACAAGAGATTGACAGTTCCAGTCTGAAGTTCAGCCTTAAAGCACAAACAGCTCCTTGATTATATATAAACAAATGTCAAGAAATTGGCGAAAGAACTCACCCAACAAAAATCAGGACACCATGGCCCACCAGAAACACCCATAAGCAGTGGAGATTTTAATTCAGCGGAGACACAGGAAAATTATGTTAAAGCTATGATTATGCAGATATTGGAGGAACAAAAAGAGA
>CM053744.1:38897646-38929667 GCA_028658305.1 Pachyuromys duprasi
TGAGGAGACAGGATGAGCTGGGGTTGGATGGAAGGGGAGGAGGCCCTCCCCTGTTGGTGGACTTGGAGGGGGCGGGGAGGAGATGAGGGAGGGTTGGGGAGGGTGGGAGGGAGTGACGGGGGGGGGGCTGCGCATGGGATGCAAAGTACCTAACCTGTGATTGATAACAAATATATATATATATATATATATAAATAAAAATAAAAAGAATCACTCCTCAGAGAGGCTGAAAAGGCTTTAATAAAGCAATAACCTTGTATTTCTCTTGTTATATAACTTCTTACAAATTATTTGAGCTTTTAAAATGCCCTTTGATTCCACTAAACAAAAATCTAAATCTGACAATACTCATTTCTGGCAAGAAAGTGATATGACCAGGCATCACATCCCTTGCTGGTGAAGATGAAAACTGTCATGGCCGCTTTGGAAAACAAGTGGACAGTTTTAAAAATAAGCATAGAATTAATCTGAAACTCAACCATCTCATTACTTGGAATTTGCCTGAAGGAACTGAAAACTTCATCCAGACATAACTTTCTACAGTTATTTCATGTACAACTGCCAAACTTTGAAACCAAAACAAAATGTCTTTAATGAGTAAGCTGATAAGCTGTGACATTTATTTACAATGAAATATTATTCAAAAATAAGCTATCAAAGCACAAGAAGACATGTAGGAAACATAAAGGCATAGTGTTGAGTGTTAAGAAGCCAATAGACAAAGAATACAAATTATCTGAGTCTAATGGTATGACATTTCAGAAAATGCACAGTTATCAATGCTCCAAAAAGATAATTGGCTACCGTGGCATGGAAAGGCATGAAGGAGATAATAGAAATATTTTGGGAGAGTGAGATTATTCTGTATCACATTATAATGATAGATGCAATCATAAGTGTATGTGAACCCACAGAATGTACAACATTTAATTTAATATAAAGCATGAACTTTAAAAATGTCAGGCAAGAACTCTGCTACACCACATGAGCCAGGCTAGGACAGTATCAGTAGTAGGTTTTAAGGTGATTCTGAATCAACTGGACATGAGCATTCTGAGAATAGTGAGCTGGAGAGAGATTGACCTGTTTCTAAAGCTACAGCAATGGACTAGATGCATCATACACATAGAAACCGTTAGAATAGCCCAGGCTGTGCTGTCACATATGTCTAACCACTGCCCTGGAATGGCTATCTTGAGAAGTCACCATCTTTGACACTACCTGGATAAGTGACAGCACATAAATTAGAAAATCACTCTGCAAACTTGTTAGAGCTTCCTCAAAGGAAGTGTCCAAAAGAGGACAGCCTGTGAGATAGATAGCACATTCCATTAGCACACCATGCACAGAAAGTGTACTCCTCAGAACACCAAGGACAGAGTTCCAGCCAATAGCTGGGGAGCCTCGGGTAACAGAATTCCAGAGGAAAGTAAAGTTCTCACACAGAAATTACACTCAGAAAGAAAACTGTTGTTGAGATCAGGCTAGACCATCCCCTATATAACTCTAGACTACATAAAACAGTGATTTCTTAGGTTCTTCCTTGCCCTGAGAGAAACCATTTTACAAGTAGCATTTGACTCTGTTTTGAATGCAAATGTAGAAACAGAATAACTAAAATTGATGGACATGTGAAAAATGATAAGTAGCTATTGCTAAAACTGGATGATGGACTACCTCTAAGTTTGTAAAAGTTAACGGACCCTACAAGAGCACATGGACATTTTCAAATCATATCAGAAAAACCAAGCCCAATAAATTCCCAGACTGAGGAATAGAGACAGTACCCTCACCTGGACTCCATAAACATGAAAATGTCACTTAACACTGCAATGGTAATGGCTTCACCAAGCACTGATCTGGCTGTCTGGTGAGTGTGTGCTAAAGGACTAAGAAGCACAAAACTGAGGGACCCAAAGGTCTTAACTTGGATCAGTCCTTGCTATTGATATGGTACCTGAGTTTTCATCTGTACATCTGCCCATCAGTTTATCTGGGAGAGAAAAAAAATCCATCACTTTTCTTTTCTTTTTTTTTCTCTCTCTCTCTCTAGACCACTTCCTGGGCTTTACCTCTACAGCAGCCCTGGTCCTGCAACTTCTGCAGCTTCATCTTACTTTGAGGCTCAGCTCAACTCTCACATTACAGACAGCTCTACAGTGTTTCATTAAGCCTCCTCTGGGATTGTATATATGTCTTCTTCAAAGACTCTTCATGCATCTCTATCAATTGCTCAGCTGTTTCCTTTCAAACCTCTAAAATTTTCTGAACTTTGCTGAGGGTTCTTTAACCCATTCTGTAAAGTGGACTATAGACAAACAGAGATATGAAAAAAGAGAGATGATAGATAAATAGATGATAGGTCGATAATAAACAGAGAGATTATAGGTAAATGATACATATATAGATAAAGGGATCAATTATGGATAGATAGATAGATTAGTGATACACATTAGATGATAGGTTATAAATAGTTAGATATAGATAGGTAATAGATGATTGATTGGAGATAGATAGATAGATGATAGATAAGACAGTTGCTAGATTGATAGAAATAGATAGAGCATAGATATAAATAGGTATACCTGAGCAGTAGATATAGAAAGATATTGCAAGATACAGTGTGCAATGTGTGATGCCAGAGTGAATATGAGTAGCTAAGACTGTTTGCCTAAGCTGCAGATCAAGAAAAAAGAAACCACTTGACCAATTGCTGCCAACTAAATCACCTTCTGTTTTAATTGTTATTCAACTAATCCCAATGTTGTGGCAGGACATAATAGTTTACTCACCACAGTCACATCAGTATAACTTGTTGGAATTATTGAGACCAGATCCCTGGCCTCATCTGCAGAGATTGCTAAAACAAGCAATTGGAGGTAAAGGAGAAAGGGTGCTCTTAAAAACCAACAAGAAGTATTAAGAGCATGGTTCCTTTTGTTTCACATTATTTATTACTTTTATTTTCCATTTTTGTTTCCTATTCTGTGCTTCAATTGTTTAGTTATTTTGTTTCAGCTTGTCTCTAGCAGGGATGGAACTTTATAGTTGCCCTTTTATTTTCTCTACTGGTTCCCTGATATCTTAGCTTCCATTTCTCATAACTGTAAGCAATATATTTTGTTTCTCATTTATATTTTACTTCTTCTTTTTCCCTTTTCATATTCCCTGGTCTTTCAAATTGTTAATCATGAAAAATCTTAGCTCTAAAGAAAAAAAAAAACACATAAACTAAACTTTCCCCAAGTAGTGCCCATTTTAGGCAGGATTTCAAAATTTTAATTGAATATGGAAACTTCATATCTTAGTTAGGATGAATACTAGAACACAAATTCAAATCAGCACGTCATAGAACCCTTTCTAAAGTTGATCACATTGTACTCCACAAACAAACCCTAACAAATACAAAACACTTTTAATATATTCTTGTACCGATCCTGATTTTTAAGAGAATACTGTATTTAATCATCAGGGAAACTAAATAAAAACTTACAGATTGTACAGTGTTCTTCTAAATAAACTGTGTGTCTGAGAAATTTGAAGAGAAATAGAAATTTCTTAACTCAGATAACTTTATATTACTGTTTAACAGAAATTCTAGAATACAGTTTAGATAAATCTTTGTTTAAAATTTCATAGCTGTTGTGTTTACATTAAAAACCTGACATAGCTCAATTAATCTAATGATGTACCTTAGGATCATAAAAGAAAGCAATAGAAACCCATTTACAAAGTTGTAGTAAGCAAAAATTTTAAAAATACAAAAAAGGTATTAATGAAATATCAAACAAGCAAAGACTGGTACTTTGGAAAGACAAACAAAATTGACAGTCCCTAGACAAACTAGCTAAAAGATATAAAAGACCCAAATTAATTTTTAAAAAGATAGAATAATAAAATGAAGAAGGTGTATTATGAAAATGCCATAAAGCAACCCATTATTTTTCATGGTAACTTTAAAAACTAATGTCAAATACCTACACTAAGCAATATAGATGTGTCAGTGTAACAAACCTCACAGTGTTACCTCACAACAGATGTTACCCAGGAGGAGGCAGCAGTAGGAAAAGAAAGTTCCTTAACTTGTTTTTTGTTTATTTGTGGGGTTTTGTTTTGAAATTAATGTTGAACCACGCACAACAGTTTTCTTATCCATCATTGGGAAATTGCCCTTCTGTACTCTCTGTTTTCAAAACCACCATGAATCTATCAAATTGGGAAAATTCCAAAAGTGGCAGGTCCCTTAGAAATTAGTGAATTCTGCAGCTGGCATCAGGATCATGTGTTTTCTGTGCTAACTTCTAAAGAGCAAGATCATTGAAATCAGCCTTATGACTTGCTGCTTTCTTGATCAGTTAGTTGTACACTGAGCTTCAAAATATCAGAATTAAAAGCCTCCTTATGTAATTTCTCACAATATGGTCCAAGAATACCCTTGAATTAAAATTGCCTGGGTTGCATATTTTAAAATTGGCAAGTCATGGTCTCTGAAGACAGAGGCCTTAAATGTCTTTCATATAAGTTTTAAGAAATAACTGCTGTCTTCCATATTCTGTGATACGACTCTCACCAGTATTTTTCAACCTACAGAATGTTTATAATTTAATATATATATTTATATGTAAATGTTTATTTTCATATCACATATATGATATATTAATATATATTATGTGTGTAATATATGTTACATATAATATATTAATACATACACATATATGATATGTAATACATGCATGAAAACAAGATCAATAATAATAGAGACATTTTCAAATCTTATTGATATGGAACACAAAAATGCAAGTCTATGAATCTAACACAGCTACAGAACTTTAGAATCAGAATTTGTTCATAATATGCAGGGATAAAAGACAGAGCTGAATTTGAGGGAAGGGTCAAACAGTGACTGGCCAGCTTGAGACCCATTTGATGAGAGGGAGCCCACCCCTGACACTATTAATAATATTATGCTATACTTGCAGACAGGAGCCTAGCATCAATGTCATCAGAGAGGCTTCACCCAGCAACTGTTGGAAACTGATGCAGAAACCCACAGCCAAACATTAAGTAAAGTTTGGGGAATCCTTTGGAAAAGAAGGCAGAAGGATTGACGGAGCTGGAAGAGTCAAGAAAACAACAGGAAACCATATAGAATCAACTAACCTGGGCTCACAGGGACTCATAGAGACTGAGCCACCAACCAGAGAGCGTGAATAGAATGGACATAGGCCCTCTGCACGTATTTAACAACTGTGCTGCTGGGTCTTCATGTAGGACTTCTAAAGCAGGAGCAGGGGCTGTCTCTGACTACATTACCTGCCTTTGGATCCCTTTCTCCTTACTGGGCTGCCTGCATAGCCTAAATAGAAGATGAGCTGCAACTTGGTATGTCAAGGTTGGTTGATATCCATGAGAGGCCTCCCCTTTTCTGAAGAGAAAGGAAGGAATGGTGGATGGGAGGGAGGAAAAAGGCAGTGACTGGAAGGAGAGGAGGGAAAGGACAGCTGCAATTGGGGATATACAGCAAATAAATAACTTAATGAAAAATAAAAAAGAAAGGGCGTTATTTACACAGGGGTGTCATGGGGAGGAGGAATACAGAGTTGGAAGAGGGGAAACGGTAATTCGAATATATTGAAAAACTATTTTTAATAAAAATTAAATTAAAAACAAACTTTAAAAGAAAAAATACCCATTTCTTTTGGATTTTAAAGTTTGGTGTAATGAAAGATTTACACACAACAATAGATCATGAGGTGTTGTTGCTGTTTAACTTTTCTTATTTGACTTTTTTTTCCCCATCATTTTAAAAAAGGATTTCACCAAGTTAAACTCTATCAGGTTATGAAACTCCAGTTGTTTCTGTTCCTAAAAGTTTGAGCTTATCAGTCATCTTTTTATGCACTTGGACAAGAACAGCATCATTATTTTTATAATTTACTCTAATTTTTATAAATTATTCCCATTATGCCCCAATTGTAGCCTCATCCAGATCCAACCCTCCCTCTTCTCCCTATTTGCCTCCTCTAGTTCTCAGAAACAGGGAGACCTCTGCCTCTACCATTTGAGCCCAGCCTATCAACTCTCATCATGAATGCCTGAAACCTCTTCCCCTGTGGCCTGGGAAGGCTGGCCCACCAAGCAGAAGTAATCTAAGAGCTAGCAACAGAGTCCATGTCACAGACAGCCCTTGTGCCCCTTACTAGGGTGTCTACATGGAGACTAACCTTGCATGGTCCTTGGTTGGTGTATTAGTCTCTTCAGAACCACCTATACCCAGATTGGTTGTGATGGTCTCCTTGTGGAGCTCCTGCCCCTGGGGATCTTCCTATCCCCCTACTCTTCCATAAAGCAACCTGAGCTCTGCCCAAAGTTTGGTTTTCAGTTTCAGTAACTGCTTTGATCCTTTACTGGGTGTAGTCTTTCATAGGACATTTATGTTAAGCTCCTATCCTGTTGCCTCTCTTCAACCACTTCCAGTGTCTATTCTTTTTGCCCTTCTGAATAAAAATTAAGCATCCTCCCTAGAGTCCTCCTTGTTATTTAGCTTCCTTATGTCTGTGGAATTTAGTATGGTTATCCTGTATTACATGGCTAATATCTATTCATACTTGAGGAAAGCCATGCATATCTTTCTGGTTCTGGGTTACCTCACTCAGGATGATATTTTCTAGTTCCATCCATTTGCCTGAAAATTTCATGATTTCCTTGTTTTTAACAAATGAATAATATTCCATTGTGTAAATGTACCACAATTTCTTTATCCATTCCTTGAGGAATGAAAGGAACAAGTTAGATTTACAGGTCTCTTTATGAATTCTATACCCCATATTAAACTAAGTTCTCTCAGTACTTTCCCAGAAAACAGAAGGATAAAAGGAGAAGTTGGTGAATTGAGGCAAGCCCCACCCTGGTGCAAAGGAATGCCAAAGGTCTCCACCTCACCATGGAGGAATATCCAGATCTGTGGTATGAGATAACGTTGCCTGGCACCGGTACAACCTTCAGAGCTCCCCCACCCAGATAAGGGCAGGACTAAATGAACTTGGCACCTAAAATGAACCAATCATTTAAAAAGTCAACTATCCTACCTAATCCAGTGTTGCCAAGCTTCTAGCTTCCCATGCTTTTTCCTTTAAAAACCCCAGGCTTCTGTCTCTATATGCTGTTCTTCTCTGTTTTGGAGGGTAACCACATTTTGCAATGGATTGAATAAAACTCTTGCTTTTGCATGCATGATGGTCTCCGAGTTCCCTTCATCTCTCTACTCGGAGGTTAGGCTCCTGCTGGGCCTAACATGAACATCTATGTTGTTTCCAGATTCTGACTATTATGAATAGAGCTGCTATGAAGATAATTGAGCAAATATCCCTGCTGTATGGTGGAGCATCTTTAAGATATATATCCAAGAGTGTTGTAGTTGGGTTTTGAGGTAGAGCTACTCTGAGATTTCTGAGGAAGTATCAGATTGATTTCCAAAGTGGTTGTCCAAGTTTGCATTCCTACCTGCAATGGAAGAATGTTTCCCTTCCTCCACATCCTTACCAGCAAGTGCTGTCACTTGAGTTTCTGATGTTAGCCATTTTGATGGGTATAAGACAGAATCTCAGGGTTGTTTTGATTTGCATTTACCTGACTTAAGATGTTGAGTATTTCTTTAAGTGTTTCTCTGCCATTCGATATTCCTCTGTTGATAATTCTTTGTTTAGCTTTTTACCCCATTTTAATTGGATTATTTGGCTTGTTGGTGTTTAATTGCTTAAGGTCTTTATATTTTTTTGATATTAGCATTCTGTTGAATATAGGGTTGATGAAGATCCTTTCCCAGTCTGTAGGCTATCATTTTGTTCTGTTGACAGTGTCCTTTGCTTTACAGAAGCTTTTCATTTTCATGAGCTCCCGTTTATTAATTGTTAATCTTAGAGTTTGAGCTATTAGTGTTTTGTACAGAAGTTGTTTCCTGTGTCCATGAATCAAAACTCTGTTTAAGTTTTTCTCGTAACAGATTTAGTGTGTCTGGCTTTATGTTGAGATCTTTGATCCACTTGGACTTTAGTGCAGGGAGTTAAATACAGATCTATTTGTATTTTTCTACATATGTACATCTAGTTAGACCAGCACCATTTGTTGAAGACGCTATCTTTCTTCCATTGTATATGGTTGTGGCATCTTTGTCAAAAATCAACTGTCCATAGGTATGTGGTTTTATTTCTGGATCTTTGATTCAATTCCATCAATTCACCAGTCTGTTTCTAGGCCAGTACTATGCAGTTTTATTACTGTTGCTCTATAGTACAGCATGATGCAGAAATACTTAGTAAAATACTTGCAAATCGAATCCAAGAACACATCAAATATATCATCCACCATGACCAAGTAGGCTTCATCCCAGGTATGCAGGGATACTTAAAAATAGAAATCCACCAATGTAATCCAGCATATAAGCAAACTGAAAGAAAAAAAAACCCACAAAAAAAAACCCCATAGAGGTCAAAAACATTTGACAAAATCCAACACCCATTCATCTTAAAAGTCTCAGAGAGATCAGGGATACAAGGCACCTACCTAAATACAGAAAAGGCAATATACATCAAGCCTATAGCCAAAATGAAACTAAGTAGAGAAAAACTTTAAATCAATCCCATTCAAATCAGGGAAAAGGCAAGGTTGCCCCAATTCTTAGTATCTATTCAACATAGTACTTGAAGTCCTAGCTAGAGCAATAGGACAACTAAAAGAGATCAAGGGGATACACATTTGAAAGGAAGAAGTCAATTGATATGGTAGTATGCATGAGTGACTCCAAAAATTCTAACAGAAAACTCCTACAGCTGATGAACACCTTCAGCAAAGTGGCTGGACACAAAATTAACTTTAAAAAATCTTTAGCTCTCTTGTATACAAGAGTCAAACAAGCTGAGAAAAAAAATTAGAGAAACAACATCCTTGACAATAGCCACAAAAAAACAGAGTATCTTTTTAATTTTTTTTAAATTTTAATTAATTACCATTTATTCACTTTGTATCCCCCCCATACCTCCCTCATCCTCCCCTCCCGCTCCCATACTCCCTCTTTCCCACCCTTTCCCAGTCCACTGATAAGGGAGGTCCTCCTCCCCTTCCCGCTGATCCTAGTCTATCAGGTCTCATCAGGAGTTGCTGCATTGTGTTCTTCTGTGGCCTGGCCTGGCAAGGCTGCTCCCTGTTGGTATAATGTTCTTTTGGAATGTTTACACTTTGCCCTTGTTCATTCAAATGCTGATTTCTTTCCCCCACTTTCTGGTTTCAATCTGGACATTGCATTGTGATACTTATTCAAAGTATCACCTGTCTCAACTTTGTGTAAACATGCCAAAATAAAGCAACCAGCCACAATGTTGAAAAATGCAAAGGAAGCAGGAAGAGAGGGAGGAGCCAGAGGACAGGGAGGTGTGGGAGGAGAGGAGGAGAGAGAGCAGAGGTTGAAAGGGAAGAGAGGAGGCAAGGTCTTGGAACAACATGGAGAATGAACCAGACCAAAGATTTCACAAAAGGCAAATATAATGAGTAAAATCTGAATAGTAGGAAACTATGAGGGCTTGGAGGTTTAGTATGAAGTTACTATTGTCCAGCATTGTGTTTTAGGCTAATTAAATAAATCTGAGGCTCTGTGTGGTGATTTCGTTATACAGTTGTTTAGGACTAACTGTAGCTTTACCAGAAGATATAGCAATAGTAAATATTAATCACCGCTTACAACACTCCCCCCTCAGGGGGAGGTGGTCAAAGAGCAAGCCAATCAGTTCCTGTCAGAGATAGTCCCTGTCCCTATTACTATGGAGCCCACTTGGACACTGAAGTGCCATAGGCTACCTCTGTGCAGGGGGTTCAGGCCATTTCCATGAGTGGTCCTGGCTGGAGTATCTGTTTCAGAAAAGACCCCTGTGCCCAGACTTCTTAGATCTGTTGTTGTCCTTGTGGAGCTCCTGTCCTCTCCAGGTGTTACTATCTTTCATTTCTGTCATAAGTTTCCATGCACTCTGCCCAAAGTTTGGCTATGAGTCTCAGCATCTGCCTCGATACACAGGGTAGAGCCTTTCAGAGGCTTTCTGTGGTAAGCTCATGTCCTGTTACCTATTTTCCTCCTCCTCTGATGACCATGTTCTTCACCTTTCTGAATGGGGATTGAGCATTTTAGACAGAGTCCTCCTTCCTGATTAGCTTCCTTAGGTATACAGATTTTAGTATGTTTATCCTACATTATATGTCTAATAGCCACTCATAAGTAAAGATATACCCTTTGCGTCTTTCTGCTTCTGGGATACCACACTCAGAATAATATTTTCTAGTTCCCACCATTTAACTGCAAATTTCAAGATTTCCTTGTTTTTTATCACTGAGTAGCACAATTTCTGTATGTGTTCCGCAACTGAGGGGCATCTGAGCTGTTTGCAGTTTCTGGATATTACAAATAAAGCTGCTACAAACATGTTTGAGCAGTTGTCCTTGTTGTATACTTGAGTGTCTTTTGGATATATGCCTAGGTGTGGTGTAGCTGGATCTTGAGGAAGAGCTATTCCTAGTTATCTGAGAAAGGGCCAAATTGATTTCCAAAGTGGTTGTGTAAGTTTACATTCCTACCAGCAGTGGAGGAGGGTTCCTCTTTCTCCACATCCTCTCCAGCATGTGTTGTCACTTGTGTTATTCATCTTAGCCCTTCTGATGATTGTAAGGTTAAATCTCAGGGTTGTTTTGATTTGCATTTCCCTGATGACAAAGGATGTTGAGCATTTCTTTAAGTGTTTCTCTGCCATTAGACATTCTTCTATTGAGAAATCTCTGTTTAGCTCTGTACCCCATTTTTCAATTAGATTACTTGATTTGTTGCTGTTTAACTTCTTGAGTTCTTTGTATATACTGGATATTAGCCCTCTGTCAGATAGGGGTTGGTGAAGATCCTTTCCCAATCTGTAGGTAGTCATTTTATTTTGACAACAGTGTTCTTTCCTTTACAGAAGCTTTTCAGTTTCATGAGATCCCATTAATGGATTGTTGCTCTTAGAGCCTGTGCTGTTGGTGTTCTGTTCAGGAATTTGTCTCCTGTGCCAATGAGTTCAATGCTCTTCCCAATTTTTCTTCTTATACCTGAGTGACCCCAAAAATTCTACCAGGGAACTCCTACAGCTGATAAACACCTTCAGCAAAGTGGCTAGATATAAAATTAACTCAAAAATCAGTAGCCCTCCTGTATACAAAAAACAAAAGAGCTGAGAAAGAAATTAGGGAAACAACACCCTTCACAATAGCCACAAAGGACATAAAGTATCTTGGTGTGACCCTAACCAAGCAAGTCAAAGACTTGTATGAAAAAAATTTTCAAGTCTCTGAAGAAAAAAATTAGAAGAAGATTTCAGAAGATGGAAAGATCTCCCATGCTCATGGCGTGGCAGAATTAACATAGTAAAAATGTCCATCTTACCAAAGGCAATTTAAAAATTCAGTGCAATTCCCATCAAATTACCAACACAATTCTTTACAGACCTTTAGGGAAAAATTCTCAACTTCATATGGTATAACAAGAAACCCAGAATTGCTAAAACAATCCTCTACAATAAAAGATCTTCTGGAGGTATCTCCATCCCTGATCTCTAGCTATACTATAGAGCAACAGTAATAAAAACTGCATGGTACTGGCATAGAAACAGAATGTGGATCAATGGAACCAAATTCAAGACCCAGAAATAAATCAACACACTTACAGACACCTGATTTTTAACAAAGATGCCAAAAACATACAATGGAAAAGAAGATAGCATCTTCAACACATCGTGCTGGTCTAACTAGATGTCTACATGTAGAAAAATTCAAATAGATCCATATTTATCACCCTCCACAAAACTAAAGTCCAAGTGGATCAAAGACCTCAGTATAAAACTAGACAAACTAAACCTGTCAGTGTATCTTGGTATAACCAAGAAAGTGAAACACTTGTAAGAAAAAACTTCAGGTCTCCAAAGAAAGAAATTGAAGAAGATTCAGAAGATGCAAAGTTCTCCCATTCTCATGGATCAGTAGGATTAACATAATAAAAATGGCCATCCTGCCAAAAGCAATCTGCAGATTAAATGCAATTCCCATCAAAATACCAACACAATATTTACAGACCTTGAAAGAATGGTTCTCAACTGCATATGGAAAAGCAAAAAAACCAGGAAAGCTAAAAAATCCTGTACAAGAAAAAATCATCTGGAGTTATCTCAATCCCTGATCTCAAGCACCAATTTTGTTGTTGTTGTTGTTGTTTGTTTTTTAAATCTTGAGTTTTATTTTCTCACTGATCTTTTGAGTAGTGTTTCTAGAATTTTGGGGGAAGTTTAAATATCTTTAAAATGAAAAACCTGCTTAGGGCTTTCACTAACTTTTTGAACTGAGCAAGGTGGGTTTTTTGATTTTTTTTATTGATATTGTCATGTTTTAAAGTGACATATAGTTTTTAAATTATGTATTCTGGAGTCAATACTACTCATACACTTTTATAATATTTATTCATATAGTTTCAGACTGTTCCCTTCACTCTCCAAAGCATTGTAGTTTACAAGAAAGTATTAACTCATGTGGTCCAATTTATTATTTATCCTTTCTGGGTTTTTCTTTAAATTGTTTTTGGTTCCAAATACATAAAGCTATTCTGACCTTCTAAAAATATTTAATTTTATCTTTCATTTTTGGGTGACCAATTATTGTCTTAGTCACTTTTATCACATTGCTATTATATTGCTATGATAAAAGTATGTTTAAAAGTGCAGCTTAAGGAGGGCTGGAGAGAGGAATTGTGGACAGTATACTGGCTGCCCTTCCAGAGGACTCTAGTTCAATTCCCCAGCACCTACTTGACAGATCACAACTGTCTATAACTGTAGTTCCAGAGGATCTGACACCCTTGCACCGACATTTGGACAGAACTGCAATTCATATAAAAATTATAAAATCATTATAAAACGCAGTTTAAGGAATTAAGGTTTCTTTGAGCTCACCATTGATAGATATAGTCAGCTAATTGTGGGAAACTCTAGACAGAAGAATTTAAAGCAGCTCATATTGAATCTGTAGTCAGGAAGAGGAGAGAGAGTAGAACTTGTGCTCAGCTCATGTTCTCCATGTCATGCTTTCTTTTTTATTTTATTTTTATTCTTAGTTACATTTTATTAACTCTGTATCCCAGCTGTATCCCACTCCCCCATTCCCTCCCAAAACCACCTTCCCTCCCTCATCTACTCCCTGCCCCTTTCCAAGTCAACTGATAGGGGAGGACCTCCTCCCCTTCCATATGACCCTGGTTTATCAAGTATCTTCATGACTGGCTGCAAATACCTTCTCTGTGGCCTAGCAGGGCTGCTCCTCCCTTGCAGGGTGGGGAGGTCAAAGAGCCCGCCATTGAGTTCATGTCAGAAATAGTCCCTATTCCCCTTACTAAGGTACCCACTTGGATACTGAGCTACCATGGGCTACAAGCAAGCAGAGGTTCTAGGTTATATCCATACATGGTCCTTGTTTAGAGAAACAGTATCATATAAGCCCCCTGTGCCCTGATATATTTGGTCCTTGTGGAGCCCCTATCCTCTCCAGATCATATTAACTCTCCCTTCTTTCATATGATTCCCTACACTCTGCAGAAGGTTTGGTTATGAGTCTCAGTTTCTGCTTTGATACACTGCTAGGTAGAGTCTTTAAAGGCCCTCTGTGGTAGACCCATTTCCTGTTACTTATTCTCTCCTACATCTCATGCCCATCCCATTTGTCTTTCTAAGTAAGGACTGATCAACTTACCCTGGGTCCTCTTTTTTGTTTATCTTCTTCAGGTGTATAGATTTCAGTATGTTTATCATATCTTATAGGTCTAAATAAGTGAGTATATACCATGTGAGTCTTTCTCCTTCTGGGATACCTCACTCAGAATGATATTTTCTAGATCCCATCATTTACCTGCAAATTTCATGATTTCCTCGTTTTTAATTGCTGGGTAGTATTCCATTGTATAAAAATACCACAATTTCTGCATCCATTCCTCAGTTGATGGACATCTGGGTTGTTTCCAGGTTCTGGCTAGTATGAATAAAGCTGCTACAAACATGGTTGAGCAAATGTCCTTGTTGTATACTTGAGCATCTTTTGGATATATGCCTAGGAGTGGTATAGCTGGGTCTTGAGGAAGCCTTATTCCTACTTGTCTGAGAAAGCGCCAGATTGATTTCCAAAGTGGTTTTACCAGTTTATATTCCCACCAGGAATGGAGGAGTGTTGCCCTTTCCCCACAACCTCTCCATCATGTGTTGTCATTTGAGTTTTTGATCTTAGCCAATTTGATGGGTGTAACGTGAAATCTCAGGGTCATTTTGATTCACATCTCTCTGATGGCTAAGGACATTGAGCATCTCCTTAAGTGTTTCTCTGCCATTCTATATTCCTCTATTGAGAAATCTCTGTTTAGCTCTGTACCCCATTTTTCAATTGGATTGTTTCATTTATTGCTTTTTAACTTCTTTAGTTTTTTAATATACTCTGGGTATCAACCCTCTGTCAGATATAGGGTTGGTGAAGATACTTTCCCAGTCTGAAGGCTGACATTTTGTTCTAACAACAGGGTCTCTTGCTTTACTGAAGCTTTCCAGTTTCATGAGGTCCCATTTATTGATTATTGCTCTTAAAGCTTGTGCAGTTGGTGTTTTGTTCAGGAAGTTGTCTCTTGTGCCAATGAGTTCTAGGCTCTTCCCCACTTTTCCTTCTAACCGATTTAGAGTATCTCCTATTATGTTGAGGCCTTTTATCTATTTGGATTTTAGTTTTGTGCAGGGTGATAAATATGGATCTATTTTTATTTTGCTGCATGTAGACATCCAGTTGGACCAGAACCATTTGTCAAAGATACTGTATTTTTTGCATTGAACATTTCTGGATTCTTTGTCAAAAATCAAGTACTCATAGGCATGTAGCTTTATTTCTGGGTCTTCTATTAGTTTCCTGTGATCCTCCTTTCTGTTTCTATTCCAATACCATGCAGTTTTTATTACTATTGCTCTGTAGTAGACATTGAGATCAGGGATGGAGATACCTCCAGATGATCTGTTGTTGTACAGCATCATTGTGGAAATTCTGCATTTTTGTTTCTCTATATGAAGTTGAGAATTTTTCTTTCAAGGTCTGTAAAGAATTGTGTTGGTTTTTTGATGGAAATTGCATTGAATCTATAGATTGCTTTTGGCAGGATGGCCTATTTCACTATGTTAAACCTACCAGTCCATGAGCATGGGAGGTCTTTCCATCTTCTGATATCTTCTTCAATTTCATTCTTCAGAGACGAAGTTTTTTTTTTTCAAACAGGTCTTTCACTTTGCTTGGTTAGAGTCACCTCAAGGTACTTTATGTTATTACTGGCTATTGTGAAGGGTATTGTTTCCCTAATTTCTTTCTCAGCCCTTTTGTCTTTGGTGTACAGGAGGGCTTCTGATATTTTTATTGAGTTGATTTTGTATCCAGCCACTTTGCTGAAGCTGGTTATCAGCTGAATGAGTTCTCTGGTTGAATTTTTGGGGTCACTCATATATACTATCATATCATCTGCAAATAGTGACACTTTGACTTCTTCCTTTCCAATTTGTATCCCCTTGATCTCCTTTAGTTGTCTTATTACTTTGGCTAGGACTTCAAGTATCATGTTGAAGAAATATGAGAGAGTGGGCAGCCTTGCCTAGTCCCTGATTTCAGTGGGACTGATTTAAATTTCTCTCCATTGAGTTTGATGTTGGCTACAGGCTTGCTGTCTATTGCCTTTACTATGTTTATGTATGTGCCTTGGATACCTGATCTCTCCAAGACTTCAAACATGAATGGCTGTTGGATTGTGTGAAATGCTTTTTTTTTGTCATTTAAGGAGATGATCATGTGGTTTTTCTCCTTCAGCTTTTTTTATTTGGTGGATTACATTGATGGATTTCCGTATGTTGAACCACCCTTGCATGCCTGGGATGAAGCCTACTTGGTCATGGTGGATGATTTCTTTGATATATTCTTGCATTCAGTTTGCAAGTATTTTATTGAATATTTTTGTATCAATGTTCATAAGAGAGATAGGTCTGAAGTTCTCTTTTTTTGTTGGGTCTTTGTGTGGTTTGCTTATCAAGGAGACTGTGGCTTCACAGAATGTGTTTGGTAATGTTCCTCCTGTTTCCATTTTGTGGAATAGTTTAAAGAGAATTGGAGTTAGGACTTCTTTGAAGGTCTGGTAGAATTCTTCACTGAATCCATCTGGCCCAGGCCTTTTTTAGGAAGGGAGACTGTTGATGATTTCTTCTATTTCCTTGGGGGATATAGGGCTATTCAATTATTCTTCCTGATCTTGACTTAATTTTGGTAGATGGAATATATCAAAAAATGTCCATTTCTTTTAGATTCTTAAATTTTGTAACATATAAGCTTTTGTAGTAAGACCTAATGATTGTTTGGATTTCCTCAGTTTCTGCAGTTATGACCCCCTTTTAATTTCTGATTTTGCTGATTTGGATAATTTCTCTCTGCCTTTTAGTTAGTTTTGCTAAATGTTTGTCTATCTTGTTTATTTTTTTTAAAGAATGAGCTCTTGGTTTCATTGATTCTTTGAATAGCTTTATTTGTTTCTAATTGATTGATATCAGCCCTGAGCTTGATTATTTCCAGCTGTCTGCTCCTCTTGTATGTGTTTGCTTCTTTTTTTTTCCCTAGGACTATCAGTTGGGCCTTTAAGTTGCTTGTATGAGATGTCACAAATTTCTTCTTGAAGGCACTTGGTGCTATGAATTTTCCTCTAGGCACTGCTTTCATTATGTCCCATAAATTTGGGTATGTTGTATCTTTATTTTCATTGTATTCTAGGACGTCTTTAATTTCTTTTTTAAAATTTCTTCCTTAACCCAGCTGTCACTGAGTAGCAAGTTGTTCAATTTCCATGTTTGTGTAGGCTTTTTGCTAATTCCATTGTTTTTGAGGTCCAGCTTTAGTCCATGGTGGTCAGATAAAATACAGGGGATTATTTCAATCTTCTTATATCTGTTGAGTCTTGCTTTGTTACCAACTATGTGGTCTATTTTGGAGAAGGTTTCATGAGGTGCTGAAAAGAAGGTATACTCTTTTGAGTTTTGGTGAAAAGTCCTGTAGACATTTATTAGATCCATTTGATTTAGGACCTCTGTAAGCACCTTTATTTCCCTATTTGGCTTCGGTCTAGATGATCTGTCCCTTGGTGAAAGTGGGGTGTTGAATTCTCCCACTATTAAGGTGTTAGGATCAATGTGTGATTTAACTTTTAAAAATGTTTCATTTTAAACATTTTTAGGTGCTCTTGTATTTGGGGCATAGATGTTCAAAATTGTGATGTCCTCTTGGTGGATTTTTCCGTTGATGAGAATGTACCTTCCCTCCTCATCTTTTTTGATTACTTTTGGTTGAAGTCTATTTTATTAGATAGTAGGATTGCTACCCCAGCTTTTTTTCTGGGTCCATTTGCTTGAAACACATTTTTCCAGCCCTTTACTCTGAGGTAGTGTTTATATTTGTTGCAGAGGTGCATTTCTTGGATGCAGCAGATTGTTGGATCCTGTTTCCATACCCATTCTGTTAGTCTGTGTCTTTTTATTGGAGGTTGAGTCCATTGATGTTGATAGATAATAGTGACCAATGAACGTTAGTTCCTTTTATTGTGGAGTTGGTGGTGTTACTGTGATTCATTCCTTGCATTCCTTTAAATTTTGTTGGGATATTATCTATATGCTATATTTTCATGGGTATAGTTGTTTTCATTGGATTGGAGTGTTCCTTCTAGTGTCTTCTGTGGGGCTGGTTTGCTGTGTAGATTTTGCATAAATTTAGTTTTGTCATGGAATATTTTGTTTTCTCTGTCTATGTTGATTGAAAGCTTTGCAGGGTATAACAGTCTGGGTTGGCATCTGTGGTCCCTTAAAATCTGCATGACACCTGCCCAGGCCCTTCTGTCTTTCATAGTTTCTGATGAGAAGTCTGGTGTGATTCTGATAGGTCTACCTTTATATGTTACTTGGCCTCTTTCCCTTGCTGCTTTCAATATCTTTTCTATGTTCTGTAGATTTAGTGCTTTGACTATGATGTGAAGTGAGGTGTTTCTTTTCTGGTCTACTCTACTTGGTGTTCCGTAGACTTCTTTCATTTTCATGGACATCTCTTTCTTTAAGTTGGGAAATTTTTCTTGAAAATATTTTCTGGACCTTGGAGCCTGGAGTCTTCTTTTCCATCAATACTTACTATACTTAGATTTTGTCTCTTCATGGTGACCTTGATTTCTTGGATATGTTTTGTTTGGGACTTTTCTCACATTACTTTTTCATTGAGAGAATTATCAATTTCTGTGATTGAATCTTCAATACCTGAGATTCTCTCTTCCATCTCTTACATTCTGTTGGTGATGCTTACCTTTGTGGTTCCTGATCTTTTCTCTATGTTCTCCAGCTTAAGGGTTTTCTCAGTTTGTGTTTTCTTTATTAATTCTAATTCTGCTCTTGGGCCTTTCACCATTTCCTTCATCTGTTTGAACATGGATTCCTGTTTCTCTATGATGATTTCTATTTTTTTGTTCATTTCCTCTCTATATGACACTAATTGTATCTCTACTTGTGCCTCTGTTTGTTTGGGTATATTTGCCTGTGTTTCCTTGAGGATTTTGTTCATTTCCTCTTTCTTTGCCTCCACTTGATTGGCCAGATCTTTGATAGATTTATTTAGTTCTTCTTTAACTGTCTGTAGTTGTATAGCTATTGCTCTCAGAGATTTGGTTGTTTCCTCTTTATGTGCCTCAGTAATTGGGTAAGCATGGAATTAAAGTCATTTTCTTTTGCTTCCAATAAATTGGAGTATCTGTCAATTTTGGAGGTTTCTGGTGAAGCCATGATGTCCTGATTTATGTTGGAAGTGTTCTTTCACCAACCCCCAGCCATTGGCTTATCCATAACCTTCCCTGTTTGTTCTTGGATTCTGCAGTTCAGACTGGACCTATCTCTCACCAGCATCTGGAGAGTTCTTCAGGAAACTGAGAGAGGTCCTGTGGCCTCAGCATGTACATTGGTGCTTCAATTGTACCTGTGGGAGGAAATTCAGTGGGCACAGAAGGGAGTATGCAGGCACAGAAGGACAGATGTGGACCAGCATGTGTGTGTGTGTGGAAATGTGCATGGAAGTGTGCCTCGAGGGACAGAGTGATAGAGAATGCTGAACCCTTGAGTGTGTGGGAGTGGCTCTGCCTTGCAGGCTTCTAGGAAGTTACTTGTGCATGAGCTATAGATGTAGCAGGGGCTGGTGATAGTTGTGGCCCAATTTCCAGAGGTATCTGCCTTAACTCCACTCTTGGACCAGCAGAGCAGGGCCTTAGATGTCCCAAGAGACCTCTGTTTTCCACAGTGGGTGTGTGGGTGGGAGGGGTCTGATGCCTGGCTGCTAGGTTAGAAGGACCTTGGATCTGGGACTCTGCAGACATCCAAGGGTTCACTCACTCTCAAGCAGGTCACATAGGTAAAATTGGGGTATCGGGGTCTCTACTCTCTGGTTTGGCCCTGTTTAGTCATATGCAGGAGGACTGATGTGCTATATCAGCTCAGTGCTGCTGCAGCACCCAGGTTAGGAAGTCTAGGTGCAGCTGGAGACAGGGATGCCTGTCCAGATGCCTTCTGGGAAGTCCTGGGGGCCCTCCACTCTGCTTTCCAGACCTGGGAGGCCCGGCACCTGGTGTGCCTAGCTTGTTTGGTGGGTCTGATGGACTTTGGTGGCTATTATTTGTCACTGAGGGTTTGGGCGGGCCATACAGTCAGTGGCTGGGAAACCCTGTGGAGTCGGTATGGCTGCTAGCAGACCTGGGACACAGAGAGGATGGCACTGCGGTTCCAGGCCTCCAAGGCAGGTACATCTGGTGGGTCTGACTGAGGAGACAGTAGCTCAGCCTCAGCTGCTGCAGTCCCCAGGCAGTGAGCTCTGAGCTGAGAGTCTTGGTCAGCTGTCTGTGCCAAGGGGGAGGGAGGCCCAAAAAAAGGGAGTGCTGGGAGATCAAATGGTTGTTTTTTTTTTTCTTCCCCAAACAAGTCCACAGGTAACCAGAGACCAAACTTCTCACCTCATGAGATGGTCCCTCTTGTTAAGAAAGCCTCAAGATCCCTCTCCTTTGGAAAGCCTCACCATCATTTCCCTGGCTTCAGAGTCCTCCCACTCACCAGTTCCAATGCAACAGATCCTCTGCAACTCAGAAACTGTATGTGCTTGTCCCCATCTTGAAAGATCTCCATTTCATGCTTTCTTAACCAATAACTCATAGCCAATGTTGTCGTTCTGCTACCAGTTTAGGATGTAGACCAACAACTATGGAACATAACAATACCAGGTTTGGTTTGCCTTTCAACTGACCTTTGGGAAACACTTTCCTAGGTGATCATGCTTAAAC
This sequence comes from Pachyuromys duprasi, assembly GCA_028658305.1. Lineage (NCBI taxonomy): Eukaryota > Metazoa > Chordata > Mammalia > Rodentia > Muridae > Pachyuromys > Pachyuromys duprasi. Next base: position 38,918,108 of record CM053744.1, read on the forward strand.
ACAAAAAATCTTCAGCTTAGCTTTCACACACACACACACACACACACACATATCATTGAAATTAAAATAATAATTGTATAATTTCCCCCTTTTATCCTCACCCCTTCCCATATCCCTGCATTTACTCCCATTCATATTTCTGGCTCCTTTTTTTTTAATTGTCATTATCTATATGTGTATACATATATACATACAATCTGCTCAGTCCACTTAGTGCTACTTGTAAGTATGAATGATTTCAGGGCTAGTCACTTGTTATGAGATAACCAATTAAGAGACTCATCCATAGAGAAATTATTTATCCCACTCACAGCATTCTGTGGCTATTTAGTTCATTTTCTGTGGTGAGGGCTGTGTGATTTTTTTTCCTTTCCATGTTAGCATGCCACTTGGTAATGAACTTGTTCAAGCCTTGTTTAGACAGTTACATTTTTCTGACTGTTACAGTCTCCTGACCCCTCTTCCATAATGTTCTCTGAGAATTACATGCAGGAGATGTATTGTAGATATATCCATTATGGATAAGTATCCTGTGATCAGCTCTTCTCTGCATTTTGTCAAGTTGTGGTTTTCTGTAAATTGTTTCTTTCTGCTGTAAAGAGAAGCTTCTTCAATGATGAGTAAAAGCTATACTTTCTCTTTGGATATTTTGCCATGCTGGACATTGTTATGTTTCATACATGTCACAGCTGAGTATGACTACTGGTTGCTTCCATGCATTAGAAGCTTGCAGAGTAGCTTCCAGCTCTATAAAAATTAAGTCTCCGGAAGGAAACTTTCAGATCAGACCCATTTTGTATCCCTTGAGTGTCTTGTTTAAAGTGCATAGTATCTTCAGAAATAGAAGTTTCCCTTCAGCCTCCGCAATGAAACCAAGGGCAATGACAGCATAGATTTTCATGTTTTAAACAGAACTGGATATTTACATGAGAACGCATATGATGGCTGGGATCTTGTCCTCAGTATACATTCCCTACTCTCTCAGTTCAGAGCAAGAGCAAGAAGTTTCTCCTCAAAGGTTCTCCACAATAGCTGTTGCTTCCTCAACCCATAAATGAGTGTCATGCTGCTTTCAAATTTCCTTTGCCATATAAATTAGTCCATTACTTTTAGATTCAATTTCTCTTAAGGTCTTTCTACATAAAATAATGAAATCACATTTTTGGCAAAAACACTGCAGAATGGCCACAATCCTTTTCTTAGCAGTGCCCCCCCCACACACACACCCCTTCTAAAGCCTCATTACCCAGGCCTCCACTGTCTATATTTTTTCTAAGTATTCTTGTCTTCCGAATTCTCAAAAGTGTAGCCCATTAGCTCTATTTCTAATACATTTTGGCTTTTTTAGTCTAAAGTGACAAACTCCCCCACTTTCTAATAACGAAGCAGTTTTAAAGGTCTAGAAACTGCGTGGCCAGACTTATCCCATGAATTGTTGCAGTTCCTCATACCAGTTTTATGTCCTCATTTCTTTTCTTGATACTGTGATAAAATGCTCTGACATTGTTTTTTGGCTCATAGTTCAAGAGTATGTACAGACAGACCATCATGACAGAGAAATCAGGATGATAGGAGTCGGAAGCATCTGACTACAATGTGCCCATACTCAGTAAGCAGAGATCAATATACTTTTGTGTCCAATCCTATTTTCCTGTTTTATAGAGTAATGATTCAAGCCACAGTGATGACGTTTGCCCACTTCAGTCAAGTTGTATTGTTCACATCCATGGTCAGAGGTCAATTTCCCAGGTGACAGTAAATACCATCAAGTTGTCAAATAGGATTAATTATCATAAACATAAAACAGGAATTTTCTTTTCTCTGTTGGTCTTCTAGTGGAGCTCTTGTCACCTCTAGGTCCTTTCATCGTCCCCCCCACCCCCCCCCCCACACTTTTTCACTAGACTCCCTATGCTTTGCCAAATGATTGGCTGTCTAAGCATCTGTCTTGAACAGTTGCTGGATGGAGCCTCTCAGAGGACAACTGATGGACTCTTGTCTGCAAGCATAGCAGCATATCATATCTTTAATACTGTCAGGGGTTGACTCTCTTCCATGAAGTGGGTCTTGGTTTGGGGCAGGCATTGGTTGGACATTCCCTCAAACTGTGCTCTCTCTGTTCTATCTTTGTCCCTGCAGGTCTTGTGGGCAGGGTATGGACTGCTCCTAGATTCTCGACATGTATACAGCTAATGGGCAGCTCAGGCTTCATATGGGTTCACTAGTAAGGGGAATGTGCGCTATATGTGGCATGGGCTCTGTTGCCTGCTTTTTGGGCACTTCGCCCTCACAGGACTGCCTCACCAGACTACAGGGGTAGGGGTCAAACTTAGTCCTCATGAAACTCGATGAGCTGAGGGTGGGTGGGTAGGGGAGCTCACCTTTTCTGAGAGATAGGGCATGGAAATGGAAGAGAACGTGGGAGTGGGAGAAGAGGAAGGGGACTATGACCAGGATGCAAAGTAAATAAATTAATTAGTTAACTAAAAAACAAGCTTTGAAAATGCCTAATATGCAGCAGATAGTTTCTCTCTGATTTATGTTAAAAAGAAGAAAAGAGCAGGCGAAGGCCAAAAGACTGATATTTCCTTCCTTGTATGAAAAAGGTTCAGAAATTACATTAAAAAAATAAATAAAGAAAGAAGGCTCACTATAGTTTTAGAACTCTGCACTTGGAGTTTTCCTATTGGTGTGATAATTTTAACTCTCATCATTGATCTTTCTAGGAAAAATAGATTAGCGTGTGATTCAACATCTTATTTCCTGATCTTTTTTTTTTTTCTATCCAAAGCACATCAACTTCTGTATTCTTTACATTCAGAGCAAAACAAAAAATTCAAAAGTGTCTCAGTGGCCTAACTCAAGAGGGTGCATGTCTGGAATGTCTATCATTTATTTAATACAAATATAATTAATGCTCAAAAATATTCTGGTTGCATTCTAATCTGTGCTGTTTTTAATCATAATGAGATGATGAAGGACAAGGAAGTCACCTGTTTTTTTTTTCACCGTAAAAAAACGAATGAGATTAGCATTAAATTTCCCTTAATTGAAAATACAAACACACACACACCAGAGAGAGACAGAGAGACACAGAGAAAGAGAGTTACAGAGAGAGAGAGAAGAGGGGGAGGGTTATTTGATTCCTTTCATTTCAAAATAGCTTATCTGTAATTACATAGTATTTGATACATTCATTTTTTATTCATTCATTGTAAATTATGCAGGGCTGGCTATTATTAAAACGAAAGGACATTCTATGAAAGCTACTCTAAGTATTTAAGTTCTTGCATTCTATACAAAAGCATCTTATCTCCTTATTGCAGTATGCCCAAGGATTTCCATTTTAAACCCCAACGTTAGTCTGACACCTTCATTAACCACACAGATGTGCTGTTTAATGTGTTATTCTCTACTAAGAAACCTTAGCTTCCAGATGAGTAGGGAAGGTAGACCAAGACTGAGTCCAATGAATGCATTTTATTAAGGATTGCTGCCTGGTTTGTATACATATCACAGCTCATGTCCTGAGATGTTGTTTTCTACTCAATCCATTTCTATTACAGCCGTGTATTGTGTTACCACCTCATTATCAGCTGAAAGACCAATTCAAAGTGTGGTTTAACATGCTGAGCATTTGGACAGCAAAGAGCTTTTTTTTTTTTCTAGCAGGAAATTCCTGGGAGGTCTCTGGCTACTTTCTTTTCACCACTGACAAGCTGGATTTCATATTTGAGAATGTGGAGATCAATACAAACTCAGCCATCAAAATGATTTGGTAGAAGATACTCTCTAATATTGTGCCAGAAAAAATGTACCCCATATCTTTAAGTCCCATGCTATAAACATTGTAATAATTTTTAAGTGTCCCCACAGGAAGATCTCTGGGGATATACATACGGCTTTAAAATATTTTTTATTTGCCTAATTCTCCAACAAATAAACTCATAGCCTCTCATAGCAGTCCAACCTGCATGTTTGGCTGAATTTATGGAATCCTGAGGATTGCAGGATATAGTTCTGCTGTCTTTACTAGAGTATTTAAAATTAGCATAATGATCTCCATTAAGAAATTTTCATTCTCTACAGTTTTTAAGTTGTCTCAAAAATACTGACGATATCTAGTAGGTGAGATTTCTTGGAAAAATTAACTAATTATTTTATTTACATTTTTGCTCAGATAAGAGGCTATGAAAGATAAATTCTAATAATAAAATATGAGAACAAGTGAAATGGAATCAATATTATTTAACAGGGGTAGTTTTGAATTTAGTCCCCAATGAGATTCTCTCTCTCTCTCTCTCTCTCTCTCTCTCTCTCTCTCTGTGTGTGTGTGTGTGTGTGTGTGTGTGTGTGTGTGTTGATATTCTAAGTATATAGGCATCTTTCAATAAACATGAAGGTGTGGACATCCAAGGGATTCAATTTTATCATAAAGTGTAAAGTTTTATTTTAAAGTGGATCCTTTCAAAAACAAAATAAGGAAAACACAGCAAAGAAGTGTAATGAAAGGACATCTTAAAAGTTATTATTTTATTTTGTTTAGAATACTTTTTATGAGATAAGGTTCTAATATGTATATCAGGTTACAAACTCACGATCTTAATTCTTCAGCTTCTCATGGGTTAGGATTGAAAGATACTACCACCATGCCAGGCTTCTGAGAAGTCACTTTTTTATTTTTTAAACTGGGAACCATAATGGCTGTTTCCAGACAGCATGGTGGAGAGAAAGAAGAATCTTAATTGGAATATAGGAATTCAATGATCTTGATTAAAATGTATATTTACACAGGTATATGGAAATTACATGACTGGAAGATGAAATGTTCTTTTCATTGCTTTGTAGGAAACCAAGGAAATTAAAATACCAGGGATCAGAACTAAAATTGAATGTCACAATTGATCTTTCATACTTCAGATTATTGCAGGTGTAAAACACGATAAGGGGTCACCAAGAAAGAGCACCTCTGAGGGGAAGCTAGAGGCATCTGGTGAAGCACCCAGACCTAACCTTGTAAAGGGAAGATGGAGCAGAGTCTATTTTATTCTATTTAAAAATACATCTCTTCATAATATATTTCACCCCTTTGTGCCATCTTGCTCTGTGAGATAACATGATCTCAGTGGACTTATTCTTGTTTTTATCCCAGGTGCAGGATATGGCACTGATTCAGATTGTCCTCAGCAGCAAACTATTTGTCTCATGCCTGCACTGAGAGAAGCTCTTTCCCAGCTGAAGACAGTTTAATTCTGAGGCCTCTGAGACGGAATACAGGCCAGAGCCCAGAGGATAGAGGATCTCTTTAAAAAGAAGGAAAAAAAACTCTGCCCTTCTCCCCACTAACTTTCATCCTCTCCTACCTGGTGTTGGGGTGTTAGAAGAGGTTGGGGTGGAAAAGGGAGAAAGACACATAAGAAACCGAAATAAAATCGTATAAATATAATATCTTCAGACTTAGGCAGTGAGGACCACATCTGTTTATTCAGTCATGAAAATTAGGAATTGGCATAATCAGTTGCACTAACAAAAATATGTGCAATCAAAGCACCTGAGAAAGAGAGAAGCGGTTGAACAGCTGCTTTTGCTACTCTCTGTCTCAAGGACCTTCGTGGTAGCTATTTCATCTAATACTCTCAGATGCTTTTTTGTTAAAATGACAAACCGGGAGTTTAGAATCTTAAAAGCATTTCTTCTAAGCCAAGACAGCTCAGGGCTCAGTCCTGAGGATGTGGAGTTCTCTCAGTAAATCATTTGTTTTGAAACAAGAAAAACAGTAACAGTCAACGTCTTTTTGTTTTGTTTTGTTTTTGTTTTCTTTTGTTTTGTTTTGTTTTGTTTAAGAAACACTGGAAAATTGTAAACTACAAGTAAATTGCCCCAATCCTCTGGAAGATGGACTGGAATAGTGAGAATGAAGACAAAGCCCTAAGGATGTACAAGCTGTCAGTCATCTCTCTTTATATATGTGGAGGATGTTGTTTAGTGCTCACCTCTTCTACAGCACATCTACTAAAATAGCTAACAGCTCAAGCATAAGCAACAACAAGTATTTGTGTAATGTAGAGCACAACATTTTTTTTCATTCAATCTTAATATGTATCCAAAATGGTGACCCTTCTTTTGAAAACAACTTGGCAGCTTTCTTAAAAAAATTTATCATAGGCTTCGCAAATAATCCTGCAATCAAAGCTTTTAAATATTTCCTCAAATGATTTAAACATTGATACTCACATAGAAACTTGCACACAAATGTTGGTGGTAAATTTATTTAACAGTTGTCAAAATATGCTATTAACTAACATAGCCTTCCATATGTGAATGGTAAGTAAACTGCACTTAGTGTCCCAGTATAATGGAATATCACTCAACAACAAGGAGAAATGAGATCTGGAGCCATAAAGAAGGATACAAATTTCCCTCCATCACTGGTGAGATATTGGAAATTGATAGTTTCTTGGGGAGGGAGAATCAGTTTTCTTCAGGTATGCAGCCCCCAAGAAAATACCCATTCTCAAGAAGAAGACCCTGCACCCAAGTAAATACTGCAAACAGTGTTATTACAAAAAAATAATGTATACATGAAGTTCTGAGAGAGTAGTGATGAGAAAATGTAGTAGAAGAACTGGAAATGAACGTAATCTCACCTATGTTAAATTTGATAACTTAAAGGTTTAGTCATAAAAATTCAACTAAAACTTAAAAAGACATGCTGGAATCTTAAGTGCTGCTGTTAAGTGGAAGAATCCAAGTGGGAAAAGGCTATATTCTATCTGATTCCAATTACATGGGCATTTTTGACATGGTGAAACAGGGGGCGTGATATTAACATCAGCGGTTGATTGTCACGAGCTTGGGATGATGGATGTAAAGAACAAAGATAAATTATTCTGTGTGATTTTATAATAGTAGATCTATAATAATATATTTGTTAAAACTGATACAATATGCAACAAAAACACATTCCAATGTGAGCCAAGGGTTTTAAACAATGTATCAATATTGATTCACTGGCTGTAGTAAATATAAAATGCAGATGAATGGTGTTAATAATAAAGAGAACTTGGAGGTAAGGAAGTGAAGTACATAACTGTACATTTTACAATTGCTTTTTCTGCAAGCCCACTACAACTCCAAACATAAAGATTAGAATTTTCTAATGAAAATGAATTTGGAGTATAAAATCGATTAACTTCTTTAGGTGTACAGATTTTAGTACATTAATACTATATTATATGACTAATATCCACCTATAAGTGAGTATATGCCACATGTGTCTTTCTGCTTCTAGGTTACCTCACTCAGGATGATCTTTTCTAGATCCCACCATTTGCCTGCAAATTTCACGACTTCCTTGCTTTTAATTGTTGAGTAGTGTTCCATTGTGTAAATGTACCGCAATTTCTGTGTCCATCCCTCCATTGAGGGACATCTAGGTGGTTTCCAAGTTCTGGCTACTACAAATAAAGCTACTATGAACATGGTTGAGCAAATGTCATGTTGTGTACTTGTTGTGGGCCTGGTCAAAGCTGCTTTGGCGGCTGTTTGAAATTCAAGTCTCAGCACAGGAAGACAGGCTTTTACCAGGCCTTTTACCCTGGAGTCAGGGAAGTATTTGCAAGTCCATTCACCTTTTGTTTAGTGACAACAGGTGGGAGAGCTTATTTGAAATCACAACTCTACCTCATCTCCTTGTGATTTTAACCCCTTGTGTAAACTGTTTGTATAAATAAACAAAGCTGGCTGGCCTCCTGGCTTTTTGGGTACAGAGCTTATTGACTCTATAGGGCTCATTGGAGCCATGAGCAAGCAGCCAGAAGCCTCTTGGAACATAATATGTGTAGTGTATTTTATTAATTTCAATCCTCCCTCCCGACTCAGAACCCCGTTCTGCTCTGCTGGCGGGCTCCGGCATGTACTTGAGCACATTTTGTATATATGCCTAGGAGTGGTATAGCTGAATCTTGAGGTAATACTATTCATAATTGTCTGGGAAAGCACCAGATTGATTTCCAAAGTGGTTGTACAATTTTACATTCCCACCAGCAATTCCCCTTTCTCCACATCTTCTCCAGCATGTGTTGTCACTTGAGTTTTTGATCTTAGCCATTCTGATGGGTGTAAGGTAAAATCTCAGGGCCTGGATAAGATGATCAAGGTAAGGTGACTCAATTTTTAATTTTTTAATTTTTATTAATTACAGTTTATTCACTTTGTATCCCAGTTGTAGCTCCCTCTCCGAACCCCTCCCAATCCCATACTCCCTCCCTCTTCTTCTCCTATGCCCCTCTCCAAGTCCAATGATAGAGGAGGTCCTCCTACCCTTCCATCTGACCCTATTATTATTATTGTTAATTAAGATCACTGGCTACTGTTGCAGCTTTGATCCTCCAAACCCAAAGGTGGTTCATAACCATCAGGTCCAGGAACTCTAGTACCCTATTTCTGGCCTTTGCAGGTACCTGACACATATGTGCTGTATTGACATACACACAGACATAGCAGACTTAGACATAAGAACAAAATAAAATATTTTCTGAGCTTTACGAGCATGGCGCTTCTAAGCATCTCACCCCCACCCCTTCTGTGGCCACACAGTCTTAGTAAGAGTAAAGCTAATAAAGGGATGGAAATAAACGGAGAGAAGTAGGAAAGAGATATAATGAGGGACAGGAAAAAGAAAGGAGACAATTTTTGACAGTCTGCGATTTTAAGATTACAGTAGCCAGTATAGCTCGCTTGTCTGTTAGTTTCTGGCTGTAATCTCCTCAGCTTAGATCAGCATCCATTTCCTGGTACATCATTGCCCATCTCTTTTCATTTCTCAGGCCACTGCACAGGCCAGTGCCTGGTTCATGCCAGCACTCCACAGTCAGATCAGTTTCTTGCTTCTGCTTCCAACAAAAGAAAAGAAATAGTATTGTCACACCTACCAGGAAGATATATCTGAAGGAATTACAACATATAAAGGCCAAATCAAATAAAGCATGCTATTACAGCATAGGAAGTAAATCCCAAAGTTAAAAAAAAAAAAAAAACAGGAATTGGTCAGCCAAAACAATGTCTTGAAATCATAGTGTGGCATCAAAAATCAATTAGCCTTCTAGGATATTACTCAATTCAAGAGGGTTTAATAACACTACGACTAAATAAGGGGTAATGGTAAAGAAATTAAGTGGAAAATATAATTAAGTGATGCTGGTGGGCTACCACAACTCATGTCAAATGCATTTTTTAAAAGTTGTAACAAGGGGGCGGGACAAGATGGTGGTGCCAGGAGGACACCACTTCTGAGCTGCAGAACAACATTTTCAGTACAGCAACCAAGGGACTGAACTGTGGGCCCTAAAACAACAACAATCCTGTTTCCCAGGTGAAAGGAAGCCTCAAGGTGCAGGAAGCAGCCAGGTCCACTCCCAGTACACACAACCAGAACCCAGAAGAGATCCCCAGTCATGCAGGTACTCCAACAGGAGGACATCTCAATTTTGAACATCTATGCCCCAAGTACAAGACCACCTACATTTGTAAATGAAACATTATTAAAGCTGAAATGTCACATAGATTCCAACACCTTAATAGTGGGAGACTTCAACACTCCACTCTCATCAAAAGACATATCATCCAGTCAGAAGCAGAACAGGGAAACAAGGGCACTCACAGAGACCCTAAACCAAATGGATCTAATAGATGTCTACAGAACTTTTCATCAAAAAACAAAAGAGTATACCTTCTTTTTAGCACCACATGGAACCTTCTCCAAAATAGACCATATAGTCCATTTGGACACAAAGGAAACCTCAGCAGATACAAGAAGATTGAAACAATCCCTTGTATCCTATCTGACCATCATGGTCTAAAGCTGGAACTCAAAAACAACAGAAACAGCAAAAAGCCTGCACATACATGGAAACTGAACAACTTACTACTCATGACATCTTGGTTAGGGAAGAAATAAAAAAGAAATTAAAGACTTCTTAGAATTCAATGAAAATGAAAACATAACATACCCAAACCTATGGGAGACAATGAAGCCAGTGTTAAGGGGAAAGTTCATGGCACTAAGTGCCTTCAAGAAGAAATTTGAAACATCTCATACAAGCAAATTAATGGCCCAACTGGAAAAAAAAGAAGCAGATACACCAAAGAGGAGCAGATGGCTGGAAATAATCAAACTCAGGACTGAAATCAATCAATTAGAAACAAATAAAACTATTCAAAGAATCAATGAAACCAAGAGCTGGTTCTTTGAGAAAATCAACAAGATAGACAAGCCCTTAGCCAAACTAATAAAAAGGCAGAGAGAAACAATCCAAATCAGCAAAATAAAAAATGAAAAGGGAGACATAAATACAGACACTGAGGAAATCCAAACAATCATTGGGTCTTACTACAAAAGCCTATATGCCACAAAATTTGAAAATATAAATGAACTGGACAATTTTCTTGATAGATTCCATATACCTAAATTAAGTCAAGATCAGGTAGAAAAATTGAAGAGCCCTATATCCCCCCAAGGAAATAGAAGCAGTCATCAACAGTCTCCCTTCCAAAAAAAAGCCCTGGGCCAGATGGATTAAGTGCAGAATTCTACCAGACCTTCAAAGAAGTGCTAACTCCAATTCTCTCTAAACAATTCCACAAAATTGAAACAGTAAGAACATTACCAAACTCATTCTATGAAGCCACAGTCACCTTGATACCTAAACCACACAAAGACTCAACAACAACAAAAAAAGAACTTCAGACATATCTCTCTTAGGAACACTGATACAAAAATACTCAAAAAAATACTTGCGAGGAGGGATCCAAGATGGCTGCCACTAGAGGACACTGTGTCTGAGGAGTAGGACAGCAGAAACAACGCAGCGACCAGGAGACTTAACTCTGGGACCTAAAACGCCAGCATCTGTGATTGCGAGGTGAGCAGAACTCCCACTGTGAGAAAATCAAGTGGGAAAACTCTAGGGACACCCAGTTATTCCCCGGAAAAACCTCCTGGTGACCAGCAGTGCACAGCTCTGATCGGAACGAGCAGCCATCACTCTGGGCGCCCACAGCCGCCATTATAGACTGGATCACACAGTCTTGCGGGCAGTCTCAGGAGGAACCGGGTACCATTTTCACGGAACTGCACCCTACGAGCGCACACTACACCTGGGTTCTGCTTCAACCCACGGGTGTGCGGCGGGCACGAACCAATCGCCAGAACCACGCCAGTCTGAGAAAGGCAGGGGACCGTTTTGACCAGTTTGCACTCTGCAGGAGCGAGCCACAGGCTTCTACCAGCAAAACCTCAGTCCCTGTGCCAGTCCGCAGGCAAGTCTGGGAGGGACCTGAGTACTGCTTCAACCCACGGGTGTGCACGGATCGCAGGAGCACCCCAGACTGACAAAGTCCGGGGACCATCTTGACCAGACCGCACACTGAGGGCCAAAACCTCAGTCCCTGTGTGTGTCCACAGGACAGACAGAGAAGGCCTTGGGCACCATTTCAGACAGGCCTGCATTCAGCGGAGGCACACCAACCTAAACCCATTGTGTGTGCCCCAAATATCATC
>CM053744.1:38930167-38956058 GCA_028658305.1 Pachyuromys duprasi
ACCTATGGAAACTTGATTTTTGATAAAGAATACAAATCCATCCAATGGAAAAAAGACAGTATCTTCAACAAATGGTGCTGGACCAACTGGATGTCTATATGCAGAAAAATTAAAATAGATCCATATTTATCACCTTGCACAAAACTAAAGTCCAAGTGGATCAAAGACCTCAACATAACACCAGACACATTAAATCGGTTAGAAGAAAAAGTGGGAAAGACCCTAAAACTCATTGGCACATGAGATTACTTCCTGAACAGAACACCAACAGCACAGGCTCTAAGAACAACAATCAATAAATAGGACTTCATGAAACTGAAAAGCTTCTGTAAAGCAAAGGACACTGTCATCAAAACAAAATGACAGCCTACAGACTGGGAGGGGATCTTCACCAACCCTATATCTGACAGAGGAGTATATGTATATGTATATACTCTAAAGGAGTTAAAAAGCAAAAAAATCAAGTAATCCAATTAAAAAATGGGGTATGAAGCTAAACAGAGAACTCTCTGTAGAGGACTATAGAATGGCAGAAAAACACTTAAAGAAATGCTAAACGTCATTAGTCATCAGGGAGATGGAAATCAAAACGTCCCTGAGATTTCACCTTACACCTGTCAGAATGGCTAAGATCAAAAACTCAAGTGACAACACATGCTGGAGAGGATGTGGAGAAAGAGGCACCCTCCTCCATTTCTAGTGGGAATGTAAACTTGTACAACCACTCTGGAAATCAATTTGGCGCTTTCTTAGACAATTAAGAATAGTGATTCCTCAAGATCCAGCTATACCACTCCTATGCATCTATCCAAAAGATGTTCAAGTTCACAGCAAGGACATTTGCTCAACCATGTTTGTAGCTGTTTTATTCGTAATAGCCAGAACCTGGAAACAACCCAGATGTACCTCATATGAGGAATGGATAAAGAAATTGTGGTACTTTTACACAATGGAATACTACTCAGCAATTTAAAATGAGGAAATCATGATACTTGCAGGCAAATGGTTGGACCTGGAAATGATCATTCTGAATGAGGTATCCCAAAAGTAGAAAGACACACATGGTATATACTCACTTGTATAGACCTATAAGATAGGATAAACATACTGAAATCTATACACCTAAAGAAGGTCAACAAGAAAGTGGACCTGGGGTAAGAGGATTAATCCTCACTTAATTCAAATGGGATGGACATTGGATGTAGGAGGAAACAAGTAGCAGGACAAGAGCCTACAACAGAGGGCCTCGGAAAGACTCTACCTAGCAGGGTATCAAAGCAAATATTAAGAAACATAACCAACCCTTTGGCAGAGAGCAGGGAATCATATGAAAGAAGGGGGAGTTAATATGACCTGGAGAGGACAGGAGCTCCACAAGGACCAAATATAGTCAGGCACAGGGTTCTTTTATGAGACTGTCTTCCAACCAAGGACCATGTATAGATATAACCTAGAACCCCTGCTTGCATGTAGCAAATAATAGCTCAATATCCAAGTGGGTACACTAGTAAGGGGAACAGGGACTAATTTGGTCATGAACTCAATGGCTTCGACCTCCCCAACCCCCGAGGGAGGAGCAGCCTTGCTAGGCCACAGAAGAGGACATTGCAGGCATTCCAGAAGAGACGTGATAAGCTAGAGTTAGATGGAAAGGGAGGAGGACCTCCCCTAACAGTGGACTTGGGAAGGGGCAGGGTGGAGATGAGGGAGGGAAGGGGGGGTATAGGGAGGGGATGTGGGAGGGGGCGATGGCTGGAATACAAAGTACATAACCTGTGATTAATATAAAATAAAAATGTTAAAATATAAAAATAAAAAATAAACAATGAAAGGGCAAAAAAAAACAGAAAAAAGTTTTAACAACTTTTAATTGTTTTTTCAAATAACATATATTTTTCTTTCATATAATACATCTGGACCACAGTTTCCCCTCCCATCTTTCCTGGCCCTCCCTCCTACCTACCTTATCTTCCAGATCCACTCATTATCCACTTCCCTTCAGAAAAAAAGTAGGCTTCCCAGGGATATCAACCAACTATGGCATAACAAATTATGAAGAAACTAGGTACATACTCTCATATCAAGGCTGGATGAAGCAATCCTGTGTGAAGAAAAGAATCCCAAAAGCAGGCAAAAGAGTTGGAGAAAGTGCTCCCACTGTTTTAGTCTCCGTGAACCCTGTGATCCCAGGTCACTTGATTGTGTGGGCTGGGTTCTTGTGATATCATTGGTCCCTCGGGCTCCTACACTTCTTCCTGCCCATCTGCCATAGCATTCCCAGAGCTCAGTCTTATGATTGGCTATAGGTCACTGCATCTGCTCCTATCAGCTGCTGGATGAAGCCTTTCTATTTTTGTGTTTCAAATTGCCAGGGAGCTGTAGAGATAGCTCAGTGCTCAAGAGAGCGTGATTGTTTTCTAGAGCACCTTAGATCAGTTCCCAGAACCTGTCAGACTCCTCAAAACTGCTTATCATTCTAGCTCCAAGGAATCTAACATATTCTTCTGGCCTCCATGGAGGATATGAGGAGAACATGGTCCACTGAATCAACTATGCAGTCTTTGCTCATTTGGGCTCAAAGAGACTGAAGTAGCAAACATGTGGCCTACAAGAATCTGCTCTAGGTCCTGTCCTCTACATATATGGTTCGGTTGTTAGCATGGCGGTTTTTGTGGGATCCATAACAGTGGTAGCAGGCATGTCTCTGATTCTTTTGCTTGATCTTGGGACTCTTTTCCCCCTGTTGGGTTGCCTTGACCAGCCGTGGTGTGAGACTTTTGCCTAGTCTTCTTGTATCTTGTTTTGTCACATTTGGTTGTCTCTTGGAGTCCAGCTCTTTTCTGAAGAGAAATATGTGTGTTTGTGGGGGGAGGGGGTGAGAAAAGTGGAGAGAAGAGAAACTATGGTTGGGACATATTGTATGAAAGAAGATCTACTATTAATAAAAAAATCTGAAAGAATAATGTCTTGCTTTCTGTGTTTATTCATTTTATTTTGCATATTTTTAATTCAAAGTTACAAAGGGATAAAAAACTTACTCATTAGCAAGTGTACAGATTCTTGTGTTTCATAGGTTCCAGCTGAGTTACAACCAGTACCATATTTACTGCATTTTAGTGGATTAGAACAGATAGATGGTGGTTGGGGAGAGGGTTTCTGCTTAAGTATAGTCTCAGCCTTCTGCAGAGGACACAGTTTCTCTGAGCATACTGTCTTGAGCAATTTCTAGCAGTTCTCTCAGTTTTCATCTTGTACAGATTTACTTACAGTTAGAAAAAAATTAAACTTTGTGTTCAGTGTGAAGATGAAGAAAGAGAGGAGGAAGCACAGACAGAAATCAAAGCGGATGGAAGAGGAAGGAGAGAAGAGAAAGTGGAGCAGGTGGAAGGGGAAAGGAAGGAGGAAGAGGAGGAGGAAAGAGACTGAGGAGGAGGTAATGGAAGAAAACAGAAAAGAAAGATAAAAATAGAGAAATAATGTTTATGAACTCTTTATATTTATGAGTTTATTTGCACCAAAAATCCCTCTCCATTTCATAAATAAATGACTCATTAAAATGCAAAGTTGATGGACATTGCACACTAACTTTATGAATGCCAATGAAGTAACCCATTTGCATTTTATTGGGGTTATTTTAAGAGGTACTTTATTAAGTATATTAACGATGAAAATTTTCTATACATAGCATTCAAATAGTATTTGTCAATCAAATGATCAACCATTTCCTATTGGGTCTACTGTGTAAGAAATATTTCATATGAGGACACATATGAATATATATTCAGGGCATTATATTGGTGAATTCAGACATGAAGCCATTCCTTACAAGACCACACTGAGATATGAAGTGTGCTCATGGTAGACAGTATCAGGGGATAATCATTCTAGATAAGGAGATGAACTTGCTAGAGAATGCCAGTTCTGTAATGATAGAAGAGTAAATAAGCTTTCATCAGTGGGAAGTAAATAAGGGTGTAAGAGATAAGAGATAAATGTGTTCTTTAGGCAAGGCTTGGCAATCCGTGTCCTGGGAATAAAAGTTTCTTCCTAGTAGAAGTGCAGACTGGTACTACTGATTTCAAACACATTACAGAGGTATACTAAAGTTCAGGGTGCTTCCATGTGGATTCTGGGCCATGTTATCTCATAAAGCACAGGGAGTCAAAAAAGAAGATTTGGTTTTTAAATTTAGCAATGAGCTAGTGATAAATGTGGCTCATTGGTTTAGGGATTTTTTTTAGCATGACTGAGACTCTGGGTTTGATATTTAACACAAACAAACAAGAAAATATTCAAATGTCTCTTATTTTTAGAAGAGTATATATCAGCAAGAAGAGGTACTTGCTATGAGGTGTGGCATACATTGATCACATACTGTACATAAACATGAGCTTAGATAAGAGAGATTCCAATCAGATAGTCATGGATGGACAAAATTAAGGTAGGTATAATCAGAGTGAAAAGAGAGAATGAAGAATGAAAAAAGAAGAAATATGAAAAGATAAGGAAACGTTGGGTGAGAAGAGAAAGCTAATTCTAATCTTTTAAGTTGCACACATCATCCTAACATGCTGATGTAGTTGGAAGCTCTGGGTGTATTTAATTTAGATGCTGCCAAATGGTAAATATGTGTTTAAAAGGTATCTGTGGCAGTTAGTAATGTTGACATAGATGTGTATGTATGTTATGTGCAGATTTTATTCCTATAAACATAGGCAGAGACAATATTTAAGATAAGAGTGATTATCCATAACTCATATCTCCACACTTTAATGAAGTCTACCAAGAGGACCCCCTGCCCTCTTTGCTCAATGAGTTGGGCAAAGGACTGGGCTAGACTCCCCTTCTATGCATTTTATGGACAGTCACCTCTAGCAGTTCTAACAACTATGAGGAGGGCATTGTCTACCATGTGTTTATAAATGCATAAAAGTAGATGGAGCATAAGTACACATGTGGTTGGATTATTCTTTTGTTTTACTCAAACCATCTTGCATTAGCACATCAGTAATTTCAACAAAACCACACTGATTGTGCTTTTACCGTTTAATCATTGTTCTCTACATTTTAAAATTTATTTTGTCATGTGTTCATGATTGATTGTGCACCAGAGACACATATGAATATGCAGAAATAGTTACGAGTATGCAGGAGTCAATTATCTCATGCCACCATTTGAGTACCTGAAATTGAGAACAGGTCATCAGGCATTGTATCCGCTGTCTTCACCTAGTGAGGCATCTCCTAAGCCCTTCCTTCGCATTTCCACATAATGTTCCAAACACTATTGATGAGGTTTAGTATTTAGTCCACTGGCTATATCATCATTTATTAACAGGGTATTTATGTCTCTTCCTTTCTTTTTTTGGTATTGTTAACACTCATATTTTGAGCATTCTTATTTAGGGATCTTTGATCTTTCTGTAGGAATTCCTAGAAATAGAATTTCTAGTGCAAGCATGGTGGTGGTCATATTTTTACCCTAATTTTTAAAATGGATTCTAAAAATCTCATTGCATCTCAGTGACATTACAGACAGGCAGCTTTCCAACAAAGGCTGGAGGGGGTGCTTCTGCGTTGGTAACATAACCAGCTGCGTTTCTTTCAGAATCAAGCGGCCCTCTCCCCTCGTCCTCAGCAAATTTGTGTGCTGATTCAGACAAATGAATCACCTTTAAGAATCAGGGCAGCTTAAGGCTATATACAGAGGTATTTAAACCTTCTTTCATTAAGTTATGAATTCCCATTTACTTTATTTTGCTTAATGACAATAAGCATTTTACCATGAACCTTTCATCAATTTGTAAGCAAAGTGAATCCATTACCCATAAAAATCCCACAGCAATAGGAATCCTTCCAAAATACTCTCGCCAAGTGCTTTTTCAAGAAGAAATAATTTTCATTTTGTCATGAACTTAAAGACCATACGGTTAGGATACACTTTACCCCAGGTACGAAGTACCAAAATCTGTTTTTATTTTTACATTGTATGGATATTTTCCTCATTTTCACTTTATTGTATAATTTCTCACATTGAATTATATTAGTAGAATTTGTGTTTAGGGAAATAATTACTTTTAAAGAAACTTTACAGAGGTGACAAAGGGTGCTCTTACATGTCCTTCTCTTTCCCTTAATGTGAACTATATTTTTAAAATGTATTTATTTATAATTTATTCATTTTACATCCTGAGGGTAGCCCCCTCCCTTGTCTCCTCCTGATTCCACACTCCTTCCCTCTTCTTCCCTATTCACCTCCCCAAATCCACAGAAAGGGGAACCCCTTCCTTCCTTACCAACTGACCCCAGTCTATCAAGTCTTATCAGAGCTGTCTGCATCCTTTTCCTCTGTGGCCTGGTAAGGCCTCCTGGCCTTAAGGAAGTGATCAAAGAGTAGGAAACATGGTCCATGTCAGCGTCAGCCTCTGCTCCCCTTAGGAGAGCCAGTTAGCTACTGATTGGCTTATGGGCTTCATCTGAGCAGGGGGGCCCAGATTCTCTCCATGCATGGTGCTTGATTGGTGCATCAGTCTCCTCCTGCCCTCCTTGGCCCAGATTTGTTGGCTCTATTGGTCTTCTTGTGGAGCTCCTGTCCCCTCTGGGTCCTTCTATCCCCTGACTCTTCCACAAGACTCTCCTCGCTCTGCAGGATGTTTGCCTGTGAGTCTTGGCATCTACTTCCTTCCCCTGCTGAGTGGAGTCTTTCAGAGGACACATGGTAGAGATTTGTTCTGTACTCTCTTCTCTATTTGCCTTTCTGATTGAGAATTAAGCACCCTTCCTAGAGTCTTCCTTGGTACTTAGCTTCTTTAGGTCTGAGGATTTTAGTATGGTTTTCCTGTACTTTATGGCTATTTTCAGCTTCCAAGTGAGTATATACATACCATGTGTGTCTTTCTGGGTCTGGGTTACCTCACTCAGGATGATATTTTCTACTTTTCTAATGACCTATCATATTAGCTCCTGCTTAGACAATCCTGTTAGTGAGACTTTATGGATATAAAACTTTTGATATTGCTAGAAAACACAGTATCACAGCTTACTCACAGATCTTCTGGCTATTAGAATATTTCTTTCCCCTTCTCCAAAATGTTCTCTGAAATTCTTTGGAAAAATTCTTTGAAATTGTTTTGTAGGTGTATCCATTTAGACTAGGCTCCACAACTCTGCATGTTGAGTGGCTGTAATTTTCTGTAATGGTATTTTCTGTTCGAAACAGAGTTTTTCTTGTTGAGGGAATGGGAGAAAATAACATAGGCCCTCATCCTAGACACAGAACTTCAGGCAGCTAAGGGATTCTGAGAGTGGGAGAAATACTATTTCCCAGGGAATAGCATATCAATTGTTATCCAATCAAATGGTCAGCCTGGAGAACATATGTACAAGAAACAAACACATTGAAATGCTATATTTATATATCTAGGCAAATACATGTACACACATACACATATAAATATAGAACAACAATTAATGAATAAGTGGTTATCAATTTGGAAGGGAGAAATGAGGGGTAAATTAAGCGTTTGGAAGGAGGGAAGAAATAGGGAATGTTGTAATTATAATTACAAAAAAGTTAGAAAAACCTAAGACCTTTGGGCACAACCCTATTAGATACATTGTGGACTTTGTGTTTCATTCATTTTTGAGGAATGTTCCCTTTTTGTTCAAGAACCACATTTGGAGAAAAATTTGTTCTTTTGTGAATTCTTCAACCTATTGAATTCTGTACTTATCTGGCTCAGTTGCTATGTTTAAATGGTGCCCTCTGAGTAAGACTCAGGGAAGCACTTGATGCTCATGTCTTTGCAAATTTTATATTTGACTCAACTTCTCTTTCCTGGTATTTTTAAATTTGAGGTTTAGCCTTCAGCCTTGTAGAACACACCTGTAATCCCGGTTCTTGTTATGTTAAATAGGAAAGATAAAGCTTTGGTGGCCAGACTGTGTTACATAATGAGATTATATCTTAGAAAAGACAAAACAAAATAAAATCCCTTAATCCTGATCAAATTAAAAGATAGCTTAATTTTATCGAAGCTGTTTGGTTGACCACTGATTGGCTATATAGAGCAGCTCAGCGACACAGGACTCGCCTGCAGGAAAACAGGACTGGCAACATTCTAGAATTCTTGCACTTGCATAGACTATGTCAGTTCTGGGACTCCTGAAAGTTGGGTTGTCATGTGGCACCAACTTCAGTTAAAGACTCAAATTTATTTTTAAAAATTGTCTTGTTTTACTCTTTCATTTCGTTGAAAAGAATTTCATATAATATATTCTGGTCCTTCCTCCCATCTCTTCCCAGATCCCACCATCCAGCAAACTCTTTCTCTTTAGAAAGCAAATAAGTAGACACACAAAAGTAAGAATTAAAGAGAAAACAAACACTCAAGGTGCATGTACTATGCACACAAATAAAACCACAAAATTCTAAGAAATACTATACATGCAAAAGATCAGCAGTACCAAAAACAAAAGACCCCACCCCAAGCAGCAGCATAAGATAAAATGTTCAAAAATACCACCGAGTTCATTTTGTGTTGGTCACCTATGATGGGGCATGGGCCTAGCCTTAAGATAGGTTAATATACCCAACAAGACGTCACTGACATAGCTGTTTTCCTTTTCCAGCAGGATGCCAATCACAGATAGCTTCTTGGTTAGGGATGGTGGGAGCTGGTGTCCACTTACCTCTCTCAGCATTAGTACTGCATCTGGCTTGAACTTGTACAAGCCTTGTGCATGCTGCCTCAGCCTCTGTGAGTTTGCATGTGCATCAGTCCTTTTTTCTCTGGAAGGTGCTCTATTTTTTGGAGCCATACATCTTCTGAGCGCTTATAGTCTTTTTGCCTTCTCTCCTGCCTAGCTCCCTGAATTTGATCAAGACATCCCATTTGGGAAAGAGTGTTCCAAGTCTATCTCTCTCTCCGCAAATTGTCCCGTTATTGCTTTCTGTGTTAGTTCCCAACCTATTGCAATAGGAAGTGTCTCTGATGATGGTCAGGCAAGTCACTGATTTATGGGTATAGCAGGATGTTATAAGGAGCTTTTTTTTTAATCATTGCTATATTTCTTTAGCAGAACAATAGTATTTGGCTTTCCCTTAGGACTATGACTAGTCAGCTGTGAAATATATAAAAAACTAAAACACTTGTCACCAATAAAACAAATATTTGTATTTAAAAAACAATTTCATTCACATTAGTGTATGTGTGTATGAGTGTGTGTGTTTGTGTGTATGTGTGTGCTTCCAAGATACCACAGCATGAACATGGAGGTCAGTGGACAACTTGAGGGATTTGGTTCTCTCCTACCATGTAGATGCTGGGTATTTATCTCAGGCAATCAGATTTGGCAACAAGTGTCTTTATCTACTGAGCTGGCTTGCTAATTATTGATTTTTTTACATGAATGGATAGGAATTCCACTTCCAAGCATGAATATAAATATAAGTCCCAGCAATGTTCTTTGCACCCCATAGATGCATGTGTGTTTCCTCAGGAACCTTGCGCACCAAAGAGCCTTGCCCACCTCTGCAGTGCTTGCATGGGAGGACAGGATGGCATGCACCACGACTGGTCCCTAGGGTCCTTCCTCAACAGCTTTTTTTTTCTTTTCCAGTCCTCACTACTCAGGAATGCATCCTTATTAACCCAGGCTCAGAAGCTCAATGTGTCTGCTCTGAGTCACTGAGAACACTCCTGAAATATGACATCTGCAGTGCTAGGGAGAGCAGGATGTTGTTGTGAGAGATTTAAACGTTCAGCAGGATCATAGAACGTCTGTTATTTCAAGTTGGATTTGATTATTTTTTTTAACTGCCAGACTTTCAGACCATACAATAGCAGCTTTCTTGAAATGTAACTCTTTACTTCCTTTTATGGTAAAGTTTAATACTGTGAACATATGGAGGGTCTGGACGTCTGCCAAATGTTTTAAAAGACAAGGTTAAAAATACCGCAGCAACGAGTTTTGTTCCTTAATGTATGGCTCCTTTATTCCCAGTCAACGTTGAAGATAAATCAGAACTGGAGCTGGCTTGGACATTAACTTGATATTTCTGGCAAGCGTTCATGGCATCTCATTTGAGAGAGGGAAAGAGAAGTGGTTGTTCTGAGGTAACATTAAGAGAGTGCAAAAAAAAACCCCTAGATTTTATAAAAAGAAAAGAATGGAATCACAGCTTAATTGAAGTATATAAAATGTAAATACAGTCCAGTTCTCTTACCAACAAATTGAGGTTTAAAAGATCATCATAACCTTGTCTGATGGGTTGGCGATTGCATTGTCTGGTCTCTTTCATTTGTATTTGGAATTGATCTCTCTTCGTCTCCTTAGTTTTCTAACTCCTATCCTAACCCCCACCCCAGCTCAGTTCCTTTTTGTTTTGCAATGCCCGATTGTCTGATTCACTTCCACATGTTTGTAGATCTGGGCTTGTCTAAGTGGGTTCAGAATCCAGTCTTGTCAACCCTCTGACTGTGCTGTTTCTATAAATAGGGATTTGCTGACCTGCCCTTCTCACCCCAGCATCTGACTTTACAGATCCCATTTGTAGCTGATTTGACAGCTGGGAGGCATCTCACCCACTTCCATGGCATGATATTTGCCCTAACATGCTTTGGACGAGGCCTTGAGGGTGAATAAATCACAGCATGGTGTAAGGAAGGGCCTTTGCATGAACTTCCCAGGTCACTAGGATAATGTTTAATAATTCATGTTCTCTTTGCAGTAAGTGCACTTAGTATCCTGACTGGCTTAATGTAACTTCCAGAGAGACCAGGGACTGCCTGGACTCAGCTCATTTATGTAGTGGGGTATGACTGAAGACAAAGAACTAAAAGAGGAATCAACAGAACTTTGCTAAGCCTGCTTCCTGTCTCTAGAATGTATATTATTTTCCTTTACGGTATACTGTGCAAACTTACAGTTCTCTATCAGAAAATTGAGACTGTTAATAAGCCTGAGACTCAAATGACATAATGCAACTGAGACTAATAAACACCTTACCACTATTTGTGTCAATGGACTGGTTATTGCTGCTGTGACAAAGAATCCTCAAAACTTGATGGCTTTCAATCCCAATATGCTTACATTTTGTCTATAACTTCCATGTTACTCTGTATCACATTGTCATCTTTATTTAAAGAATTATGATTGGGCTCTATCTGGCATACTGAGGAAACCATAGTGGTGACTCTGGTGTGTATGTGTGCATACCTTTGTGTATCGTGTATGCATTTTATGTATGTGCATGTGTGTACAAATGTGTGTATGTAAGCTTATGTGTATATTAATATACACATGGCTTCTGTGTGTATATATGTTTGTGCATTTATTTGTATGTGTGATTGTATATGTGTGTGCATCTGTGTTATGGACCGGTGCACTCACCCAAGGGTGCACTGAACACATATCTCCATTTATATATTTCTATATCTATATCTAGATCTAGATTGAACTGTCTATCTATCTATCTATCTATCTATCTATCTATCTATCTATCTATCTATCTATCTATCTATCTATCTATCTATCTATCTATCTTTCCACACACACAATTGTCCTCTATATCTCCTATCCTACTTTCTTGGAACAAGGTCTCTCACTCACTATACTTGAGTTCAACATTTTGGCTAGACTAGATAACAAACTTCAGAGATCCTCCAGTCTACTGTACACAGCTTTCACATTGCTCCTAGGGAACTGAACTCCAGTCTTCATTCTTGCATGGCAAGTGTTTTAGGTAAGTGCATTCTCCTCAAATTATGACAGCTTTTGATGCTTCTACTCAAGTATGGCTTATGCCTTTTCTGCTCCATTTATGTCAGACCAAGTAAGTCACATTACCAAATGAGACTTTATTTAGTTGCAGTGCTGTGTTTAGTCCCTGGGAAGGATCCTCATGGAAGGTGTTTATGGAGATAAAGCTGCCTTCTACTTCTAGATAAAACAAGTGACTACTTTAACTAAACAATCTCACTGTAAAACCGAATCCCTGGAAGAGTTTTAGTGGCCATGGATATCCTACTTAGCATAAACAATCAATCAATCAACAACCACCTTCTCACAAAACTTTCTTCTCCATGCTGTCTGCATCCCTTGAACAGCTGCCACAGGACAGTGCAGCAAGAAAAGACTTGCCTACAGTGGAATAACAAGACACAGGGCAGAAAGAAGGGGAAAATTATGGAGAAACTCAGAAACTCTCTTTTAAATTCCATACCTGTGCACATACAATAATATTAATTGTGTCTCCCCCAATCCTCTCCTTGTACCTCATTTTGGTCTCAATCTCCAATATATATCATCTTTAGCTTTAAGCCATTTTACAAAATTTTCATAACACATCGAATTCAATCAGTGCCATGGCTGTCAATTCATCAACATGGACATAGGCAACCTGCCAGTGGCCATCACACAAAGAAGAGTGACTCTTGGTCCCTTAGTTAGCCATCAGCTCTCAACAGCTCTTTATCTAGTGAGGTTCTTCAAAAAAATCCATCTACCTCCATACCATAATTTTTAAGTGTAAGTAACTACAGGTGCTGTGAGTCCTCATGCACAACAGCCATGCCATGCCTAGAGGATGGCATTTTTTCAACATTTCTTCATATTCTCTGACTCTTACATGTATTCTTTCTGGACGGTCTTCCACAGTGTTCTCTGATCCTTGGGGAGAAGTTGAAATAAATATCCCATCTCCAGCTAAGCATTGACTAGTTTATTCTCATCACATTGACTCACTATGACTCTCTACATTAACCAATGTTCCCTGTAATAAGTCTAATGCATTACAAGCCTATGTATCAAAACAGAAACATTCAGAAGGCACATTGACAGCACTACCATTTAGCAAAACAATATCAAATGGTTCCCCCTTGGGTCCAATCACATTTTGGCTGAATGCAGTGAACTTCATTGATGGTATTTGAGAGAGAAGGGCTCCCTGGGACCCTCCAGTTATTCCGGAGGTCTGCGGTGGAAACTGTTGAGAGGAGATGCTCAGTGTCGGGGGCTGAGTTAATACAGGGACTCCTCAGCATCTGAGGTCCTCTCTGTTGCTCTTGTGTCCTTGTTGGGGTGGGTGATGCAGGGCTTCTTATTCCTTGGAAGTCAGGTATACCATGAGGTCTACCACCCCATTTTCCTGTAGCCATATTAATTGTCATACCAAAAAATGAGCTTTACAAAGTTGTTATTGAAAGCAATGCCAGTCCTAGCATCAAAGGTGGAAGAGTGGAAGTTACTTTTGAAAGCACAGGAGACAACCTGGTCCTCAGTGTAGCCCAGAATACCCTTTAGCAGACCCTTGGATACCCATGTCTCCACTTTCTTGATGGCTTTCTCCAGGAGGCATGTCAGATCCACAACAGACATATTGGAGGTAGAAACAGAGAAGGCCATGCTAATGAGCTTCTTGTTCAGCTCTGGGATGACCTTGCCCACAACCTTGGCAGCCCCAGTGTCTGTAGGGATAGTGTTCTGGACAGGCCCCAGGCCATCACATCACAGCTTTCTAGGGAGGCCATCCAAAGTCTTCTGGGTGGCAGTGATGTCATGGACCGTGATCATGAGTCCTTTCATGATGCCAAAATTGTCATGGATCACCTTGGCCAGGGGTGCTAAGCAGCTGGTGATGCAGGAAGCATTGTTGACAATTTTGAGTGTGTGGCTTGTCATACTTCTTGTGGTTCATACCCATCATAAACATGGGGTCATAAGCAGAAGAGTTAGAGATGATAATCCTTTCAGCCCTACCCTTCACCTGGGCTCCAGCTTTCTCCATGGTGGTGAAGATACCAGTAGACTCCCCAACATACTCAGTGCCAGCATCACCCCATTAGATGTTAGCAGGATCTCACGCCTAGAAGATGGTGATGACAAACTTTCCTGTTGATGACAAGCTTCCTGTTCTAAGCCTGGTGTGTACCATTGAACTTGTCATGGATAGAGTCATTCTAAGACATGTACACCATGTATTGGAGGGCAATGTAGGGGTCACTGATGGAAACAATCTCTATTCTGCTAAGTGAGCAGGCAGCCCTGGTAAGCAGGCACCCAATACACCCAAATTTGTTCATTCTGACCTTCACCATTGTAAGGGATGAGGTTAGCACTACAGGAAAAGATGTGTTGTCTCTGAAACAGGGCGAAGCAGAAAGCCCCCTGATCACATATATAGCAAGAGACATAGATTTTCTCCTTTGGAGCAGGCCACAATTTCAGTAGAGAGTAGTCATGAATCTGGAAATAACACATTTGTGAAAGAGTCCAATGGGGGGGGTGCTGGAAGGAGGAGTTGTGGCAGCTATAATTAAGATCCACAGGTCATTAAGTTCTTACCACTGTTTAATCAGGTGCATACTCCTGCCTGGTAGTTTAGCTTTGTAGCACACAGAAGAGCACAATGAGTAAAATTATTGATTTTTTTCCTCCCCCAGTGGCCTGCTTAGTAACTTCTAGCACAGCGGTTCCCAATCTGTGGGTCATGACCCATTTAGTAAACATCTATCTCAAAAAATATTTACATTAAAATTCATATCTGTAGCAAAATTACAGTTATGAAGTAGCAACAAAAATAATTTTATGGTTGGGAGTTACTATAACATAAGGACCTTTACTAGAGGACCACAGCATTAGGAAGGTTGAGAACCACTGTCTAGCACTATGGCATCGAGCCAACAGGGAGAGAGAGCATTATCTTTTACTGCAGAGTCTTGATGTCTAGTAATGGTAGGCAACTGAGAGTTATGTGGATAATCTGCACTGATTTGGATGTTTCTCAAAGAAGAAATACACATGGCTTATTAGTGCTTTAAAAAATGTTCAACATCCTTAACCATCAGAGAAACAATTTACAAATTATTTTAAGATCCTATCATCCCACAGTCAGAATAACCGTCATCAGAAATACAACTGATAACAAATTCTGGGATGAAAGTACTGAAGGAAAAATGTTTATGTACTTGCTTTGGTAATTTAAATTGGTGTGGACACTTTGGAAATAAGTCTAATAGGTTTATCAAAAATCTGCAAACAGAATTACATGTGATTGAGCTATGCTGCTTTGGGGATATAACTAAAGTACTTTATCTCTTATTAAAATATTTGCACATCTATGTTCAGTGTCTGCGTGTTCACAGTAGTTCAGAATGGAAACCATGTAGAAGTTTATTAATTTACAAATATAAATGAAACTATAGTACAGTATACAATGGAATGTAACCCAGCTGTAAAGAAAAAAAGATATCCTGACACTTAGATGTAAATGGATAGAACTTAAAACTACTATACTGAGTAAGGACTCCTAGGCCCCAAAAGAAATGCCTCATATTCTTTCTCCTCTCTGTTCTTAACTTCAAATATTTTGTTCTGAATGTATAACTTGGAGTTCATGTGGAAGCCAGTAAAACAGAAACAGGCATGAGAGAGATGCATTTAGGGAAGAGAATTTAGAATATAGGTGAAATGAATGGAGAGAAAGAGGATACCAGGAATAGAAGGGTTCAGGCAGGCAATGGATCCTCGGAGAGCTGGTAATGAGCAGAGAAGAAAGGGTTAAACAAATCAAGCAGAAGGAGCCAATGGGAAACTGTGATCTTGCAATCCAAGTAAGCAAATATGAAATATACGGTTAGAGTAGACTGTATGAGATATTAAAGAATGGAGGAAAGGTGAGCACTGGGAGAGAGAACGGTTAATGAGGAGAAGTGCAGGGAGCTGCAGTAAGGAAACACAGTGAGCAGCTTAATCAAAACAAAGGATGTATGAAAAAGCATTGTAAAACCATTCTAGTCAGTAAGTTTATTAAAACATAACCAAAGACAAAACAGAAGACCCCAGACATTTAAATAGAGGTAAACAGCAAGGTGAAAAATGCTGCTACTAAGAAAATGTTTCACTAAATAAAAATCTCTGCATACAGGTTAACTATGCCTGTGAGTTAAAGATTGTCTTCTTACAGTAAGGAGTGGAAATAAACGAACATAAAAAACAAAGGAGGAAGAAAGACAAAATAAGGAAGGAGGGAAGAGAGGAAGGAGAGAAGAAAGAGAGGGAGGGCAGAAGGAGTGATGAAGAAAAGGATGGAGGGATGGACAAAGGGAGGGAGAGAGAAGGAAAAAACCCTCTCAGAACAGTGGGTGACACAGCAGGGCAGTTTCACTTCACAGTGTAAGTAAGCACTGCTCACACACTCTTAGTGCAGGCAGCATCCACAATCCATCTGTCAGCGACCAGGAAATCTTGGATTAAATAAAACTGCATGTCTTATTGAGCCTTAGACTCATGGTCTCAAATGAAAGGCATGCAAGAAAATACACGGGATAAGTTTCAATAATATGCTGCATATGAGAGTGGTGATGAGAGGTGGTTGGTAGACACAGGAGGAAGACAGAGGGAGTGTAAAAGAAAGAGTGATCAGAGTACAATATTGTGCCTGTAGAAAACTGTCAAACAACAAAATCAATAATAAACTTCTATTGAGTGTGAATGTGTAGATAAGAGAATAATGAGACAGGACTACACATTATGCAACACTTTAGGGCTTGCTTTTTAAGATTTTCTCAAGCAAGAATCATGCTAGAGTGACACAAGAATAATCAATCCTTAAACCCATCCAGCCATTAGCCACCAAGTCATTTCTCCATTAATCTAATCCATATTTTCATTTTCTGACATAGTGGTGGAAAAAGAGACCAGAACTCAGTGAAGCGCTTGAGATAAAAGAATTTCTTTGCTGTCTCTCTGTCTCATTGTCTCTGCCTCTGTCTCTCCTCTCTCTGTTTCTCTCTTTGTATAGTCTCTCTCTCTATGCATTTCTCTTTGTCCTCCTGTATCCTTTCTCTCTCTCTCTCTCTCTCAGATTTATCTTTTTTATTGTATGTGTGGGAGCATTTGCCAGCATGTATATATGAACATCATGTGTGTCTAATATTCATGGGGGTCAGAGGATGACCTTGGACCCTATGAAAGTGAAGTTGTGATGGCTACGGAGAATAGAAATGTAATCTAAGTCCTCTGCAGGGGCAACAAGTACTCTCAACCACTGATCCATCAATCCTGTCCACTTTACCAAGTTTCTAGCTGTCCCTCAAGCACCCCAAATCGACCACATCAGGAAGGAAAGTACTAACATAAACCTATACTAAACAGATAGGATCTAAGAGAAGGTGCTCATCCACCCAAGACTGATTCTGTCAACTGTTTTGACAACAATTTGAGGGGTTTAATTCCTTGCCAAGCCAAGGCCTCATTTTTCTTTTTCTTTTAAAATTTTTATTTATTTATTTTTTTGAGACAGGGTTTCTCTGTGTAGCTTTGGCTGTCCTGGACTCACTTGGCAGACCAGGCTGGCCTGAAACTTACAGAGATCCGCCTGCCTCTGTCACCCCAGAGTGCTGGAATTGTAGGTGTGTGCCACTGCACCCAGCTCTTCTTAATAGTCTACCTGAGGCTCTGATTTAGTGTCTGCATAACTCTTTTGGCTTCCTCATTCAACTCAGAGGATACAATCTCCAGTTGGACTACAATAATGTTTTGTGAGATTTCAATACCTGCATTTTCTGTCTTAAAAACTGCTGTGGATGTCAAGGTTGTAGATTAGTTAAACCTCTTCCTCCTTCATGCAAAAGACATTCTGAAACAACCGCTCTAGCTTTGGTGGGTTCTGCTGTTCTTCATAGTGATTATCCACAACTGGAAGGAATTTGAGCCATTTACTAGTCATTTGGTTCCTTTGAGGTAGACACAGCTTTGTGTTTATCAGACAGTTGTATTTCATGTGATGGAAGCAAAATGACTGAACCTGAATTGTCTCACAAGGAGGTAAGAGGCATGAATAAGCCATGAAGAGTGTGTGTAGGAGATTCTGAAAATACATGAAATTTGAGCATCAGCCACAGATTTGGAATGAGTTAGTGATTATTCCAGAATGTCATTCAAGTTTAAGGAGAAGGACTTGGAGCTATTAGTTACTGGCAGCTTTGCTCTGAGTATGAGAGCACACCTTCCTCCATCATGTCTCAAACATGCAAAATCGTTATGCTGGAGACTCAAGTTTCAAGAATGTCTCAAACATTCTAACACACTTGCATGTTAGAAGTAAGGGAGATTCTGAGAAAAGGTACCGTTCTTTACAAAAGTCAAGACACTATGAATATTTTCTAAGCTAAGCTAAGGAGAAAGTATCTTGACCTATATTAGACTTTGGAACCTAATTCATTTCTTCATATCCCTGCCCATTCTACTTCTATATATCTTATTACCAAACTTCCAAAATTTTAGCTTTGCTTGCTAACCCTTGGTCTGAGTGTGGAAGACTGTTGACTACAGTATTGCTTCTTCGACTGTTCCCCCATATGACTGCTAGGGTCAAAACAAAGAAATATCTCTGCCTTCAGCTGCCTCTATGAATTTTTCAGATCTTTTCATTGTCTCCATCACCACCTGGCTCACTAGGACACTGAGCAGACATAGAGATGCAAAAGCCTTCTTTTCAAAATCATTGGAAACATGAGGCTACCAAAAACACTTATATGAAGAATGTGCTGCCATCTCTCTCTCTCTTAATTTGAGTTCTATTTGAATAAATGTATATCATTTAAGGTGAAATTTGGTGAAAGGAGAAAAGCAAATCAATAGGTACAAACATATAGGTGTGTGTTTGTGCATCATATGTGCATATATACATATACATCAAAACATGTACATAATGAAAATAATCAAAGAAAAAGAAGCTACAACTGGATTGAGTATGGTAGGGGTTCAAGGGAGAATGCATGAAAGGCGTCAGAAGAAGGAAAGTGAGGGATGAAAATGATGTAATTTCATTTCACTTAAAAACATATTTTAAAACTTAAACGAAATGTGTCAGAATTTCCACAGGTTATACATAAAGCCGGGAATGAGTTAAAGACTATATCCCTAGCTGCACCCCAGTGGGAATATGACTTGACACAAGACAAAACACATGGACATATATAATTGAGGTGAAGTAAAATGAACTCAAAAGTCTCCAATGAGCCCCAGACTTTAAGGATATTTATAGTATAATGTCAAACATTTTTAAAATATGTGTGTTTCTTAAACTACTGTTTCTCAAACTTATTTACTTGATTTCCCCATAAAGTTTTGAGAATGAAGATGTAGTTTCTCATGGGGCTTTCAAGAACCAAATGCTTTTGAATAGGGACTTAGTGATATAATCAGAACATTCTATGAGCTGAGTCCAGCGCTTGATTTTGTTTTTGTTGTGTTGTTGGTTTTGTATATTTTCCTTTTTATTTATTTATATTTATTTATATTTTTATTTATTACAATTTATTCACTTTGTATCCCAGCTCTAGCCCTCTCCTTCATCCCCTCCCAATACCACCCTCCCTCCCTCATCTCCTCCTATGATCCTCTCATGGTTCACTGATAGAGGAGGTCCTCCTCCCCTTCCATCTGACTCTAGGTTATCAGGTCTCATCAGGATTGGTTGTATTGTCTTCCTCTGTGGCCTGGCAAGGCTGTTCCCCACTCAGGAGGAGGGGATCAAAGAGCCTGCCACTGAGTTTAAAGGTCAGAGACAGTTCCTGTTCCCCTTACTATGGCACCCTCTTATAGACTGAGCTGCCATGGGCTACATCTGTGCAGGGGTTCTAGATTATCTGCATGCATGGTTCTTGGTTGGAGTAGCAGTCTCAGAAAAGTCCCCTGGGCCCAGATTTCTTGGTTCTTTTGCTCACCTTGTGGTGCTCCTGTCCCCTCCAGGTCTTTCTGTTTCCCCCTTCTTTCATAAGATTTCCTGCACTCTGCCCAAAGTTTGGCTATTAATATCAGCGTCTGCTCCTATACTGGGTAGAATCTTTCAGAAGCCCTTTCTGTGGTAGGCTCCTGTCCTGTTGCCTGTTTTCTCCCTATTCAGATGTCTATCCTGTTTGCATTTCTGAGCAAGCATTGAGCATCTTACCCATGGTCCTCTTTCTTAATTATCTTCTTCAGGTGTACAGATTTTAGTATGTTTATCCAATATTATATGTCTAAAAACCACTGTTTTACCCTTGTGAACGCCTATCCTGAGCTTCTGTCCTGAGAGGTGAAATCACTTTATATGGAAATACCTTTGAAGGAACACAACACTTTTCCTTTCTTTGTTCATGTTCTTTCATCAACAACATTGTAACAACAATGCTAACACTTCAAGAACTTCAGTAATTTAAAAGAGTTAAACTCAGCATAAGACTCAATAAAATTGAAGTTCTTTAAAAAGTTAATAACATCATCATCATCAACAATAATAGTAATAACAAACAAATATTTTCAATTGAAAATCAAGAATGGATTCATTGGAAAAGTCGCTATAAAGGAGAAACTGAAGTCAAGTCTAAGCAACTTCTTCCTTCTCTTCACCAGCCTCTTTATCCTGTTCTTTCATCTTTTTTTTTCTCTTCCTTCTCTTCTTGCTCCAATCCAGCACACTACTTGCTTCTCCCAAATCCCTTCTTTCATTACTTTTTTATGTATATCTCAACTTCAAGTTTACCTGCAACCCCTATTCTGTTCTGCTTCACACATGGTTTTCTCTTCGTACAATGGAAAATACGTTTTCTGCCAACAACAAATTAATATTCTCATTGTAACACAAAAAGAAAATAAACTGTTTCTTCTCTTTCTCTATTGGTTACCAGTTTCATGGTAGGAATTACTTGACTCTTGCTTACCATTTGTACCTCGCTGTGTATATAAGCAAATAAGGTAAGACTGTGCATTCAAGGCACTTTATTGAAAGCCAATCACAATGTAAATCTGTAGCTTTCAGCAGGACAGGGAAGCATGAATCTATCACTAAATATGCTGAAGTGGTGGTGGTGGTGGTGGTGTGTGTTTGTTAGTCATCACTGCAATACTGTTGTAAAACCAGAAAGACTTTCAGCTCATAACAACCATCAAAGCAACTACTTTATAGCAGCAGCTATCTACCACACTAGCCAATTAACTTAAGTTTTCCTTTCGAAATCTCTGGATAGCTCAGATTTTGAGAGTCCTTGGATTACAGTCAATCTGCACAAAATGAGTAGAACCCTTAAATATCATATTGTTATTTGGCCATTGGTATAAACTCAAAAGACTATGTATCCTTAAGTTTCATGAAATATCACTTTAATCTTTCCATTTCTGTTTGCAATGGTCTCCATGGGGATTGCAAAAAACAAATAACTCCATATATCCATGAGAAACTTTAAATGTAACAAAAGGGTAGTTATAGTTCAAGCGTGGTAAGAAAGTTATTTTCATAATGAAGCAGTGACTCTCACACAGTTGAACCTTAATAAATGTTTAATAATGACTATGTTACTATACTTTCTGTAATTGTTTCTATCATTAAGATATGCTTCTGTGTTATGTGAGAAGATGACAAGTTATGTCCTGTAAGCACATGAGGAGTGTCAAGATTTTTTACCAGTATTCCATTAGGACACATATGCAGAACCTTTCTGTGGCCTGAACAACGTAACTCAGACATGTTAACACTGAATTCCTGATTTAATTACACCTGTATTGCACATGATAGGACTCATGTTTCAAACAGCTTTGTGTAGACTCAGTTGCCACATTGATTCACGCTGTCTTTAGTTAGATCTAATTCTGAGGAATACATGAAAGCATAGAAAATGTGGGAAATTCACAGATGAAAGAAAGTCCTTGGCTTGATAGAAATAATGCAGATTTCATATTTAAACATAAAACAGATTATAAACTTTTTATATAAGAATTTTGCTTATGCATGCACATTTGTTTTATGAAGCATTATGCACATAAAACATATCCAAAGCCATTAATTTAGACACAATAACAAAGATTCATTCAAACCAATGTTCCTTCCTAAACTTAATCACTTAGTAAGAACAAATTCTGATGCAAAGTTATAAATGAACATTAATTTCCTCACATAAGAATATCCAAAGTGTCTTCGTACAGTTGACTTTTATTTTAACCTGTAAAAGTATTTATTCCTGTTATTTTCTTAACAGTCAGAAGAGTTTTATAAAAAGAATTAGAAATTAAAAATGGCCAGAGAAAGAAGGAAACATACAGAGAGCTTTCATAACTTATCACACATTAATTGTTCCCACTTTCAATCTCTTTTTTAAACTAGGCACAGATGAATAATGTATTCTTTGTTTCATGTTTCAGGTATGTTACTGAAATCTGCTGATGACAAGTGTATTTTGGTAATATTATTATTTCTGACTTGCCACTAGTGTGTACGAGCAAGTGTGTACGAGATCTAAAACCAGGGTTTATCTTTGGATCCTTATATTTAAGTTGTTATGATCATCTGAATAACATATGTGATTCCCTATATCTAGTCACACAATTACATCTGAAGATAGATGAGGCTTAAGTGATGGAAAGCACTAAGCTTAGGAACATTTTGCATCATCCAGTGCTAGCAACCGACAATCCAGGGTTCCTTACCAATATTACTCTTTTACCTATCAGGTGGATAAAATAGACAGACAAAATATAAAACACAGAGAGTAGAAGAATACATATAGGATGTTGTGGTGGTTTGAAAGAAAATGGCTCCCATAGGCTCATAAGGGCCAGGTCACTTACTGTGGCCTGTGAATCCAGATGAAGAACTCTCAGCGCCTTCTCCTGAACCATGTCTGCATGAATCCCCATATGCTTCCCACCATGATGATAATGGACTAAACCTCAACTGGAAGCCAGCCCAAATTAAGTGTTCTTCTTTTGAAAAGTTGTCATGGTCCTAGTGCCTCTTCACGACAAAGAAACACAAACTAAGACAAATGTTTATTTTAAAATCAAAGGCTAGAGTATAGATGAAGAGTGCAAAGAATATGAGGAGATTCAACATCTGAGTGTGGGATAGAAGTTGTGTGTCTAGCATGCAAACACAAAACAAGTTCTATTAAGATGGAATCCAAACTTTCATGCATTGTCTTTTCTTCCTATCTCTTCTCAAAACTTTCTGAAATAAAGTGACATATAGTCTGTTTTATTTCAAAATTTTCCAGTTAAATAAAAAAAATAATTCATGTCTAACAGTCACAGAATAATTAAGAGAAGTCACTAAATCCACATCTCTGGGAGCCTAGCTGCTCTTGTTGTTATTAATGGCAAAGACTAGGTCCTTCTAACATTTTTTTTTATTTTTTGTTTCATATTAATCACAGGTTATGTGCTTTGTATCCCAGCTGTAGCCTCCTCCACCACTCCCTCCCAACCCTCCCAATCCCACCCCTCCCTCATCTCCTTCCTGCCCCTTTCCAAGTCCACTGATAGGGAGGACCTCTTCCCCTTCCATCTGACTCTAGCTTATCGAGTCTCTTCGGAATGGCTGCAATGTCCTCTTCTGTGGCCTAGCAAGGCTGCTCCTCCCTCGGTGGGGTGGGCATTGAAGAGACAGCCATTGAGTTCATGTCAGAAATAGTCCCTGTTACTAGGGTACCCACTTGGATACTGAGCTACCATGGGTTACATCTGAGCAGAGGTTCTAGGTTATATCCATACATGGTCCTTGGTTGGAGAAACAGTCTCATGAAAGACCCCTGTGCCCTGATATATTTGGTCCTTGTAGAGCTCCTATCCTCTCCAGGTCTTACTAACTCCCCCTTCTTTCATATGATTCCCTGCACTCTGCAGAAGTTTGGTTATGAATTAATATCTGCTTTGATACACTGCTAGGTAGAGTCTTTCTGAGGCCTTCTGTGGTAGGCTCCTGTCCTGTTACTTGTTTTCTCCTACATCCAGTGTCCATCCCATTTGTCTTTCTAAGTGAGGATTGATCATCTTACCCCAGATCTTGTTTATCTTCTTTAGGTCTATAGATTTCAGTATGTTTATCATATCTTATAGGTCTATATAAATGAGTACAGACCATGTGTGATCATTTCCAGGTCCCACCATCTGCCTGCAAATTTCATGATTTCCTTGTTTTTAATTGCTGAGTAGTATTCCATTGTGTAAAAGTACCACAATTTCTGTATCCATTCCTCAAAACAACTTAAATGAATGAAAAACACAAGCAAGGGTTTATCTACTTTATTGTTTAGGAAACAGTTCACTGTTGGCCCAAATAGAAATACCACTTCAGGGTACAAAAGCTAGCTGCATCTTACACTTGTAGTAAAAAAATAAGTTAGTGTCAATAATATTAATATTTGTGGTCAAAAGTCTATGTAGCAGAACTGAGTTAATATAGTTTGTCTTTGAAATAATTCTAGAATACTAAAATAAACTAGTCCATTTTCTAGTGCTATACCAATACTCAAACTATATCTTAATCATAACTACATTTTAATATTTCTTATTTGTGGGAGAATAAAGAAATGGGTTCTGCACAGTGGCTGCACCTCAGATTCATTGTCAGGGAAACATCATTGTGAACTCAGTTTCCAAGATGAGACTATAAACTTTGGGAGAGATGAAAATAGAAAGAAGGAAAATGGGAAAAAGGTATGGTTTTGATTTCTTTTTCAGACATTCATTCCTCCCTGGAGGTAGTAAATCAACACTTTAAAACCTTCTGTTGTTAATATGAGAAGTAAAATTTAAACAAAAATGCTCATTAAGTCTTTTTTATTTCAATATTTTACTGTTAAATGAAACTATAATTTCCTACCACAGATTGGCCATCTGTGGATCTGCTCCTGCCTGCATCCAGGCTGTATTTACATGGTTGGGAACACTGTGTTATGTTGTTGTAAAGCTGAGCTGCAGGGCCTTTCTCAGTGCAGGACTTTAGCGGCCATTACTAATAGAGTGGACCTAGCACATAAGATGAACGTTGGCTTTGGTAGGTATACTACATGCACTACTGAAAAATAAACAAAGTCTTTAACATAAAACTGTATCATTTATGTAAAGCCCAACACAGTAAATATCCTGCCAATTTCTAAGCAGGAAAAAGAGCAAATTAGTTCTCAGACAATGGAGTAATCTCTGTAGTACTTTCTTGAGAACTACACACCCTCTGTTCCAGCACTATAAAAACTAAAGACCTGAGAAAGTGCACTGCTGAGAAAACCTCATTCAGAAGCCAGAGAACTATTTTTAGTGTCGAGCTAATTAATAATAATGCTGCACAGGCAGTAGGTGCTAGCTTGCAGAAGGAAGTAAGCATTTGAGTGTGTTAATGGGTCAACAGACAGACCCAAGGACCCACCACCTGGCACATCACACCTGCTGTTTCTCACAGACCAAATGTCAGAAAGTGAGGAAATGAAGCATCACACTTCTGTTGGGTCTCAGATCTCAGAGGAGGTGGTACAGAGAAACCATCCCAGAAATAGAATTCAGATAAGGAGTGTGGCAGAAATTCATTGTACTGCCTGTCATCAGTATTGTTTTCCAATCATCAAATGACACCAATGACGTGGTCTTCTGAGAATGAAATAACTGTCACTTTCAGGACTCAAGGTGATTGAAGGCTCTCATTCTCTGGACCATATAACTTGATCAGTTGGAAGGACTATATTGCCAGTGACAAAAGTCATCTGTCCAAAACCAGGTGGAACTGATATGCTGTGAAGACCTAGAAAATGGGATCATACATACGTTCTGGTGATGGTCATGTCAAGATATTTTTTAAATGAGAAACCTTAATTGGTCAATGCTTTCCCTGTATCTTAAAGGCCACACAGCAATTCTAGAGGACCGCAGCCTTCTACAGCCTAGTATCAGCCTTCAAATGCATTCAAATTCTTTCCAATGAAATGGAAAACTTGGACAGAGATCCAAGATGGCTGCCACGAGAGAACACTGTGTCTGAGGAGTAGGAGAGCAGAAACAACGCAGCGACCAGGAGACTGAACTCTGGGACCTAAAACGCCAGCATTGTGAGTGCCAGGTGAGCGGAACTCCTACGGTGAGA
>CM053744.1:38956558-38984177 GCA_028658305.1 Pachyuromys duprasi
ATTAAGTGGAGGAGAAAACAAGCAACAGAACAGGAGCATGCCAAAGAGGACCTCTGGGGAAGGGGGGGGGGTCAATGTAGCGATGTATCAGAGCAGATATTAAGACTCGAGATCAAGCCTCTGGCAGAGGGCGAGAAGTAATGATAGATCTGGGGTCGGTTGGTGAGACTTGGGGAGAACAAGAGCTCCACAAAGACCAAACTGAGCAGGGCACAGGGGTCTTGTATGAGACTCTTTCTACAATCAAGGACCATGTGTGGATGTGGCCTGGAACCCCCGCACAGATGGGGCCCATGATAGCTCCTTGTCGGACTGAAGACCCTATTCAGGGAAACAGGGACTGTTTCAGTCATGATCTTGATGGCTGACTCTTTGACTCTCTCCCATACAAGCCGGGGAGTGAAAGACGGGCTAGATCCCAGGGGAGGACATTGCAGCCAGCCCTGAGGAGACAGGATAAGCTGGGGTTGGATGGAAGGGAAGGAAGTCCTCCCCTGTTGGTGGACTTGGAGGGGGTGGGGAGGAGGGAGATGAGGGAGGGAGTGGGAGGGTAGAAGGGAATGAGGGAGGGGGCTAAGCCTGGGATTCAAAGTACCTAACCTATGATTGAGATAAAAATAAATAAATTAAAAAAAAAACAACTCAGTGATACAGAATTGCAACCCACCTAGCAGGTGCTTTCTTTCTCCAGCTTCTTATTGCTCTATAGGCCTTGACAGTTTGCTGGTCTGGACTGCTTTCTAGGTATACGATTTTGCACTAATGCCTGGGTCCTACTTTGTTATGCTGGCTACCTACCTTTTCCTCCCCAAAGGGAGTTTCTTTCTCCTTTCCCCACAAGTAATCAAAATGGAGATGCTTGGACATCAATTTCATTGCAACTATTTGTCAATTTATTCAGCATGTTTTCAGAGATATCTTCAGTTCAGGCTAAGACAAAATCTCTTGCTCTCCAAATCAACATTACCATCCTCAGCCAACTCTCAGAAGAACAAGTATTTTCTCCTATTTCCCCACCTTTATTTTAACTCTAGCCAGCATCCTTCTTTTCCGGATATAGCTTCTCCTTCGTGCATAACACCCTTCATGGTGCTATTGATCATGATAAACAGTGAGCATGATGGAGGTATTTTTGACCATGTACATATAGACTATCTTTCTCCAAACCATCTACATGACCATAACCAATTTGAATAGGGCCATAGGATTCCTTCAAAACTATTTTGCATTCCACTTTTCAGAGGTAAAAACTGTGTCTAAACTAGAGGTCTGTTGTTAGCTGATAGCCAGGAACCACCTAACAGTAAGTAGTGAGGTTGTTATTATCATGTAGTCAATGGAATTTCCATTATTCTGGTGAACTAAGCAAGCCACGCCCCCATACCTATGGCTTTGGCTGGTGACAATTGAACGGAATTAAAACACATTCTTTCGTCATGGAAAGACTTCTTAAGTGGAAGAACAGTGTTCCTAAGACATATGGAAAGATTTGCTGTTCAATTTTCTTTCCTGTCTAACTTTCTCTTCATCTTTGATTTCTTGCAGCCTTTCTAAACAGTGTTCCAGTATCCAGGAATGCACTCACATAATGACTCAGTGCTGTCACTGGTGCAATCCAGCTGAAGAAGTTACTCTACTCTTCTGTTTGGGGAGCACTTAGCTCATATGGCACCAGCGTGTGGATTGCACACAAACTTCTGGATGGTTCCAAGATTGTGCTCATAATTTCCATGTCTTCTCAGATACACTGCATCTAAGAACCAGTGTGTTCTACTCTGCATGTGGTTCTTGTCTACTAAGGAGGAGCTATTCTGTGCAGACAAACATTTCTTATGAAACTTAGGTATCTTTTCGCATAATGCGATTTTTAATTAGCTTACCGATAAAAGGTTTCATTATTCAAATTCATACTTATTTATTTTTGTTGCTTTTTCCCCCCAACTCTCCTGCTCCCTGTGGCTCTCCTCCTCCTCTGCTCATTGTACCCTTCAATCCCCAGTGTTGCCCTCTCAACTTTCATATCTCACAGACAGCCTTAAACCTCCATTTTCTTTTTTTTTTCTTCCTTTTTTTTTGTCTCATGTGCCTCTTTCTACTTTCTTGACCAATACCCACATTTAAAACTTATAATGAAGTAGTAAATTAAACCATGGCCCATCTGATCAACGGAGGGGTTGTTCAAATCATCCAAGTGAATTAGTTGGTTGCTTGCTTTCTGTTCACAAGTTTTTATAGGAGGATCTGGGCTTTGACTTTGGCTGTGCTTGAGCTGAAACCTCCATTTATTCTGCTGTCATTTGTCATTCCTCTACAACTCAGAAAATGTTGCGGAAGTTTAATGGATGCTTTAATATTTAACTATCAGTATAAGGTAAAGGCATTATTTACAATTGGATTTGGAGAAAACAAGTATTGAAATTAACTCCACTGTTTCTATGTGATGAAAGAAGCACTATATCTTTACCACTAAAGTTAATGGATTTGATCATACATGAATCAGGTAGGTAAGTAGCCAACTATAAAAGAAACACTCATCAGTAATAAACGTCATTTTCCTTATATTTATAGTTACATTTGAAAGTGGAAGTAAAACTCTCTATTGAAAAAGTTCTATATGAAATCTCCAGGCACATCCCTAGTTCAAACAGCTCTCTGACTCATTACTGCTTTGTAGATGAGACTGAAGCTGAGTGAGTGAGTGAATGAGTCGTCTTAATGTCAGCCATAAGAAAAGCGATAAACCAGGTTGGGAGTCTAGGGGACTTTTACGGATCACTGTGACTGTCTTCTGAGCTGTGTTCATTCCAAAGAGCTTGGTTAGACTAGGGAGTTCATGAGCCATCACATGCTGGCTCACATCTTCACGGCCTTTTGCCGTGAGTACACTGCCAAGCCTGTCTCTTTTCCCTACTAGGGCAGCATAGCTGACTTCGCTTCTTTGATGTGACTATTTTGGCATCATTTGTGAAAGTGTGTTTTGCCAGGTTGGGCCATAACTGTCACATAAGAGTTGCTTGCACTGCTTTTCTTTGGATAATTCTTTTGATAAATAAATTAAACCTTACTCCATCTCCTTCATTCAGATAGCCAAGTCATGGCAGCTGATAGCTTATATGGCTTTCATTTCAATAGAGAGTGAAAGAGAAGATTTATCACCCCTAAGTCACAAACAGGCATGCCCCTTTTCATTAGCTGGTGGCAGGCCATATATTGAAATTACAACCTGTCATCTCCCATGATGACCTTTGAGCTATTGATCCTTTTACTCTTCTTAAATGAATATTCCATCTGCAGGACATGCACCTGCCAATTCCAGAGATCGATAACATCCTCTTTGGTGGTCATTACAGGAGCTTGTTATGCTACCCATCAAATAGATTCCTGAGTCAGGAGGAAGCAATTCATTCTGTCTAGTACAGACAGACCTCAGCATTCTTGTTGAAAAATGCAACAGTCTCAGAGAATCACTTTCTCTAATGAGCAGTCTTATTGAGAAGGATGCTAACTCCAGGGGAGTTTGAGTCAGTCATTTGTAGTCATTAAATGTTGGAAATTTTTCCTTCTTTTTTTTTTTTACACACCCATAGTGTGCCAAACACAGTAGTAGGTATAAATACTAATGATAGATAACTTAGCATAAATATACAAAGATATGTGTTATGTATATTTGTCTATATGATTGCATAATATATATGTATATGATAGGATCATTGATTTGCAGACATCACATGAATATCAATAACAATTAAATGACTAAGTGTGCTTTATGTTAAAAAAGGTATATCCAAACATGTTTTGAGAATTAAAGGAAGAAAGAAACTGTCAGTATCCCATTATAAATGTCAGTCAGAGAAGACTTCAGTATTTGGAGTCTGGCACAGACTTGGGCAAATGTAAATGAGGACATAGAAAATATTCAGAAGAGAGGGGAACTTTAAACAGATAGAATGTCTATGAACAGACAACTCTATGTACTACAAATAAAGGGTGAGAATATATTTTACTGGTTTCCATTTTGATAGTACAGTGAACCAACATATACTTTGTGGTCACTGAAGTTTTCTTGAATGATAGTAACTATGGATAGAATGGTGGTTTGAATGAGAATGGCTCATATAGGCTTACATACCTGAATGCTTGGTTCCCAGCTGGTTGCCTATTTAAGAAGAATTAGGAGGTGTGGCCTTGTAGAAGGAGGTGTGTCACTTTGGGTGAGCTGTGAGGTTTCAAACGCCCATGCCAAGTCCAGTCCTTTTCTCTGTTTTCAGCCTGCTGATCAGGATGTGAGTTCTCACCACTCCTGAATCAAGCCTGCCTACCTCCCTGCTTCCCGCCATCATGATTTTGGGCTAACCCTCCAAAACTGTAACAAGTCCCCAATTAAATGCTTCCTTTTCAAAAGTTGCCTTGGTCATGGTGTCTCTTCAGAGAATTAGGCCAGTAATTGAGACAGATAAATTAAATCTTAGAAACAACTAATTCTCTATAATAACCTACAGGTTAGAGATAAGAAAATTTTATTACATGGATAGGAATGTAGATATAGCTATTGCTCCAAGGACAGATGCATATTCATGTGCAGATACAGATGAGATATAGAGGCAGAGACAGATAGAGATGCATATACAGATGAAGTACAGATGTAGATTCAGATGCGGATACAGATGTAGATAAAGATGCTGATACAGATGCAAATGCAGGTACATGTACAGATACAGATACATATTCAGGTACAGATGCAGATGCAGAAACAGATACAGATGTAGATGCAGTTGCTGATGTAGACACGTGTACAGAAATAGATATAGGTGAAGATACTAGTGTAAATTCATACTCAGATAAAGATACAAATACAGATGAAGATATAGATAGATGTATACAGATATGAACATGGATATTAATGGCACAAACACTTCTCTTATAAAACATGTACTTTTCATTAATATCTTACTAATGGCAGTTGTTAAGAAACATAGTTGGGGCTAGCAGTATGGGTTAATGTTTAAGATCATATACAGCTCTAAAATATGATATGAGTTTGTTTCCCAGATGTTTTAGTAAATTAAAATGTTGTGGGGCTAAATAATGTTATTATTAGTTCTTTAACTCTCTCAATGGTATTATTTAACCTGCTATCAAAATCCTATAAAACCCAAACACCTGTTAGATTTTATAATTGTCTTAAAACACATTAGGCTGGGCAAAAAATTCCATCTATACTATTTCAATAAACTTACCATCTACCTCCCAGCCCCCATCCAATGTCATCGTCCTTACCTATCCTCATTTGGGATATCTTCCATCCATAGTCTAATAAATACTTGCTTGTATTCTTCATCTGGGCATTTCCATGCCATTATTGGAATTTTTCCTCCTGCATCAGCACAATTTCTTCTCCATACTAACCAATTGTGGTGTCTTCCTTCCTCCTCTCTTCTGTCTTTCCCTCTGTTTCTTGTGATTATCCTAAAAGACAAAGCCCATAAACCTTAGCCATGTCTATCCCATTCTGCCCTGCCCAGGTTTTAGGCCTTTTAATCAGCCAATTAAGAATAATGTCTTGGGAAGGCTTACACATCAAGAGTAGGTGCATCTGGACAGTAACCAGATTTTTTTTTAAATTTTTCTTTTTCTTAATTACAGTTTATTTACTTTGTATCCTCCCTTTAGCTCCCTTCTCCCTCCCCTCCCAACACCACCCTCCCTTCCCTTTCTCCACCCATGCCCCTCCCCAAGTCCACTGATAGGGGAGGTCCTCCTCTCCTTCCTTCTGATCCTAGTCTATCACGTCTCATCAGGAGTTGCTGCACTGTCTTCCTCTGTGGCCTGGTAAGACTGTTCCCTGCTCAGGGGGAGGTGATCAAAGAGCAGGCCAATCAGTTAGCTCACATGCACTGTCCTGTTTGGTATGCTGAACAGGAAAGTGGCTTGAGGCCAGTCAGAGGGCAGCACTATGCCTGGGTATCAGGGTTGGACCAATTTCTGACAAAACTGCTCTGGTGCAAGAGACCCTGGAAGGTAGGTATGTCGTTCATGATAAAAGCTAGGAGATTTAAAAGAATGCAGTATGGCAAAATATTTTTATGTTTGTACGAACACCAAGGAAGTAGTTCTGTGGAAATCTGTCTCAAGCTTTCCTAAGGAGACATGAATTTACATTTTCCTCATGATGAGAAATAATACATTTGAAGTAATGTTTCCAATGACTTTCCTTCTGTTTCTTTTTCTTCTTTTCTAAAGTTTCAGTGTTGACTTTTCTAACAGCTTGTGTTCTGCCTTGTTTTTGTAGACAAACAACATCCCATAGCCAGGGTTTTGTCAGCTTAATTTTATGGCCCTGAAAGAAGTAGAAGGCTGTGGATTAGTCAGCACGTGATCCAGAGACAGCATCTAATGCAGACAGTTGTAGGACACAGTCATTGTGAAGTCAATGTGGCCAGAGAACTTGGAGACCATAAATGCCCAGACCTTCATCAGAGACACAAACTGAGGGCAACAGAAGCAGAGTGAACAGACATGCACAGAGTAGAGGAAGGTTCCTGAAAGAGTGTCTGGAGTTGGGAGTCCTACAAAACACAAAATGAGGAGAGAACTGCTCAGGCATAGTGGCTTATGCCTTTAACCCCAGCCTTCTGGAGGTCAGAGGGAGTATTCTGTGAATTTGAATTCCCCTCCCCTCCCCACTCCCGCCACATTCACATATAAACACACATAGGGAGTTCCAGGTTACAAAGTGAGACTCTGTTCAAAAAAATAAAGAGAAAAGGAAAAAAACACAAAATATAGGGAGAATCATTTTAGAACTGAGGGATAGATGTTTTTTGGGGCATTTGCCATACTGGACATCATAATATTTTTAATTTCCAGAAACTAATAGTTTTTAGTAGAAAGATAGAAAGAAAGAATAATTAATTAATAATGACCATACTGTAAGGAAGCTCATGCTATTCAGCATGTGGCAGGACATTTCAATTCTACAGG
The DNA here is from genome assembly GCA_028658305.1 of Pachyuromys duprasi. Taxonomy (NCBI): domain Eukaryota; kingdom Metazoa; phylum Chordata; class Mammalia; order Rodentia; family Muridae; genus Pachyuromys; species Pachyuromys duprasi. The sequence continues at coordinate 38,963,540 of CM053744.1, forward strand.
AAGATGCAGTTTGGACTTTTGAAATGTTGGGGCTCACCCTCAATATCACCAAATTTGTTTCCTACCACCAACTTTAACACATACAATTGTGACTTTTCCATAAACAGTAATTGTGACAAAGGCATTATATTCAAGTAAAGAATATGCTGTAAATTAGTTAATTGGGCCTAAATATACTCTTAAACTATGTAGAGGCTCAGGGGACAAGGCAATGAGACTAATTCTGGTACAATCTTGTCACTCAAATTATAGCACTGAGCATCAATTCCATGCAAAACCTTGTCTACTTTGTTTTGCTCTTCCAGTCAATCCTTCAGCAATGTACCCAGGAAGAAGCTATTGTAAGAGAAGTCTGACACTGAAAGGGTTCTTTCCCAAAGTCAAACACTGTCAAGATGAAACAGAAATTTGCTGATGCTAAAGAAGCCCGTAGAAGCCATCTCCTGTAGCTCAGTATGTCAAGCTACTCTCCTCTAGTGCAAGAAGCTAGGAGTGTTAGTATAGGAGGATAGAGGCTTCAGGAACACAAGCGTGAGCACGAAGTACTTCTGGTCTCAAATGCTCCATGGTGCTACCCTGAATTAGAAAACAAGCAAAGCCACAAAACTGTGGCAGTGTCTTCAAGAATGGGAGGTTTTGCAGGGTGAATGCTAGACTCCAAAATTAGCTCCCCAGAAATGGATGTTAAATGAGTAAATAAATGATAAACGAGTCAATGAGTGAATTCATTCATTCAGCAGTTTTTTTAAAATTATGAACCCTCATTATTAATGCACATGATGTATCATGTCTGCTGGAGTCTTTGAGGAATTGAACAAATCAATACAGTCCTCGCCTCATTTCCACAAAGCCTTCCATATAAATGAATATCAGGGAGGCATGCCTATCCCTGTTCTCCCTCCCTATTCCCAACTCCAAATGTCTCCTCTTTAAGGGTTCACAAATCTTTGATTCTGAACCAAAATTTGAGTGTCAGATAAAGAAAATCTTCCATGAATTAGAATATTTTTTTCTTTAATATAGGACAGTCAAAATGAAGCTTTGTGGTGGCCACTTAATTTGAAGGGCATTATTTTTAGCCTTGCAAAGGACCAGTGGCAAGAAAACAATTAGGATCTTTTGTCAAGTTAATTAAATTTTACTAAGTGTAGTAATCTCAGTGGGCTTCCTACACCAGAGGTAAAACTAATTAAAACGCAAATTTGTCCTAGTCTAATAAGGAGCTCTAACTTGGGCAGCCGAGGAATGTTGTGCATACTGAGAGATATTCAAAACTAATTTATAACGAGATGAGGGCAAACCCTTAAATGGCTCAGTTCTTTTGAAGGCTCACTTGAGAACACCAATAAGTATGTTAAATTGGAAGCGGCCACTTATGAAAGAGAAAGCCGACTGGCGGCTGGCAAGGTTTGCTGAATGTAGGAGAAAAACACATCTAGCTTAGACGTGTGAAAATGACAATGCCCTTGGAAATGAGCTATCCAGATTTTTATCTCAAAGAAGCTGTTTTCTCCCCAGGTTCCTTTCCTTCACTAACTTATTCAAGGTCTGGCTTTACCAATAGCATGTTGTTTTTCTTAGCATATTCTTTACCATCGAAAGACTGAAGGAGAACACATGGTATTCTAGAAATTAGCTAGGTATTAAAATGACACACTGAAATGGTTCCGTCGAGTTAATTCTCTCCTTAAGATCCATGACACCAATTTCAACCTTCTGTCAAATGCGTATACATTGCAAATCCACAGTTACAGAATTCCAAATGGCTGTTGATTCACAATAGGCAACACTCATGTAAAACTGATTGCACATCAGTTGATGCACTTTGCTCACCCATAGACTGAAAGTGGCACCAGAGTGGTGCCATCCTTCCCGTGGCATCATCTCACTGTGAGCTGGCTCTGATTTTGTTATTATTCCATTGGCTTTGGCATGTTCTGCTCATTGCATTCTCACCATCAATCAATAGATTTCCTCTGTTGTTATTCCCTTTAACCAGATTGGAAAATTTAGCCGCTGGACCCTTGCAACCCGTTCAGCTTTATTTCCATCTGAAACGCTGCTATTATTCAGTAGAGACTATAGGAAACATGAAAAACTAAAGTTTCTTTCTGAGAAGGGGATGTTTGTCTTACTTTTATTCCACTCTATGTATAATAATCTGTTGAATGAAAAGTAAATGCTATTATGTTTGTGTAATTATAATGACTCTGAGATATTTACTTTTCATGTATTGTTTTAGTGATTGTTTAATATAAAAGTGCATGTGTATTTTAGAACATTTCGGAAAAGCAAATAGAAGGGAGAGAGAAAGCTGCACACAGACCTCAAAAGATTATCTTTTTCCTCTTATTATTGTTTTCTGGCCCTTACAAAACAGTGCACATAGGTGTCTCTGCTCATCTTTGCCACTTAACAATCACTTGAACCATTTTCCAGGTCACTGGGAGTATGTTCATAAGTCAGTCAATGTATCAGAAAGAACAGGGAGCCTTTAATATGATATTAAGAATCAGTTCTATCCTTTATCAGGTATGCAATGCCAAGCAATGCTTTAGATAAGTCTTTTAATATCATTTTGTCTGTTAAAAATAATAATCACATATTAGTTTGATAAAAATGATAAAGAGTAAAAATGGATACAGCTCATATTTAATCTGCATCTGGCTATGGAATTCATTTTTGGTATTATTTAGCAGAGTGCTTTATGCATCCACAATATTTTATTAAGTAGATGTTTTATAACTTAAATGTATTATCATTAAAAATTATCAGTAGGCTCATTTATACTTTAGTTTCCTAAAATTATTGATTCTAAAGTGAATATAATCATAACCTTATTAAAAATATTTAAATCCACAAATGCAATGTACTTGGTAGACAGTTTGTCCTCTTGTCCACCATTTAAGGAGTCTCTTATTGCACCAGACTTTTTGGAAATGTTAGAAAGAAGGCTGTCACCTCTGAATCATTACTGTTAGTGAAGTCACTTAGTCCTTCCTGATGGCTTCTCCAAGTTTCTATACAAGACACAGTGACCTCCCTTTCCATCAGAGTGGAACACACAACTGTGGAAAAAAATGCCCTTCCAGCTGAGAAAAAAAAATTCTTGCAGCAGGATTTTGAGATTTTGACTAACCCTTCTCCACCATTCATTATCAGCCTGGAAATTTTACTTCAAGCTTTCAGAGAAGAAAAAGATACACACACACGCACACACACACGCACACACACACACACACACAGAGAGAGAGACAGAGAGAGAGAGAGAGAGACAGAGAGAGAGAGGAAGAGAGAGGGGAGTAGATAGATAGATAGATAGATAGATAGATAGATAGATAGATAGATAGATGGATGGATAGATTGATGATACAATGAATTGTGAAATTATGCCTGAAATTACAGTCATTTAGAGCTCTGCCAAACCTTGGGAAGAGTGTGCTGACAGGCTATACTGGCTAGTAGCCAGCCTATAGTTCCTATGGCTTGAATGAATGAGATTTAAAGGGAATGAGATGAGAGATTAAACTTTAGAAATGGAGGACCTACCCCCAGGAGAGGGATCAAATATATTTCTATGGAATTTTGAATTTTGTCACTTCTGTGTTAGAGAATTATTGAAGATTTTGGTGGACTTTGATTATCTATTCCTGGTTTTAAATTTTCAGAGCCTGTCCTTTGAGTAATGATTGACTGTGACTCAGTTTATGCATCAAAAACCTAAGAAGGCTGGTACTGCTTGCACTGAATATAATGAAAGAGTTATGTGACTTACAATAAAACAAATGAGAGAACTGAACGTAAGGGTATATTTTCTCCCTAGAGTGTTGCGCAATGGGAAGGTCCCTCTGCAGACTGCCATCATAGCCTTTTAATAATTGCAGCGCAATAAGCTAATTGCTTTGTTTTATCTTCTTCCTACATAGAGCTCCAAACTGAATGAGGAAACTTGACACACAGATTTAGGCACATGAACAAACAAAACAATCATCCACCAGAAAAACAAACAAATAAAAATACAATAGGAGCAGCATAGGAATAGCTTCAAAGTTTGCTCTGCTTTTTTTTTCTCTCAAAATTCAGAGATCCTCTGTTTATGCTTACAGTTAGTTAGATCTGATAAACAAACAAACAAACAGTGAAATATAGCCTTGTCCAAAGTCCATGTTCTAATGTAGTCCACATTCCCACAGTATATATGTTCCAGTTAGTTGCTGATTCTCTTTTATACTCAGTTTCTTCCAATGGTTTTGGATATTTAGGGTTCAAAGCCAGTGGTCAAAGACTTGGTGCATTAGACACACTCAGCCTGCCTAATTCTGTAGTTACTGCTGAGTGTGGTTGTTTTGAATCCTATCAGTCCATTATCTCTTTTCATAACAACTATTTTATAAACATTTCTTGAATTCATAGATAATATAAACTGTTAACATTCATAATTTAAAAAAATCCATTTACCCATCTATAATACGAAGAGAAGGTAAAAGAAGTGCACTATAATAACTATTTCCTTACAAATTAGGAATTCTGGTAGGAAATGACAAGAAGATATAATGAACTAGTAGGATGTACCTATATTTGTATAAGTAGTCATTGAGAATGGTATTGCTAAAATTGTAGACTAAATCAGATGTACTCTATTAGAAGCATAAATGTCATCAGGGTCTATTTCTGTGAGTGGTATGATTTCCAAAAGGTAAGCAATGTTTTTCATCATTTTTAATGTTACTTTTTTTAATTTACACAAAAATTCTATTTCTGATTCCCAAAGGCTTCAATACATTTTCAAGCAATGAAATAAATTCAACTTCATATGGAAAAGAAACTTCAACTGAGGCATAGGTGATGATGAAGTATTTAGATCTACCTGAATAGCTAATGGGCTTCTAAGTCATGCAGAATGCAAACTCACTTTTAATTTATTACCAGATTAATATACATATGTGTGGGCTGGTACTATCTGGATTATAGACCAAAATTACTGCCTTCTTCAAACCATTATGTTTGTACTACTTCAAGGGCTGAAATTCTTTAATATTATACATCTGAAACTTGAATGCGTAAGAGCCACTATTACTGTTGGATTATGTCATTACAAATTTGTATGCTGCATTTCACATCTTTAGAAGCTGAGAATGTGTCTATATTCAGAGATGGGGTCTCCATAGCTGTAATTAGCTAAAGCAAAGCCATCAGGGTAGTCATTAATCAAATATGAATGATGTGATTATACAAACTTGTGATATTATATACACAAAGAGGAATAGCCATACTATGACATAAACAGAATAAAATTATACAGATCAAGATAAGAGGTATCAGTAAAAATAAAACATGCCAATGTCTTGAACACAGACTTTCAGCTTCCAAAATAAAGTGATAAAATAGAATTTCTGTGCTTTGTGTCATCCAACCTTGGTTGTTCTACTATAGCAGTTCTAAGAAGTAAACACAGTTATTTTAATAGATTAATATGGTTTCTGATGCAGCTTTAGCTATTGTTAATACTAGGTATGTTACCGTTATTACAACCCCCCAATGGCTATTTAATATCTCTTGAACACTCATTTTGGATTATTTCATGGCACTAATTTACTCCCTATGACAAGCACCTGAGTGATCACAGCCTTTGCAAATGTCTCCCTGCTATGAGATTTCAAAATGAACATAAGCCCCAAATAGAGACTTCCACAGGGAGCACATTCTCCAGACCTATCACTACTTCTCCAGTTTTCATGTGAAACTCTAATTGGGATGCACCAAGTGTTTGGATGTCAAGTCTGAAATCTGGTAGGGATCACCTCTGTGTGACATGACTATAAGAAACCTATAAGAGAACTTATCCAGTTCCTCAGTGGGTGACCCTGAACTTACTGCCATTCTTACATTAACACATTAGAAACAGCATTGCATAATGGTTCACATTAGACACATTAGAAACAGCATTCCATAATGGTTCAGAGCAGTGTTTTAGAGTATCGTGGCCTGAAGTCCTATTCCAACTGAGTTATTCACACGACAAGTACATTTGCTATTTATTCACTGCCCTTCAGAATTATCCATTTAATAAGACCATTTTTTTAAAATAAAAGTGAGTAGGTTTATTTTGAAAGTTTAGAATAGTGCCTGCTATAAATTGAAGGGTCAGTATGTGCTATTCAGTGTTAGTATGGAATTATTTACATGTACTCAGATAGTATGCATAGTCCTAGTAGCCAATTCAGCTTTTTTGTCACACTGACATTCAGAGAGAAATTTTAAAGTTTTCATGTTTGTGTCCATAGAAGGCAAATGGAATATTGATGTTACTACTAAATACACAACCTTTTGAAAATGCTATTTCTTCTTTTATATTTTTCTATTCTCTGTCTGCACACAACATGGAATCTCCATCAGTTCTGTAAGATAAGATACACATGAAAAAAATGGAAGACTTTGAGCCATGATATAATGTGGTGTATGGCTATTTCTATTTCAGTGGAGAATTCAGAAAAAAATTACACATGGGTTAGTTCACTCATTTCTTACTATTTTTTAAATTATTTTATTTTTTTCTGTTTTTATATTAATTTTTATTAATTACACTTTATTCACTTTGTATCCCCCCATAAGCCCCTCATATCAGTTACAGTTTGTTAACTTTATAACTGTATCCCACTCCCTGATTCCCTCCCCACCCCACCCCACCCTCCCTACCTAGTCTCCTCCTTGCCCCTTTTCAAGTCCACTGATAGGGGAGGACCTCCTCTCCTTTCATCTGATCCTGGTTTATTAGGTATCTTCAGTACTGGCTGCAAGTCCTCCTCTGTGGCATAGCAGGGCTGTTCCTCCCTCGGGGCAGGGAAGGAGGTCAAAGAGCCCGCCATTGAGTTCATGTCAGAAAGAGTCCCTGTTCCCCTTAAGGTACCCACTTGGATACTGACCTACCATGGGCTACATCTGAACAGAGATTCTAGGTTATATCCATTCATGGTTCTTGGTTGGAGAAACAGTCTCATAACGGAACCCTGTGTGCAGATATATTTGGTCCTTCTGGAGCTCCTGTCCCCTTCAGGTCATATTAACTCCCCTTCTTTTTTATGATTCCCTGCTCTCTGCAGAATGTTTGGTTATGAGTCTGAAAGACTCTACCAAGGAGTGTATCAAAGCCCTCAGTGGAAGGTTCCTGTCCTGTTACTTGTTGTCTCCTACATCCAATGCCCATCCCTTTGGAAATCAATCTGTCGCTTCCTCAGACAATTAGGAATAGTGCTTCCTCACATCCAGCTATACCACTCCTAGGCATATATCCAAAAGATGCTCAAGTACACAAGAAGGGCATTTGTTCAATCATGTTTCTAGCAGCTTTAACCGTAATATCCAGAACCTGGAAACAACCCAGATGTTCCTTAGTTGAGGAATGGATACAGAAATTGTGGTACTTTTACACAATGGAATATTATTCTGCAATTAAAACCAAGGAAATCATGAAATTTGCAGTCAAATGGTGGGTTCTAGAAAAGATCATCCTGAGTGAGGTATCCCAGGAGCAGAAACACACACATGGTATATGTTCATTTATATAGTCCTATAAGATACGATAAATATACTAAAATATGTGCAACTAAAGAAGATACGAAAGAGAACCCGAGGTAAGATGATCAATCCTCAATTAGTTAATTCATTTTAAGCAGATTGAGAATGTTTTACAGGCCACTATTTATTATGCCTCCTATGAATCAAAAAATGTGTTGATTTCGAAGAAGATGTATAGTCTCTCACAGGAATTTATCAATTGCTACTTGGTGGCAAAAGGCTGAAGATATAGAAACACATGTATAAGAAGAAATCCTTTAAAAACATATTTCTGCCTTCCATTCAGAGGTTGTGGGTTCTGAATGGGCTCCAAAAATTTCAAGCATTTTTTTAATGTCTATCTCAATTTAAATGGTATATTCCAGACAATCTTGGCTGTGTCTACAGGTAAGTATGGGTCCTACTGCGTTCTGCTTGTACTGTGAACTTGACAGTATTTTTCCCCAGCAATAGCGAACATAGGCACACATTCACCACCACAGTGAATCCAGCACCAGTGAGCATCTGCTCTGCCACACACTCTCAGTTCCGAGAATATTAATGGAAATTTCATTGTCGGATGGCTGCCTGTTTAAATGCATCTGCTATTTTGGTTGAAGTCATTTGGACAATTAATGTTGAGTGTATGTCCAATTTGAATACGGATTAGGTATAGCTCTCAAAAAAATCAGGGAGTATGTGTGTCTAAAGATCAGACTTATGCAAAGATGTACAGAGAGATGGTAAAATGCAGGGATATAAATAATTTTTAATATCATTGCAGTGTAGGATCATGTGGTAACAACTGTTCATTTTTCAATTAATGTTTAATAATCTTCAAGTTTCAGGTCTGAACAGCATGCTTTGATCCACTGCTCTTATGTAATCTGCACAGTGTAGATGTCACTTTGGGGGATTCATGGTTGACTCTGAAACAGGAGAAATGATTCTAACCAGAACATCAACAGTGCCAGGTAACGAGTATCTGAAAGCAAAACTCAGCTATCTCTTACCTTCATGGTGATATACAGACTCTGTAACGTCTTTAGGTTTCTGTTTCCTCATTTGTAAGATTCTATATTTATATACATACCTTGTAGGGTTGTTTGAAGTTTAAACAACTTCATAGAAAGAGAGCTGTTGGAAAAGCGCCTAGAAAAGCATAAATGTCGAGTTATTATTTTCAAAGAGTGTTATGCACCAGAGAGAACAAGCAAGACAAGGTCCGTGCTTCAGAAGAGTGTTGAGATCTGAGGATTATTAATATCTTCTTACTCAGTCCAATATCCAAATTAGCTTCCTGGAGCCTAAGGTGCAGTCCTGTGTAGGAGAATACTAAAAACCTGGAAGATCACTGAATCCAGCCTCAGTTTGAAATCCAGCCTGATCATCCCCTAGTTGATTGTCCTTGGCAGATAGCTTACTTCCCTGAATGTAATTTCTCATCTTATATGGAAATAACACTTTCTGTGCTTTTAACCATCTACAAGTATCTATAAATACACATCAAGTAAAACTTCAAAGGAGCCTAGTCAAAGTTAAATAAATGTCCAGAAAGTTCTTGCCCTTTTATTCAGTTCTGCTTGGTCACTGGAGGTCAAATGCTTTTTAACCTAATTATTTTTCCTTCCTTTATGCACTACAAATGACTCAGTATCCAAGACAGAAACTTCCTTTTAAGAAAATAAAATAAAGTAAAATAAAATAAAAAAAACTCCCTACTTTGGACATATCTAGGGGATTAGATCCCTGAGCATACAACACAAAGTAGAGCCATAAAAAAGAGACACTCTTGTTGGTAGGTCAGAAGCCAATATAAGCAAGAGAAGGTCATCAGCCAATGAACAGTTCAGATTTATGTCTATTTTGAGCGGCAGCCCTTGTTCAGTGCAAAGCCTGCTAGCTTGTGACATGTGAGCAGCTTAAATTGATACAACTTTCTTAGAAGATCTGTATCAGTAACCTTAAAATTATTCATATTTGATGCATTATTCATTTGAAAATTATGGATATATATATATACTGATATAAGAAAACAAGGTAGTTATTAAGCCACCATGTGTTTCAGAGCCACATTCAAAGCTCACCCCTGCTTGCAGACAGTAACGTAGCATAACTGTATTCCAAAAGGCTTCATCAAGCAGCTGAGGGAAACAGATGCAGAGAACCACAGCCAGAATCTTGTGGAAGAGCAGGAGGAAGTATTGAGGGAGCCTGAGTGGGAGGGGTCAAGTATACCACAGAGACCTACAGGGTAAAGTCACCCGGGTCCCTGGCGTCTCACAGAGACTGTACCACCAACCAAAGAGCACGCGTATGTAGCAGATGGGCAGCTTGCTCTTCATGTGGAAAGGGGGCTGTCTCCAACTCTGTTGCCTGCCTTTGGATCCCTTTCCTATAGCTGGGCTGCCTTATCTGGCCTCAGTGGAAGAGAATGCGATGAGCTTAGTCCTGCTGTGATCTGATGTGCCAGGGTGGGTTGGCACCCATGGGGTCCTCCCCTTATATGAAGCAAAGGGAAGGGGGACAGGTGCAGAGGAGAATTTGAAAGTGGGACTAGGAGAAGAGTAGTGAGGCAGGTGTGATCAGGCTATCAAGTGATTTTATAAATAAATTAATGAAAAAAACTCACCAATATACAATTGGTTACTAGTTACATGTATGAATTCAGTCATTTAACTTTTCACTTTAAAGGCATTTCAAGATACAGAGTAACTATGTCTTGATCACGAAGACAGTCATGGAACCTTTATGTGCACTGCAAACCTAACCATGTGAGAGCATAAAGCACAGAAAGGAAAGCTGCCTGGGAACCCACAGAGTCTCTGCTGTGGAACACCACTCCATTACTTGCATTTAATTTGTTCTCTAAAATTAGCGTTAATGAACAAGGAAGTATTTTAAGTGATTACTTTCTATTGGGCCTTCTGGATTTCTGTTGAGTGTTGGATGGCTGGTTTACTAGGTTTTCCCCAGAAAGCCAACTCATTGCTTTTCAGTCTGTGATTTAGTAGTCTTGGAAATCCATCCATGGCCGCTTTCTGCTAGACCACCTTGCATGGAAGGGAGTTAAATAGAAGAGGTTGTATTCCAGATGCTTAAGTCTTTGTGACTGTGAAAGTTGTTCTTGAATGTCATTGATTGGCAGGACAAGATGGCAGCACCAGGAGAACACTGCTTCTGAGCTGCAGACCAACATTTTCGGTACAGCGACCCAGGAACTGAACTGTGGGCCCTAAAACAACAGTGATCCTGTTTTCCAGGTGAGAGGAAGCCCCAGGGTGTGGGAACTGGCCCGGTCCACTCCCAGGACACCCAGCCAGAAGCTGGAAGAGATCCCCGGTTGCACAGGCACTCGGTCGGCAAACCAGAATCACATGCCTGCATGACCTGATCACCTTCCCAGGCTGAACGGTGGGCACAAAAAACACCAGAGACTGGGAGTCCCAGTCTCGAGAAAAACCCACAGGGAAGGAAGGAAACGGGACTGACCTAGGTCACCCAGCCTTCCCCAAGAAAAGATCCTGTACATGGCAGGCATGCACGTGCACCATCTCTGAACTAGGCTCCACTCACTCCCGAGCACAGAGACTTGGTGTGCACCCAACTCTCTATCACAGAAGAACTGTGCACACCAGGACACCAGAGCCTGACTTTCCCTATCTGGAAAAAACCCCACAGGGAAGGAAGCAAACAGAGACTGAGTTAGGGTACCCAGGATCTCCCTAGAAAAGGTCCCCTAGATCTCCGGGTGCTTGCCCAGCCAGCCCAGAGACCTGTTGAGCACCAACGACCCATCACAGACAGATCTGTGTGACCCAGAGCACCAGAGCCTGGGTTTCCATTTCTCCAAATTGGTGAATCAAGGGACTATGGAACCCAAAACAACAATAAGAGGAGTCCGGGGAGAAGGGGGACAAAACCTGATCTGAGTCCAATAGGACAAAGGTCAACTGCAGACATCTCCATGGACTTTTCCTGGGGAATCAATTCCCAAGCACTTCCCCCTAACAGAAACAGGAGCAGATATAGCCAAGCCTGCAGCAGAGAAATCTGGGGAGATACCACAGCCAGAAGGAAGGCAGCAGCAGAGGTACCCTAACCACAAGCAGAGGAGGCAGCCCATAGTGCACACAGTAACTTGCAAGGAGCATAGTGCTGCACGCTCCAAGCATAGATCTCCAGCATTCCCCCACAGCCTTGTCTGAGGGTGTAGCTGCTGAGGAATCAGATAGCATTTCCCAACTCAGAGAGCAGAATGCAGCCTGCTGGGCTTACAGCTCCCAGAAGAGCAGATGTCTGGAAATAATAAAACTCAGGGCAGAAATCAATCAATTAGAAACAAATAAAACTATTCAAATAATCAATGAAACCAAGAGCTAGTTCTTTGAGAAAATCAACAAGATAGACAAGCCATTAGCCAAACTAACAAAAAGGCAGAGAGAAACTATCCAAATTAGCAAAATCAGAAATGAAAAGGGAGACATAAATACAGACACTGAGGAAATCCAAACAATCATTAGGTCTTACTACAAAAGGCTATATGCAACAAAATTTGAAAATCTAAATGAAATGGAAAATTTTCTTGATAGATTCCATTTACCTAAATTAAGTCAAGATCAGATAGAAAAAAAATGAATAAACCTATATCCCCCAAGGAAATAGAAGCAGTCATCAACAGTCTCCCTTCTAAAAAAAAGCCCTGGGCCAGGTGGATTCAGTGCAGAATTCTACCATACCTTTAAAGAAGTGCTAACTCCAATTCTCTCTAAACTATTCCACAAAATAGAAATATCAGGAACATTACCAAACTCATTCTATGAAGCCACAGTCACCTTGATACCTAAACCACACAAAGACCCAACAAAAAAAGAGAACTTCAGACCTATATCTCTTATGAACATTGATGCAAAAATACTCAATAATATACATGCAAACAGAATCCAAGATCACATCAAAGAAATCATCCAACATGACCAAGGAGGCTTCATCCCAGGCATGCAGGAGTGGATCAATATATAGAAATCCATCAATGTGATCCACCATATAAACAAACTGAAGGAGAAAAACCACATGATCATCTCCTTAGATGCCAAAAAGCATTCAATAAAGTCCAACATCCATTCATGTTTAGAGTATGGAAAAATCAGGGATACAAGGTACATACCTAAACATAGTAAAGGCAATATACAGTAAGCCTATAGACAACATCAAACTTAATGGAGAGAAACTTAAATCAATCCCACTGAAATCAGGGACTAGGCAAGGCTGCCCACTGTCTCCATATGTCTTCAACACAGTACTTGAAGTCCTAGCTAAAGCAATAAGACAACTAAAGTAGATCAAGGGGATACAAATGGAGAAAGGAAGATGTCAAAGTATCCGTATTTGCAGATGGTATGATAGTATATATGAGTGACCCCAAAAATTCAACCAGAGAACTTCTTCAGCTGATAAACAGCTTCAGCAAAGTGGCTGAATACAAAATCAACTCAAAAAAAAATCAGAAGCCCTCCTGTATACCAAAGACGAAAGGGCCAAGAAGGAAATTAGGGAAACAACACTCTTCATAATAGCCACTAATAACATAAAGTACCTTGGGGTGACTCTAACCAAGCAAGTGAAAGGTCTGTTTGAGAAAAACTTCAAGTCTCTGAAAAAAGAAATTGAAGAAGATATTAGAAGATGGAAAGATCTCCTGTGCTCATGGATTGGTAGGATTAACATAGTGAAAATGGCTATTCTGCCAAAAGCAATCTACAGATTCAATCCAATTCCCATCAAAATGCCAACACAATTCTTTACAAACCTTGAAAGAAAAATTCTCAACATCATATGGAGAAACAAAAAAACCAGAATTTCCAAAACTATCCTGTACAACCACAGATCATCTGGAGATATCTCCATCCCTGATCTCAAGCTGTACTACAGAGCAATACTTTAAAAAACTGCATGGTATTGGCATAGAAACAGAATAGAGGATCAGTAGAACTGAATAGAAGACCCAGAAATAAATCCACACACCTATGGAAACTTGATTTTTGATAAAGATGTCAAATCCATTCAATGAAAAAAAGACAGCATCTTCAACAAATGGTGCTGGACCAACTGGATGTCTATATGCAGAAAAATGAAAATATACCCATATTTATCACCCTGCACAAAACTAAAGTCCAAGTGGATCAAAGACCTCAACATAACACCAGACACATTAAATTAGTTAGAAGAAAAATTGGGAAAGACCCTAGAACTCATTGGTACAGGAGATTACTTCCTGAACAGAACACCAACAGCATAGGCTCTAAGAGCAACAATCAATAAATGGGACCGCATGAAACTGAAAAGCTTCTGTAAAGCAAAAGACAATATCATCAAAACAAAATGACAGCCTACAGACTGGGAAAGGATCTTCACCAACCCTATATCTGACAGAGGGCTAATATCCAGTATATATAAAGAACTCAAGAAGTTAAAAAGAAACAAATCAAGTAACCCAATTAAAAAATGGGGTATGGAGCTAAACAGAGAACTCTGTAGAAGATTGTAGAATGGCAGAAAAACACTTAAAGAAATGTTCAATGTCATCAGCCATCAGGGAGATGCAAATCAAAACAACCCCTCATACCTGTCAGAAAGGCTAATATCAAAAACTCAAGTGACAACACATGCTGGAGAGGATGTGGAGAAAGAGGAACCCTCCTCCGTTGCTGGTACAACCACTCTGGAAATCAATTTGGCACTTTCTTAGACAATAAGAAATAGTGATTCTTCAATACCCAGCTGTACCACTCCTAGGCATATATCCAAAATATGCTCAAGTACACAACAAGGACAGTTGCTCAACTATGTTCATAGTTGCTTTATTCGTAATAGCCAGAACCTGGAAACAACCCAGATGTCCCTCAGTTGAGGAATGGATACAGAAATTGTGGTACTTTTACACATTGGAATACAACTCAGCAATTAAAAACAAGGAAATCATGAAATTTGCAGGCAAATTGTGGGACCTGGAAACGATCATCCTGAGTGAGGTATCCCAAAACCAGAAACACAAACATGGTATATACTTACTTATATAGACATATAAGATAGGATAAACATACTGAAATCTATACACCTAAGGAAGATACACAAGAAAGAGGACCTGGGGTAAGATAATCAATCCTTACCTAGGAAAAGAAATGGGATGGACATTGGATGTAGGAGAAAACAAGTAGCAGGACAAGAGCCTACCACAGAGGGCCTCAGAAAGACTCTACCTAGTAGGGTATCAAACCAAATATTAAGACACATAACCAACCCTTTGTTAGAGTGCAAGGAATCATATTAAAGAAGGGGGAGTTAATATGATCTGGAGTGGATAGGAGCTCTGCAAGGACCAAATTTATATCAGGGCACAGGGGTCTTTTATGAGACTATTTCTCCAACCAAGGACCATATATGGATATATTCTAGAACCCCTGTTTGAATGTAGCAAATGGTAGCTCAATATCCAAGTGGGTACCCTAGTAAGGGGAACAGGGACTATTTCTGACATGAACTCAATGGCTGGCTCTTCAACCCCCCTCCCCGAGGGAGGAGCAGCCTTGCTAGGCCACAGAAGAGGACATTGCAGCCAGTCCTGGAGAGACCTTATAAGCTAGAGTTAGATGGAAGTCCTCCCCTATCAGTGGAATTGGAAAGGGGCAGGGAGGAGATGAGGGAGGGATGGGCGGGTTTGGGAGGGAATGGGGGAGGGGGCTACGGCTGGGATACAAAGTACATAACTTATGCTTAATCTAAAATAAAAATGTTAAATAAAAAAATGGTCATTGATCACAGGGTTGGGAATTTAGCTAAGTAGTATAAAGCTTGCCTTACAAGTGCAAAGCCCTGGACTTGATCCTTCCCTCCGGGAGGAACAAAAAATAACAACAACAAAAATAATGGAGAGGAGTCATCATTATCTCCGAGTTGTCTGCATTGTGTAGAGCAGTTTTTGCTCTAAATGTTCCACTTCATAAGATTCTGGGACTCAGAGATGTTCCAGAGTGAGGGCAAGAGGGAAATTGTACTTAACCTGCAAAACTGACGTAGTACTTAATTGGATTCCTGCTTGCTTCCTAAGTTACGTGTCACCCTTACATTAATCTCACTCTCAGCCTTTCTTATTCAGAGAGCAGAGATAGTTTGCTCAATGCGTTGGAACTTTGACTAGAATGAGTTTAACTACAATCTGAAACACAACTGATTTTGAACCCTGTGTTTTCTACAATGTATTCACCTGTGGATTTTAAAAACTCGTGACACCACAAATGCCATAAACCACTTTCGTTTCTGTGAGAGCACTGAGAGGCAGCAGAGTTCTTAATTTTTAAAAACATAAAAGAGAAGATATACTTTATCAAACAGGAGGAATGGCAATATGATGGGATATGAACATATTCCCCAATTTAAAATAGAAAGTACTAGGGATGTCCCACAATCAGACTGAATGCTGATGTGCCAGAGTAACCAGCCACAGAGTCAGTGATCTATGAGACACAAATGGTCTTTCCAGCAGCTGCTGCACTCTGCCATTCTGTCATTGGCAGTCGAGGCTGAGTGAATTATATGTCACATATTCTGAAGCTTAGCTGAATTCAGGGTTCACAGACAGTCCCACTGGATAGCCAGTTAGCAGCAAGCCATCAGGCCAACTCTTCTTGCGACAAGAACAGGGTAAAATAAAGGCTTCTACTCAGATCCATCTAAAGGAAAAAAAAAACATAATTATTGCAGCAGAATCCTTCAGTGAGCTAGATGAAAGAGCTGTCCCCGCCCCACTCCCTACTTGGGATAACTCTCCAAGATCTGGCAAATCACAGCCTAGACCTTCAAAACACCTCTGGAAGACCCTGCGGATATTTTCTCTTAATGGTGTCATTTTCCTGCACACAAGAATACATGAAATCTGTTTCTCTTGTAGAGGAGTACTCAAAATACCCATTCAAAAAACCTACCAAATATGTCATGGGGATCAGGAGTAATTTTGTTTTTTTAGTTACTCAAACATCTATGAAACTTTTTGTTTTCAATTAATCTTAGTTTTTAATTTTAATTTTTTGTTTTTAGAGGAATTTTCTTTTTTTGAGATTATAATATAATTACATCATTTCTCCTTCCCTTTCTTCCTTCCAATTCCTCTCTACACTCCTCTTTGCTGCCTTTCAAATCCACGTCCTCTTTTCTCATTAATTATTACTATATTCATATATTTCTACATATAACCTTCTCAGTCTGTATTTTAAATAATTTTTATTATAAAAATTGTATAAAACACATAAAAATTAACTAGACACAAAGTTTATATATCTCAGTGAACTTGTATTCTGGAGCCATAGAACTTCATACTAGATTTAACACTTTCACTATCAAATAATTTTTTACATTTATATACCACCAAAACAAAAAAAAAACATGACAGAGTTAAAAATAACAAAAAACAGTAGTTTTATATTTTTGTTTATAATTCAGGTCCATTTGCTAAGCTGTGGTGCTAGGTCCTTTGTAACATGACTTCAGTTACTATTTCCATACCCAGTAAGGTTGCTGTGATTTATTATCCTATATTCATTGATGAGGAAACTGAAAAAATATTGGTGGCGTGTAACATATTTCACCTGACATTCCAGTCAGTGAGTATTGAAAACAATGTTCAAAATTATAACTGCTGATGTTTTCTCTTGCTTTGCTCCAAAAATGTGTAAAATAGGGTTCTATTTCATTGACTTATTATATGACACACTCAAGTAATTAATCCATGCTCACTGAATGAATGGCTAGTGATTCTATTTATACCTTGTACACATAAATCTAATGTATATTGAGCTGGGAAAGATAACTCACTGGTTAGATGACAGTTAACAAGGTCATTTTCTAATAAAGAAAAGACATAAATGTGTGCATGCCTCTTGAATTTCATGTCCCCCACCACTTCTAATATGAGTATTTGCCATTCATTTGAGATCTAAATCTCTTTGTATCAGAAGGTACTATTTCATCTTGCTTGCATACAGTGTGCTATGAAGATAGGGGATTTGTTTCTGGCGAAATTGATTATGTCTCCCCAATAATGGAAAGTACCAAGGTAACCCAAGATTGACTCTCTCTCTCTCTCTCTCTCTCTCTCTTTCTCTCTCTCTCTCTCTCTCTCTCTCTCTCTCTCTCTCTCTCCCTCTCTTTGTTATTTTGGTTTTTTTGAAACAGGATTTCTCTGTGTAACAGAGCCCTGGCAGTCCTTGACTCTCTTTTTAGACCAGGCTGGCCTCAAACTCACAGAGATCTGGCTGCCTCTGCCTCCCTAGTGCTGGAATTCAAGGTGAGTGCCACCACTCCAGACTTCCCTTTCACTTTAACTATTGATATCTTGCTTCCTGATTCTTAGTTTTCTTGTCTGAAAGGTGAAAGGTGATGAGTTAACCTTTCTTATATTGTTCACATTCTTAAAGTTTCATGCAATCTTTTATTCATCTTTAATACATTTTAAATATTTAGAACAATTATTATTTTCTTGAGAAATGGTTTAGCTAACTTTCAAAAAATTGCAAACTGGAAGGGCCTTCAGTTGTCTACTCTGGTTTTAGAGGAATGTTATGTTATATTTCCATGGTTTAATTGGGATTTGCCTTTTGTCTGCATCTCCATCTTCATGTGTGCTAGTCATCTATCAGGGTCTCTGCACTTTCTGCTCCATTGTTCTAGAACTCTCTTCCACATTCCACGTATATCAGATAATTAATGCCTATTTGCTTTTCAGATACCCACCACATTGATCTTTAATCCTGAGCATGCTGAACCTCTAATAAACTTCTTACGTGACCAATTTTCTACATTCAAATAGTTTTAACACATAGATATTATGTATTTTACACACACACATGCACACACCCACAAGTGTATGTGTGTGTTTTGATACAGTCCCTTTAGATGATGGAAGGTTATGATTAATATAATAATCCTGATACAGAGTCCTGTACTGGATATAGCATGGGACTTTACTGACTTTCTCATTAAATAGATAGTGATATACAGAATTTTATTCTAGGGTTAGATCTAGTTGAACTAGCGTGTCCTATATGCTTACTCAAGGTATCATAGTTTGGTTTGATGTTGTGAAGTTTGACTTAGGGTCAAACGATAGGACTGTGTCAAACTCTATCACTGATTACCAGAGTCCAACAAGATAACCACATCCGTTTCCTGGGTCTCTGCTTTATTCTCTCGAGAAGGACAATTACTACTCTTCCCAGGGTTTAGGCAAGGACAAATGAAACTATAAACTATTAAAATATGAGAGCACCACAGGAATCTCAGGGATTGCTACTATTTTTCATTTCCTAAGGATAACTGTAATCCTGATTGGTTTATGAAAGCAATTCATATGGAGCACCCCGTTGGAGTAGAGGCAATGATGATCCCATTAATATACTTACTGCTTGCCAGGTTTCTGAGTGCTCTAAGACCACTACAATCACATCATAATTATGAAGTTCTTTTCTCTAGGGGTTTAAGTATTTTAATTTATTTTGGTATTTCATTTAGATGTTTCTTGATGGCTATATATGTCTACCTCAAAGAAAAAATAAGGATTTTCCATACAAAGGGGTAGCTAGTCAGCAAATGAAACTTTTAAACAACATTCACAGTGCTATGAAGTTGTTCTACCCTATGAAATAATGTGTGATTTAATTACAACCCTTTTCACAGCACAAGATTTAAGGGTGTTACTCTGTTGACACCATCACTGGCATGAATGGATACATTCATAAATGTTATTTCTTGAGAATTTCATGCATATATACATTGTATTTTAATCATTTCCACTACGAAGTGAATGCTCCAAAGTCTCCAAGGCCCCAGAAACATTGCCTTTCCAATTTAATATACTTTTTTACCCCCCTTAAACCAATCAAGGCCGTTTAGTGCTTTCTCTCTGTGTATCAAACAATAACAAAAAGCCTCTTTGAAAAAATTGACTCTCATTTCCCTGACAGACATCCATGGACAATAGCTCTTTTGCTAGGGATAGAACTTCTTGAGCCCCTCTTCTTTCATAATAACATGATTAATTTATAATATAAATATAATGATAACATAATAATTTGTTCTGAGATAATTTCATACATGTTAACATGACTAACATGAATTAGCATTGAAAGAGAATATCGGGCATTTTTATTTTAAAAGCAACATTATATATTCACATATGTATACATATTTAAGGATATTAAAAATAAACTTAGAAAAGATACATACTATGTATCATGTATTAGTAAAATGAGAATCATATTACTCCAAATGCCTTATGGTTCCCCAATTAGAAGTGAGGAAGAAGATGAGAGGAATGTATTTCTAGAACTTAATTTCCATCACATTTTGGACATACATATTTCTGATCGTGTTTTTCAAATTTCTTCATTTATATCTTTACTGAACAAATTCACTTTTCAGACAGTGGACCCCTAATCTCTTATTCTGTATCTAATGTCTGAAATTTTCCAGTTCTAGGTCCAGGTCAGATTCATGTTTCTCAGGAAAGTAGGATAAGACTAAGATCTTATTTACATTCAACACTTGACATGGCATTTGAGACACCGTATGGATCAATATGGTTTCATTTACCTGAACCTTGCACCACTCCCTGAAGATCCTGCATGGAATTAGTGGATATTTTGAATGCTTTTTGTCCTTGTCCTTCTGGCTTCACTTAAAAAAAAAAAATCACAATTTCTGTAGGTGACCTTTCCCTAAACTGTATTATTTGCTGACCAAAAGTATGATTCAATTAAAAATTAACGTCAGAAAAATTTCCCTTAGGATTCAAAATGTTCCAGCCTTAGACAAGAGTATTGATAAAAAAGAATTTGTTCTCACCCTAAAGCAACTCTGTTTCAGTTTATCTTCCAGAAGTAAGCTATACCCTTTTACTGGTGATTAGATATTTGGCTTTTTAAATCCCACTTTAAAATTTGTAGCTCTGGAATTAGAGAAAAAAAAATGAATGATCTGAGAAATTTTTTTAAAAATCACAAGTTTTCCATTTCTTTTTTTTTTTTTTTTTTTT
>CM053744.1:38984917-39004522 GCA_028658305.1 Pachyuromys duprasi
GCAACTAAAGGAGATCAAGGGGATACAAATTGGAAAGGAAGAAGTCAAAGTATCACTATTTGCAGACGATATGATAATATACATGAGTGACCCCAAAACTTCAACCAGAGAACTCCTTCAACTGATAAACACCTTCAGTAAAGTGGCTGGATACAAAATCAACTCAAAAAAATCAGAAGCCCTCCTGTACACCAAAGACCAAAGGGCCGAAAAGGAAATTAGGGAAACAACACCCTTCACAATCGCCACTAATAACATAAAGTACCTTGGTGTGACTCACTGAGTTGTTTAAGCTCATGAGTCAGGGTTGCTGTTCATATAAATGATATCACTGCAATTCAAAAATATGTAAATATAAAATACTTTAGAAAAGTCCACAATATTGTCTGAGTACAGGGCCGGAGAAATGGGACCCAGGCTACTTATGGATGAAGGTTCTTTCCCAAGTCATTGATGCTCTCATAGTTACTCCTTGGCTAAACCTTACAAAACTTTGTTTTAGTTCCTTGAAGATCTGACAAAAGTACAGAGATAATAGGCAGCTACACTCTGACTGATAAGAAGTGAAGTGGGCCTTGGATCTAGCCTGACGGTCCTGAATGTTCATCTCTTTGCAGAGATGGGAAAATGCCAGTAAAGATAAAGCCTGACACTGGTTTTACTGTTAAGGAGAAACATATGATTTTCTGGGTATTTTTAGGGTTTATGAAACTGCTGTATCCACCCAGGCCTGGGCAGTAAAGGTGACACAGAAAAGACTCCTCCTCCTTCTCTCTTGTTACACTGGATCATCCACTTTGATTAACTCTGGCCATGCGAGACAGTCCAGCTCCGATGATAGCTTGTGAAGGTTATTGCTCATCCTCCCATTCCTTCTTTGCCGAGTCAAAGCCCACCTGCATTTTTCAGATACTAAAATATTGTATGTCACGGCATTTTCTTTAAATAATAAATTTATAGCAGCAAGACTGGAACAGCCTTCAAAACACTTTTCTGGAGATGAACCCTGGCTTGATGTATTACAACATTTAAAGCAGGAATCCCACACACAAAGGACTCATCCGGACCTGAAATGATTAGATGGGTATGAAAAGGAACAGTAATGGGAAAGGCAGGCCCCTGGCTGACCTTGTTGCCCACAGTCAATACTAATCATGTTCCTTTTTTTAATGACACCCACTGCTCTAGCCTAATGGAAGTTTTCCTACCACAAGCTTCTATCAAGAGAATATCCCAGAATAAGATGTGTGCCCATGTCTGGGTACACCCAAAGGTGTATCAGCCGAAGGACAAAACTGCTTTCCCCAAAGTCTCTGTTAGCTCTTCCAAATTTTCTTGTTTCTCAAGAGCAGAGTAAATCACTGGTATGTTGGTTCACACAGTGTGTATGACTCACCCCTGATTTAATAGTGTGGGGCAATTTCAGAGGCATATTTTCAAATTGCCCTCTTAATATATTCTAATGCATTAGTTAGATACAGGGAGAGTGTAAGTCCTGGAGATCATGTACTGTTCGCTGGTTGACATTTTAAACCGAAGCTGGCCCTTCCAAGCAAATTACAGGTTCTTAATTTAGGCCATTACATTTTTAAGTCACCTTTGAAATCTTATAATAACCTGTAATTGATTAGCCTAGTGGATTGCCTCTTAATTGAAAAAAAAACCCTAAAAGATGTCTTAATTAATGGTTATATGACCATTTAGCAGCTAAGCTAAATTCCAGATACAATGAAAATGAATGAATGAATGAATGTATGCATAAGTTGTACAGTGAAATGCTGGCTGTCTCTGCTGGTTGGTTCTATTTCAGAATCCAGATCTGTGGTCTGGGACCCATGATGTATTAGAATAAAAAAACTAGAATTGACCTGGTAGTAGTCCAGGAAAATGTCACTAATATTTTCCCCCAATTATTAGACCCCTTTGAGTTTTCTTCATTTACCCGTCGCTATTTCAAAGTGACATCCTATTGTTCTTTGACTTACATTTCAAATCTTGGGTTCTTTACTAAGAATTAAACGCTTTCTTCACAGAGAGTTTTTTATATTGTTCTGGTGAAGAAATCTCTGGAGTCTAGCAATGCTTCGATATTCATTCACTTTTAACAAATCACTTCTTCAGATGAGGGTGTTGACTACAGAGCTGTACAATGTATCAGATGGTTCTTAAGCTTAAAATGTGTTTACACATGAATCATGTTCTGTTAAAATAAGTATTAGAAAATAAATAAATAAATAAATATTAAGAAAGAAAAACAAATACAGATGATTAACTTTTTATCTTCTTTGGGTATTTTAATGGCATGTCATTTTATACAAAGAAGAGGGATGGCTGAGGACATCTATATCACTAGAATAAAGGATAAATCTAAAGGTTTCCTTCTGGTTTTAGTGATGATTACCAATAGTATCAACAATATTCATGGAAGGTTACACAGAACATGCAAGATGAAAAACCTTTCAATGGTATGAAGTTGTGTATTTTAAGACTGATAGGAATTATAAAAGAAAACAGGAAAAGAAATGGAGAGGAATGAGGACACATAAGAAAACCTATTTATCATATCAGCAAAGAGAGTATTACACTGTTAGCCCACAATGATAAATAACACTGAAAATACTTGGTTTTGGCACTAATTATCCTTCAATTTCCCACTATTTGATTTTTTTTTTCAATCACAGCACTTTTAAAAAAGTGAAATGAGAAACTATTGGATTACTGTGAAAGTGACAAACGAAAAAGCAGCTGCAGCACCCTTGACCAAGAGTGCAGATTTAGTTTAGAAGCAAGCCAGCAATCAAAGAGCAGGGATCCTCCAAAGGAAAGCCTTGTGTGGGCTCACTAATTTGAAACCCTGTTTAGGGTTAAGCATCTCCTTTAAACACCTCCTTTGGATTAATAAGAACTCCTGTGCTTATTTACTTTCTAACAAAATCAAGCACATAGTATATAGGCATGGCCTCCCTATAAATTCTGAGTACAAGAACAAGAATGACACGTGTTTCTACATGGTTAATTGAAGAGATGAAGGAGAGCAAAGAGCATCTCAAAAGCACTGCCCCAGAATTTTCTTGCTGAGACTTTGTTTTTTCATTTGGCAGTCTAGAAAAAGATGGGGCTGGATATAAAGAATGGCCATCAATGTTTAATGGGAGATTACAAACCCAGAAGGGATTTGAGGAGAAGGGTGTGCCCATCATAATACATTGATAATAAAAAATAAAAGTGTTTGCCTGCCCTTAACTTTTGTTTATTCTGACACATTTTTAAACTCATCAGAACTGATCCTTATAGCCTTGGATACTTCATCTGATGGTAATTTAATTGTTTATTTGTTCCTTTTTGTTAAATCATTCCTTTTGCCTTAACCCCAAACTTACAATTCTTCCTATCAGTTGATGAACACATTCTCTCTCTTTCTCTGTGATTTTTTTTCAAAACTGAGTTTGTGTGTGTGTGTGTGTGTGTGTGTAAGACTAAATGATCACAACTATGTCACATGCATATGTAATTTCACTAATACTATGTAAGTAAGGTATGTATGGCCTTCAGGACTCTAGTCCCTATTCTCCACAATATGCCTCTACTGTTAGCTGACACAGATTTACAGTTCTTTCAGAGGTTTGAACTATATACATTTTGAGGGTTTTTTCTTGGCTATTGATTACAGAATAAAATTGCCAACTTGCCAGTATTAGTAGTAGAGGATGATGTGGAAACAGATGTTTAAAGAATAGGCTCAGCCAGAGCAATGTCACAGTTCCAAGGAACAAGACAACACTGAATTCTTGCTGCTGGGTGAAGGTTCCAAGGACATGATCATTAGGAAGCAGCAAAAGAGGGCAGTCACTAACCACCAAAGCAATGGAATAATTTTATGCTGGTTGTCAGAATTAGCATAGCTGTAGCAAGGCTTGCTTTCTCAGGTGGAAAGTTGATGGGAATTCTCAAATATGTTTACTTACTTGAACTACGTTCTAGAACCTACTAAAACTAAAAATAATTATCAGATATGTAAGATTTTCAGGGACTGTAGATTTGAGAGTGCGGAGATCATCTCTGTCACTTTAGGGCCTGGAAACTTGAGGACAGAAGCATACATGATGAGGCTTCTTGTGCACACTTGTGAACACCCATCCACACATTATATATTCACATTATTAAAAAAACATTCTTTCTTTTGCAAATGCACTCAGTGACAGTCTCTGTGCTAAGTTGTGGGGATAAAATGACAGAAAGGAGTGACTGCTGTCAAATGTCTCCCAAGGGACAAGTCATTACATAGCTAGTACAATTGGATGCTTTGGTTTGTTTAAGGATCAAGTGTGGAAGGAATTTTCTTTAATTTTTGAAATTTGGAAAGCATAACTGTCATTTCAGGTTGTGGGAGCAATTCCTGCTCATTCAGAAATATGTGATTGCACTATGCATACTACTGCCTGACCTGCCTGTGTCACTCACCAACACAAAGAGCACATTTTGCAATGTCAAATGATGTTTTTGTCATCATTTTCAAAATAGCTGCCTGGTACTTCATTGAATGAGTGGAATATTTTTCTGGTCTTAAGTTCTTTGTCTCTGTAAATCACAACAGCCCTACTTGATTACACTTTGACTATGGTTCTTTTTGAGGTTTGATGTACAATTTGGAGGAAAACTAGAGTAAATATTCCATAACATTGTTAAAAGCAACAAATACACTGTGAACTGTTATTTTTTTTCTGCATCACAATCAGACTGGTGCTTTTGCTTTGTACAAAGTTTGATTGACATGCCAATATGGCAATCTGAAGGGCATTACTGGTTTGCTTTTTGTCCTTCTGAAGCATGGTTTTTTCCTGTTCAAAATAGAATATCTTTAGAGAAAAAGATGCATATAATAAGCAGCCAATACATGTTGGGTGTATTCTTTGCTGCCACTGCTTGTTCTGAGTTTTCACTGTGTACATTACCTTCTCCTGTGTGGTTTGTCCTCTGTCTCCTCTTTTGTTACCTGTGATTGACTTACAAACTCATAAGCATAGTGTGTGCATGAATTTAAAGACTCACCCAACTATTTTAAGCTGAGTACCATCACTACTTTTATCTTGAAAGTTAAGAGGCAGGGGACCCAAGATGGTGGCAACCAGTGTGTACCATATCTGAGGTGCACAGGATCTGCAACTCTGAAATTTGTTAGTGGAGAGGCAGCTAAAGCCAGAACATAGACATTGAGACTTCCTGAGGACAATCAGTGAGCTGGGACAGTTTGGATCCAGGTTACCCCTGGACATCTTTGGGGTCTGAGAGTGGCGAATGTTCAACCCTCCTGTACTTCCCCTTGCCTCAAGCATGGGCTTTCCTGCTCAGCTGAGGCTGCAGTTGTGGCCTCAAACATGATCCAATGTGCTCAATGACTAAGACAGCAGAGGTGGCAGCAGTAAAGGCCTCCCAGTTCTGCTGCTGCTACTATAGTGATTGACCCAAGCAGGAACCTCTATGCTCCATGACTGAGACTGCAGAGGCAGTTGTCCAAGGTACGGGTCTCCCTGCCTGGTGTCCAAATAGCAGACACCACTGAGCTTATGGATCTCCTACACTTTCATTTTCTCCTGAGGACACAAATCTGAGAGTAGAGAATGTACTCCTGTGCCTTCCCTATAGGTCTGTGAGCTAGTGAGTGTGCTTTCAAGTGAGTGTATGCAAAGCCCCACATCCAGGGTCCTTCCAAGTTAGCAGCCAGACATCAGATCCCTTCCACCCACACCTCCACTGTGGAAAAAATAGGGATCCTAGGGACAGCATCCTCAACATTGAAGCTCCTGTTCTATAGGTCTCACAGGGGAGTCCTGGCAAACAATTCCTGGATCCAAGATGGTGCAACCCACAGAGATCTGAATACCTGAAAGACAGTACAACAAGCTGATGAGCCACTAAAACATTCAGGTCACCCACACATGCGCATTACACGCTCACAATTTACGAGAACCCCTACTTGTCCTTATGCTCCACACTTCCAGGCATCTGGATGCTCTAGCATCCTTCAAAGCACACTTCCACTCCCACTCCCACACTTGTGCACATGTGCCTGCAAACTTCTCCTCTTAGCTATACCTGAAACACCAACATCCACTCTCAAACAAGTATAAAATCTGTATACCTAAAGATGCTAAGCAAGAAAGCAGACCCTGGGTAAAATGCTCAATCCCCATTCAGAAAGGCAAACAGGATTAACATTGAAAGAGGGATAAAACAGTGATTGGGACAAGAGCCTACCACTGAAGGCCTCTGAAAGACTCTACCCAGAAAGGTATTGAAGCAGATGCTGAGACTCATGGCCAAACTTTGGGCAGAGTGCAGGGAATCTTATGAAAGAAGCAGGAGAGTAAAGACCTGAAGGAGACAGGCGCTCCACTGGAAGAGCAGCAGAACCATAAAATCTGGGCACTGGAGTTTTTTCTGAGACTATATTCCAACCAAGGGCCATGCATGGAGATAACCTCTAACCCCTGCACCCCATCGCATCTCAGTGTCCAACTTGGTTTCCTAGCAAGGAGAACAGGGGCTGTTTCTGAAATGAACTCATTTGCTGTCTCTCTGATCACCTCTTCCTGAGTGGGGGTGCAGCCTTACCAGGCTACAGAGGAAAACAATGCAGACAGTCCTGATGAGACCTGATAGGCTGGGGTCAGATGGAAGTGGAGGAGGACCTCCCCTATCAGTGGACTTGGGAGAGGGGCATGGGAGGAGGTGAGGGATGGAGATGGGATTGGAAAGGGACTAGGGAGGGGGCTACAGCTGAATACAAAGTAAATAAATTGTAATTAATAAAAATAAGTAAATTTTAAAAAGTTAAGAAGCTTCAAAAGTTAATTCAATTATTTAATATCATCTTGCCAATACTTTTCTATGACAATTTATAGACCATGGGGCACAAAGTCATCACTGAAACAGGCAAGAAACAAATAACATAAAAAGATATGTTGACTTATGATATGAAACATAAATTCAAGGAACCCAATTTCAAGACAGTTGGAAAATTAAAAACATGAGTGATGCAAGTTGGAAAAAAAAAGCATTTTGAAAGAGCCACGTCTATAATGTAGGTGGGATATATGATGTCTGAGACTCATAGTTATGTTGTAATCTTCAATGGCCTGACAATTTGGACAATACTTATTATGAACTGAACAAATGTATCAGACTACATAAGAATTACAGAAAGAGGTAAGGTTGACTACTACAGCTGAGGTGGACATAAAGTTCCCTCCCAGTCTCAATAGCCCAATATGAACCACACTTGTGATTCTGAAATAGAAAATTCCATTGCAAGCCAGGCAAACAATTTCTTTCTCATTTCTATAATCTGTACCCTTGTCTTTAAAATTCAGAATTTTAAAAAAAGCACTTCTAAGTGCATTGCTAGTCTCAGAAACACTTAAAGAAGAAAAATGTTAATCTAATGCAGTTACGTTTATCTGAGTAGATTGATATGTAGTAAAGGCAAGTGTATATATTATTACTGAAGACAAACTAAGGAGAGAAAATTCCCATGTGACATGATAACTGCTTCTTCAGTCAATACATTAAAACCCAAGTAGAAATCTCTAAGGGTTGTGGTTTGATGAGTTGAGATAGAGGAAAGCCCAATATAAGTAGCTATTTGTATATGAGATCACACACCAAAGAGGTATTTTCACTAACACAAAAATGGATACCCACCAGCCCATCTGACAACAGAATGGACTATACCCTTCATAATGCATGTATGTGAGCAAGGGTAGGTCTCTAGGGGACACAAGGGAGTTCTGTTGATGGAGTTTCCGAGAATGGTGATACTTATTGCTAGAGATTTTCTTTGTTCCAAAAATACAGTTCTTCCACTTCACCTACACACTGTATTTAGTTGCAGTTAAGTGACGGGTTAGCACTGAGGAGAAACATTCCAAACTATGTTTATTTTCCTTTGTGATGTATATTAGACTGCTTAAAGGAGCCATATATTTACATATATATGTTTATCCTTAAAATGTCAAAAAATCACCTCTTTCTAATGTAAAATAGTGGATTTGGCCATTGTGATATATATTTTGTAACCTAGTGTTGTCTAGGCTCACCCCTAAACTATGATTTCTTAGGAAATCTAAAGAAACAAGCTAGAATTTATTCATAAGCCCGTTTAACCCCTCATTCATTCACCTATTAGCATATTTCCTCCATGTAACAACCATCCTGCGTGTTTTGTTTACAGAGATTAATAAAGCATGATACCTATTCTCTGTGGGAAGAAAGCTTCAGAAATTGACAATTGTAATGTAATGTGACCAAATTCTATGAGGTGTATACATGCTTCTATGTATGACTAACAAAGTTTATCTTTAAAAAAAAAAGCAAAGTAAAAAAGATTAGGTCACAGACTGAAGAATCACTGAGGTTTTTTGCTAAAATGGATTTGAGTATATCAGCACAAGTGTACTGAAAGAAGTCTTTTAGAACAGATTAAAAGGAGACATGTGGCACATAGCACCTAGCACTTCTGAGGAAATCTGTGCTTGAAAACCTGATACTTCCTGAAAATAGAAAATGATTCATAAAAAATAGCACCTTCTTCCCAAAGCTGTGAAGATACAAAGAAATATGTATAAGATCTAAACAGAGCATCTCATGATAGCACAGGGCCTATGCCATAAACTTTTTCTGCCAAAATCGTTGAACCTACCAGGCAACTTGGCCACATGGTGAAGCCAGTGGTGTCTTTTTTCCAAAAAGAGCTAAGCTCATCAACATGTTCTGATTTATATAACATCAAAAAATACACAAAGTTCAAATCCCAACATGAGAAGTTCCATTCAGTCTTGCACTGTAGGTTTGCTTAGGCCATTAATTCCAGGCCAGCATGTCCACCTCTGAAAAATTACAAAGCTCAAAAATCCTTCTTAGAAGTGAGTGTTTCAGAAAGACTCTACCTAGCAGTGTATCAAAGCAAATATTAAGAAACATAACCAACCCTTTGGCAGAGTGCAGGGAATCACATGAAAGAAGGGGGAGTTAGTATGACCTGGAGAGGACAGGAGCTCAGCAAGGACCAAATACAGCAGGGTACAGGGGTCTTTTATGAGACTGTCTCTCCAACCAAGGACCATGTATGGATATAGCCTAGAACCCCTGCTTGTATGTAGCAAATGGTAGCTCAATAGCCAAGCGGGGACACTAGTAAGGGAAACAAGGACTATTTTGGACATGAACACAATGGCTGGCTCTTCTACCTCCCTACCCCCTGAAGGAGGAGCAGCCTTGCTAGGCCACTGAAGAGGACATTGCAGCCAGTCCTGAAGAGATGTGATAAGCTAGAGTTAGATGGAAGGGGAGGAGGTCCTCCCCTATCAGTGGACTTGGAAAGGGACAGGGAGGAGATGAGGGAGGGAAGGGGGGCAATAGGGAGGGAATGTGGGAGTGGACTATGGCTGGGATACAAAGTACATAACCTGTGATTAATATAAAATAAAAATGTTATAAAAAAAAGAAGTGAGTGTAACTTCTAGCCATAGGCATGTCAGACATGTGAGTTCAGTTAATTTGAGCTACCACATATGAAATGGTTCAGCCCTGCAGTTGTATAAAACATAATTTGTAGTTAGTTGTTTTTTTAAACTCAATTCCATAAATGTTTTCACATATACATATTTGTAATTTGAAACATAACCCCCACTGAGGTGGTATTAAGGAGTAGATATTTTATGATGTAGTTTTTCTAGAGGCACTTGGAATTTAAATCTTCAATAAAAATGGTAGTTAAGGTAAAGCTATCAGGAATGTGATTCGTGCTCACACAGCAGAGGCCTGAATGAGCTGTTTTCTCCTCTAATTGTGGAAGAACACAATATGAAGATCCCTACCATCACACCAGAACATGACCCTCACAAACAATGAATACCCCATGTCCTAAACATAGACTTCTTAGCCCCCAAATCTATGTGAAATGGATTTCAATATTGATGAGGTTCCTATGCCATGATATTCTGTTAGAAAATTTAGACTGAATATTTTTATCTTAATAATAAATAATGACTCAGTGCCTACTGGACCATTGTCAGTGACCCATTTCTATGATTACAGGATCTATTGGCATTAGTTCTGGTAAATATTAGTATAATTTCTCCAATATTTTTAAGAAGTTAGCAGATTCAGAGCTCTGGAGATTTAAATTTTATTTTCAGCAGATCTCAAAACCTTAAAAATCGAGGCACCATAAAAATCGAGTTGGTTTTCCAAGAAGTCCTAAAAGTTTTCTCTCCTGAAAACTATGAAAAATCCTTCCCTCTCATTAGAAAAGTTCACCACACTATGAAACAAGCAGTCATTATAATTTATAGGCATTTGTCACTTTATTTAGAACAATGCATATACCCAAGTTTACAGGAAACTTTCCAAACCAGTTTAGAACCCAGAGAAATTTGATAATGTAAAGCCATACATCTTAGATCATTGAGAAATACAAGCAAAGACTTCCCTGTATTGTAGTAAAAAAAAAAAAAAAAAAAAAAAGCTCTTTGATAGGGAAATTTAACCACATGCCACAATGGAATCACCTCTACTTTAATAAATGGCCCAAACCTAACAAACCCTTAAAAGAACAACACACGCGTATTTCTAGGAGAAAGTCCAAGAACATCAAGAGAGCCAAAGAAACTCCTAAATTTTTAGAGTGTGACAAGACATTAAAAATCACCTGGTCCTCCGCTCATCATTAGTAAGCAAGTTTCTTACATTTTCTTTAAAACATTCATATAAATGAGACGCCACTAATTCTGCAGAGTGTGTGCAATTTGGTAGATATAGCTTTGTCAGAAAGCTCATGCTTCTACTGAGATGACTGTTCCCTCTCCCAGTCCTAATCTGGCCTTAGGAGAGTAGCCCTTAGTCATGACTCACAACAATAACCCAAAATGGACTGCTCTCCTCATTCTACTGAAATCCCCTCCTCTGGGTAGTCTCTGAATCTAGTCAGCATCCTGTAAAGAAGAGTTCTTTTTGGACTTGTGCTCAGAGAAAGCCCCATGAAATGATCTGGAATGGTAATCATTATAAAGAAAACCCTAAAAGGAGAGAATTGATCCTAGGTATTTTGGAACTCCTTGGATAGTGAAATCAGTCAAAGGCCTGCAAAGATTGGATAGCCTTGAAACAGATGCTCCAAGAAAGTGATTGTCCTTACTGGCTCACGGAGATGAGACGGATGAACATTGGAGGAACCATGGAGCTGATAAGAGGAGCACTCCTCTTGCAAACCCATACACTTAAGTGCCATTCTTCCTGTACCTCTCTGGTCTTATATGCATAAATGTTTAATTCCCCATTTTGCCATCTATCAACTTGCTGTGAAAGGGTCGTTCTGTGGATAAAAGCCACCCAATGTGGTCTGCCCAGACTTCCATAAGCACTCAAGGCACCCAGGAGGTTCTAAAAAGCTGATGTCAGGATACGGGAGGTTGATTAATGACTCTCTGAGACATTTTGACACTCTTGTATGGATGAATAAGATAAGAGCCCAACAGAGAACGTCAGAGAGTCCTGCTTGAAAGGAAGGAGTTCAAGGTCAGACACAATGGGAATTCTGCCCAGAATCACAAGGCATGGTTTCATCTAGGGTAGTGTGTCAGCTTGGAAAGCCAGGAAGACAGTGAATGGCCATGGTGTGGTGCTGGAAGACATGCAAGTGACAAGGCAGGTGGTGTGAAAGAGAAAGCAGACAACTGGAATAACCTACAGATAAAGAGAGCAGAGGGAATCTGGAGATTTTTATTTGGAATGTTGTGACTTCATTTATGAGGGGAAGGACTACATTGGGTAACTAGCCTTTTGGGATATTCACTTGGATAAATTCATTCATTAACACAGGAATCCTTTGGATAAGGTGCAGTTCTAAGTTTTCAAAAGTGAGAAAAACTATTCTCTATAGTTTGCTTCCTATCTGTGGAGAGTTCTTTAATCCAGATAGTGTGATTATTGAACAAGTCAGGATGAGAAACTTTCAAAGGGGAAGGAATGAAAAGGCTCCTGAATATCACTGCATCAGTTTCTCTTCTTCAATCACAGCCCTTCTTCCAAACTCACTTCAGTATGGTCTTTGCGACTTTCAGATTAAGAAACAAAACAAAACAAAAAAACCCAAGATGGTATCTGATTGGCATTTAAGACATCTACCTAGAGTCCTAATAACATTTTTGAAATAACATTGATCTCAGAGGTCAGTTAAATAGGCATTCAGATAGAGTAGGGAGGAAGCTTAGCATCTAATAATCATTTAAAGTTCTTTTGAACCTGTTTTCCCAACAGCATGTATGTTTCCACACAGAGTGTGCATAGCTATAACAACATGTTGATATGGATATATAGAAATGCTATCCAACAAAATATTTATATACCTATCACCTATGTATTCATTTATTCATCCACCTACCCATCTTCACTCTAGTACACTATACAAATTTAATAACCCTCTTAGGCATATATAAGGATCTGGTCATATTATTTCCTAATAGTCCTGCTTAGGCACCAAGTCTCAGTCTTTTGTCTATTTGATTGATGTTGCTCATTCCTCAGGAGGAGGAAATACTCTTTTAGTATTTTCTTTTAAAATATTTATAATTTATTACAATGTATTCACTTTGAATCCTGCTGTAGCCCCCTCCCTCATCTCCTCCAGGAACTACCCTCCCTCCTTCTTGTCCCCCTACGTCTCTCCCCTAGTTCACTGATAAGGGAGGACCTCCTCCTCTACTATCTGACCCTAGCTGACTCTAGCCTATCAAGTCTCATCACGACTGGCTGCATCCTCTTCTTCTGTGGCCTGACATAGCTGTTCCCCACCCCTAGGGTTGGTGATCAAAGAGCTGGCCACCCTCCTCCACTGCTGGTGGGAATGTAAACTTGTACAACGACTTTGGAAATCAGTCTTGCTCTTTCTCAGAAAATTAGAAATAGTGCTTCCTCAAGACCCAGCTATACCACTTCTGGGTATGGTTGAAAGATGCTCAACCATACAACAAAGACATTTGCTCAACTATTTTCACAGCAGCTTTATTCATAACAGCCAGAATCTCGAAACAACCTGCATGCCCCACAACCGAAGAATGGATACAGAAATTGTGGTACATTTACACAATGGGATACTACTCAGCTATTAAAAACAAGGAAATCATGAAATCTTCAGGCAAAATGGTGGGAACTGGAAATGATCATCCTGAGTGAGGTATCCCAGAAGCAGAAAGACACACATGGTATATACTCACTTATAAGTAAATATTAGCAATATAATGTAGGATAATCATACTAAAATCTATAGTCCAAAAGAGGAAATACTCTTTAACTTTGCTGTCAGAGGACTGTAACTATGGGGAGGATCTTTTCATACATTCATTTATTCACTACTGAGTCACTGGTTAGACAGTATGTGGGTCATTACCTTTCTAATAATCAAAACAATGTATTATATACCCAAAAGAATTTCACATTTATTGAAAAATTAATGGAAGTTCACTGACAAATGTCAGTAAAAGTGTACAATTTTTATAGTTGATACTTAGTCTTATCATCAATACCTTCCTGGAAGAAACTTCTAGAATGCATTCCCACATACATATGCCATATAAGATGTGTAAATAAAATGATTGAAGAAGTGATTTTCTTTTTCTAATTAATTAATTAATTAATTAATACAATGTGTTCACTTTGTATTCCTGTTGTAGCCCCTTCCACCTCCTCCTAGTCCTACCCACCCTGCCTCTTCTCCCTTTTTGCCCTTTCCTAGTCCACTGATAGGGAAGGACCTCCTCCCCTTCTACCTGACCGTTTCCTATCAGGGCTTATAAGGACTGGCTGCATCATCTTCCTCTGTAGCCTGGCAAGGCTGCACCCACCAGGGAGAGTGATCAAGGAGACAACCACTGAGTTCATGGAAGAAGTGACTTGCAATAAAATAAGTTGTAGTAACAAACAGAGCAACAACAAAATCTCCTGAGTTTGTGATGTTTGTGGGTTTTTGTTTTGTTCTGTTTTTTTTTTGTTTGTTTTTTGTTTTGTTTTGTTTTCCTCCTGGTTTGGTTGACTAGACATAATCCTAGGCCAACCATTCCGGGAACCAAGGCTGGGAAGAAAAAAAGTATTCTTAAATGTTTTGTTGCTTTGAAGACAAAGGCTGAATTCCTGACACACAATGTAAGAAATTAAACATTTGCAAAATGGAGTGTCTTGGTTGGGAAAAACTTCAGCAGTGAGCAAAAAAGAAACACAGAGTGGCCAACAGGTCTGTGGTCTTACTATGCTTCTCTGGCAACCGTAGTTATCAATCAAAAGTAATGTGAGGTATGCCTGACTCTCAGCTAGGCAAAGATAATTAATTAAGTGATTAATTAATCAACTGATACATGAATAAGGACAGGTTATCTACTGCTAGGAAGAGTGTGAGGACACGATTTCAGAGATACTGCAGAGAAACAAAGAGCCCTAAGGATGAGTTTAATTTAGATTTTAAAAAGAAAATATCATTGGAAAAATAAAATCAATGACAAATAATTACTTAATTTAAATAGAATGCCAGATACTGTGTTAAACAATGTATATCATCTTAGTTGAGACTTTATAGCCTCTGTACAAACATATATGACTAAACGTTATTATTAATGCCTATATGTTGCATATGTATCAATCAGCTGTGTAATCCCTCCAGACACAATTAAAACATTGAACATAAACTGGCTCCCAAAACTCTGGAGGCTGATACAGGGAAATAGTGACTTTAATGCTAGCTTGCAACACATAGTGACAATTTCACTATTAAAAAAAAAACTGTTTTAAAACAAAACAGTCAATTCCAAACAAACACAATTATTTATTAAAATTCCTTTTTATTATGAAAAAAAGCATTTAGAATGTGATCAAATAAATGAACTGTTATTTTTATTTAAGGATAGAACCCAAGGCTCAAGCATTGTAGACACGTGCTGTACTACTGAACTACAGTTACTAGATCCTGGAAAATACACAACTAATGCTTCATAAATAGTAAGATCCAAAGTGTGCATCTGTGCCCTAAATTCATACATAAGTGAGGGAAGGAAAACCAAAAACCAAACCAAAACAAAACAACAGCAAAAAATTGATGATTCTTTCTTCTGGCTGAATTTTCAGGTGAATCTGTGTTTAGCATTTTTTTGTTGTTTAAAATATCATTGTGAATATGAATTAATTTTATAATGAGTATAAAACTAATTATAGTCTAAAACTATGAAAACCAAATATAACATTAACGGGAAAAGCTGTAATTATAAAGCAAGCAAATGAATTAATACTCAGGTAAGCATATTTTTTCTCTTAGTCAAATTTCCAGGAGCCTAAGCTTGTCTGGTTTTGTGTGTGCTCAAGTTTAGAAGGGAGGCTGAAGGCAAAAAAGGGGCGTGAAAGAAAGAAGGGAGGACAGTAAGGAGGAAGAGAAAAGAAAGGAGGAAAGGGGAAGGGAAGAGAATGAAAGAAATGTATGTGAAAGTGAGGGGGTAATATATGTACTCCTGGTAATCCTTTGTGTTCCTGGGAATCCATGAAAGCATGTCAATAGTAAATAGTTTTTGGACATGAGCTCCTGTTCTAGTTTACTTTTCTATCGCTGTAATAGACCCTATGACAAAAAACTCAAGTTGAAAGAGAAAAAGAATTTAATTTATCCTACACTTTATACATTTCATTATGGACAGAAACAGAGGAAAGACCTAAAGGCAGGAGCTTGAACCAGAAACCAACTAAGGAATTATGTTTATTTGCTTGCTTTCTCTGGATTATTCACATCTAGGCCCACCTGCCTAGGAATAGCACTATCTACAGTAGGCAAGGCCTTCTTATATCAGTTATTAATAAAGAAAATGCCTCACAGATACCGTCACAGACAGTAGGTTTCCATCAAGTCAGTAGATGAAACTAATGGTGATAGCTTAAACTTGACTGCACAAGAGAATTTGTTGGGCCACATGTGTGGAAGGGTTAGAGGTACATGTGTCTGTGTGAAACAGTATATATTCATGTGAGGGTGTGTGCTGGTGTGTGTGCACTTATGAGTATCAGATAGAGGTCAATGTTAGGTGTATTCCTTTAGTAGTTTCTACCTTATTAATTCTCTCCCTGAACCTTGAGTTCACTGTTTCAGAGAGAATGTCTAGGATTAAGGATCAAGGATCCTCTATCTTCTCCTCACATAGTACCATGCTGTGGTTACAGACAGTTCAGGCATGCCTGTAGTTGTTGTTTGCTTGTTTGTTTCCTGAAAATCCATACTGAAGTCTGTACACCTAAAGAAGATAAACAAGAAAGAGGACCTGGGGTAAGAGGATTAATTCTCACTTAGAAAGACAAATGGGATGAACATGGGATGTAGGAGAAAACAAGTAGCAGGACAAGAGCCTACCACAGAAGACCTAGGAAAGACTCTACCTAGCAGTGTATCAAAGCAAATATTAAAAAACATAACCAACCTTTTGGCAGAGTGCAAGGAATCATATGAAAAAACGGGGAGTTATTATGACCTGGAGAGGACAGGAGCTCTACAAGGACCAAATTTATATCAGGGCACAGGGGTCTTTTATGAGACTGTTTCTCCAAGGACCATGTATGGATATAACTTAGAACCCCTGCTTGAATGTAGCAAATGGGTACTCAATATCCAAGTGGGTACTCTAGTAAGGGGAACAAGGACTATTTCGGACATGAACACAATGGCTGGCTCTTTGACCCCCTTGCCCCACGAGGGAGGAGCAGACTTGCTAGGCTACAGAAGAGACCTGATAAGCTAGAGTTAGAAGGAAGGGGAGGACCTCCCCTATCAATGACTTCGAAAGGGGCAGGGAAGAGATGAGGGAGGGATGGAAGGGATAGGGAAGGAATGGGGGAGGGAGCTACGGCTGGGATACAAAGTATATAACCTGTGATTAATATAAAATAAAAATCTAAAAAAATAAAAATAAAAATTAAATCAAAATCATGTACTTAAGATTTCATGGAAAATACTCTAGCAATTAATCTATCTTCCACCCTTCTTGGAATATTTTTAGTTTATGAGAACCTGGGCTCGTAAGAAATACTGATTCAGATGTATTTTGACTACATCAACTTAAGCATTACTAGTTTTTAAATTTTACTAGTTGGTAGTGATGTGTAACAGAGTTGAAAAGCCATAGATTATGTCACTTGAGTTCCAAAGAGTCTCCCCCTAAACTGCCTGATTGAGCACAAGCTTTTGCAATGCTTTCTCAGAAGCTGCTACATTCACTTTTCTCTCTTAGTTACTACTCAATTTCTGTTCAAGTTTCAGATTATATACAAAGGACAGTTAGCATTCTTAGAATTTTAATCTATTGAACATCTTCTTTGATTTGAGGTTTTTGATTAGTGCTTCAAAGGACTGGAATATTTTTTTGGATCTTGATATTTCACACATTTCATTCCAAAAGGCTCCTGAATATGTGAGCTTATCACAAATTAAACTCATCAACATATTACATTTTTCTGTCTTTGATGACTATGAAAACATTATCCACTTCTGTTCTTCTGAGTACTAGTTGTTTCCCTTTGCCTGGATGTCTCTCACATCAATGTATGTATTATAATTTGAGATATATTTTTATCTCAAGTATTTTAGACATGACTACCTGTGTGAGGATTTCAAGCAAGTATTTTTCCTGCTTGTTTTATTACTGTTCTTGTTTTATTTGACTATAGAGAGGCATTATATTTTATGAGAGATAAAAATGTATAAAACTACATTTTGAAACTTACAAATATATTCTCCTTCAAAGATCTTATATAGTGTTAATGCTATTTTAATTTTATGTGTTTAGAATATATCTTATTCTCCTATTTTATATACATACATTTATATGTAAATATAATTAATAATTTCTACATATCTACAAAACAACATAAATCCCTGTGGGACAAAGAATATATGTGTATATGCATTATGTCTACTGTATAATATATTATATACAATTATATATCCATAATCAATTGGGGATTTAGAGCATTTTATAGATATGGAGATGTTAAAGAAATTTTCATTCCCTCAAAGATTAGCTCGCTATTTTTAAAAATACCATCTATACTTTGGCTCTTGCCCACCAATTATACAATAAATGTTTTAAGTCTTACCGGTAGATGCACAAATAGGTTTTCCCTTCTATATCATTGATCCACCTGTCAAATTCTGTGCAAGTACCATGCTGTCTTAATTTCTGCCACTACATGACATCTTTAATTATCCATATGGACTGGCATCCACTAATTATTTAAGATAATATTTTACATTTGTATGTGTGAGTGCATTATATTATGAAATTAGCTTATCACAGGATATTTTCTTGTAATAAAAATAAATAAAATGCATGTATTTGTTTCTGGATAAGAGGCATTTTAAGCATACAAACCTCTTTTTTGCTACAGTCTAACAATGAAATTTTACGAGACAGTAACTTCCTAGAGATCAAAGCAATGTTGATGAATTTTATTTCTGTTCAGGACTTACTTCTTTTTTTAATTTATTTATTTTTATATCAATCACAGGTTAGGTACTTTGCATCCCAGGCATAGCCCCCTCCTTCCTTCCCTTCCACCCTCCCTCTCCCACCCTCATCTCCATCCTCCCCGCCCCCTCCAAGTCCACCAACAGGGGAGGACCTCCTCCCCTTCCATCCAACCCCAGGTCATCCTGTCTCCTCAGGGCTGGCTGCAATGTCCTCCCCTGGGATCTAGCCAGTCTGTCACTCCCCAGCATGTATGGGGGAGGGTCAAATAGTCAGCCATCATGTTCATGACAGAAACAGTCCCTGTTTCCCTCACTAGGGTCTTCAGTCTGACACCAAGCTATCATGGGCCCCATATGAACGGGGGTTCCAGGCCACATCCACACATGGTACTTGATTGTAGAAAGAGTCTCATACAAGACCCCTGTGCCCTGCTCAGTTTGGTCTTTGTGGAGCTCTTGTTCTCCCCAAGTCTCACCAACCTCCCCCATTTCTATCATTACTTCTCACCCTCTGCCAAAGGCTTTAGCACAGGTCTTAATATCTGCTCTGATACCTCTCTACAATGACCCCCCCCCAGAGTTCCTCCTTGGCATGCTCCTCCCCTGTTGCTTGTTTTCTCCTCCTCTCAATGTCCATCCCATTTGTTCATCCAAACGAGCATTGATAATACCAACCTGGGTCCTCCTTCCTGTATATCCTCTCTAGGTGTGTAGATTTCAGCTTGACCTTCCTATCCTATAGGTCTATATAAGTGAGTATAGACAACATCTTTCTTTCTGCTTTTGGGATACCTCACTCAGTATGATCGTTTCCAGGTCCCACCATGTGCCTGCGAATTTCATGATTTCCTCCTTTTTAATTGCTTAGTAGTATTCCATTGTGTAAAAGTACCATAATTTCTGTATCCATTCCTCAACTGAGGGACATCTGGGTTGTTTTCAGGTTCTGGCTATTACAAATAAAGCAGCACGAACATGGTTGAGCAAATGTCCTTGTTGTGTACTTGAGCATCTTTTAGATATATGCCTAAGAGTGGTATAGCTAGGTCTTGAGGAATCAC
>CM053744.1:39005022-39023342 GCA_028658305.1 Pachyuromys duprasi
GGAGATGAGGGAGGGAGTGGGAGGGTAGGAGGGAATGGGGGAGGGGGCTACGCCTGGGATTCAAAGTACCTAACCTGTGACTGAGATAAAAATAAATAAATTAAAAAAAAAAGAACTGTTAACAAAAAGAAAAAGAAAAAAGAAAATGTTGAAAGGAAACCGGTTATTTTTATTCTAACTTAAAAAAAAGATATTATTCTTTCTGATGTATAAATAATTTGTTTCCCAAGTTTTCTTTTGTGTTCTCCAAAATGACCTGAGGTAATCATAAACATATTTAACTAGCAGTGAAAACGTAAAATCAATATTAACTAAAACAATCAGATTGCCTACAATCATATCACTCACAGCCAAATGCTGTTTAGTAAACCTTTTGATAAATGCTCTTAACTTTTTACTTGCAAATGTGTTCAGATCTTGTACGTCTTCATTTCTAGCATCTTAGTTCAGTGATTTCACAAGGGACAGAGGGGGTATTATTAACAGCTGGAGAGCCTGTTCTGTCTAAGAAACCGTCTCTTCTATCTAATCATCTAGTTATGCTATTGTACATTCACACGACACTTTCATGGCACACACACGTACAACAGTGTCTCTCTAAAACTATGACTGTACCAGTCCTGTATCTATACATGTTAGATATATGGTCTCAGCCTTATCTGTTTCTGACAATACCAACTCTCTTTGCATTCTTCTTGTGAATTGCATCAGAAACAATGCAAAGTAATTGTTTCAAACTTGTAGCCAGAGAGAAAAACAAGATTTAACACAGCAAGCTGAATTCCTACCTCATTTAACCTTTCCTCACCCTAATTGGTTTTCAATTCCTCTTCCTTTAGCCTACTCTCTTTCTAAATCCTCAGTGATCTTTTCCCATGAATTGCAAAAACAACAACCCTGGTGTGAATCCCTTTGATGAACCTGGTCATCAGATATTTATATGAGAAGAACCAGCTGTAATAATAGGGGTTAGGGACGATCTGCAAGGAATTTTCCAACTTTCTCATTTTAATGGAAGTACAGTGGGGAATGTCCTGGGGAAGAAGCATCATGGTAGAAGGTGATAGGAAATAATTCTAACTGCTCAGATGTATGCCAAAAATGCTCCCTAATATACAGCATTCATATGGCCTTACTTCCTTCCATTGCTTGCAAGATAACCTGCAGTTCATTTCACTAATCCTTACCTAGATACACTGGCATCCCTCTCTTTCTCTATGCCTTGGCATTTATCTTCCTAAGGACTCACATATGCTTCACAGGGATCTAAATTGATGCAACAGCCTTACAAAGCAATTTAGCATTAATAGATCAAGAGTCTTAAAATTGCTCATACAGGGTTATTATGATCCAGCAATTCCATTCCAGCAACCTCTCCAAATGAAATAACCTAACACATTGGGGAAAACAAATATGTAAAATATATTTGCAGAAATATGTTTCTTACTGCACACTTTCCCACTTTGTTGATATGATAAAAAACTAAAGAGATAATAAAAGAAATTATTAAATGATAACACATCCATATGATGAACTGTTATGCAGCCATTAAAATGGTGCTTATGGAAAATTGGTAACATAAAAATACATATGATATATTATTAGGAGAAAGATGCAAGGTGCAGAATTGTGCATAGAATATGATCACAGTGATGTAGAACTTGCATATATAATAGGCTAGACAGAAAAGGAAGTGTCCTGGAGAGGAACAGAGGGAGGTTTGATACCAAGGTCATGGTAAAAGCTTTCATCTTTTGTTTCTACTTCAGTGACTATTCTAGGCTCTTTGAGTGAGAACATTTTTCTTTAAAACATAACATTCACAATAAAGTTCTAAAGTATATTTTAAACAACAGCTTTGTCTTCCTTCATGCCACTTTGTGCCATATACAGAGGCACATAGCTCATTTATCTCCATTTATATTCTTTCACTATCAGAGTTGAGTCCATAAATGTCTTCTTTTTGAAGCCGCTCAATCCACACAGGCAACATCAGACAAAAAGGTAACTCCTCTCCTCTCTCTCAGGGTCACTTCCACTCAGCCCTCCCATGGGTCAGATAGCTTGGCTATTTTCATATGTAATAAACTTAGGGATCTTTATAACCCATCTGGTGCTGATAACTTGCATAGCATGAAAAAGAAAATTCTAGATTGTTCAATAAAAAACTTTGTTCTTGATCCAGCTACCACACTACTCTTGGTCTGTCTGCTTCTCTTTTGGGGATGTCTATG
Source organism: Pachyuromys duprasi (assembly GCA_028658305.1). NCBI lineage: Eukaryota > Metazoa > Chordata > Mammalia > Rodentia > Muridae > Pachyuromys > Pachyuromys duprasi. The sequence goes on from CM053744.1 coordinate 39,007,257, forward strand.
ATTTAGTGTACCAAAAAGGCCAATGTGAGCTATTTTGTGGCAGTCTCAGAACTTTGCCCTACTTCTTGCCTTCTTCTATGCCAACAAAATGCTATTTTAAATTTTTATAAAATCTCACTGTCTACATTTAACCATAATTGTGCTTTCGGCAGCCCTTTATCTTGTTTTATGATGACTGAGATCCTAACTCTTCCAATAACTCTATCTCACATGCCCTTATGGAACCCAGCCTAACGTTTCAAGCTCAAAAGTCAGGAAGATGGACCAGAATCCTTCTGCACAGATAATAAGATTTTCACATCTTCCTTGCTTCTTTCCCTTCATTCTCCTCTAGAAAAAAGTCAGTAAAAGGAGATTCCATTTTATACAATTAATCAATAAGCAGACATGTACTGAGCATGTGACACATGAAAAGCATAGTGCCATCTGCATGAGGAATTTAGGAGAATATTCAGAACTGTCATTGCCTTCCAATGCTGATACTCAAGTAATGGAAATAGACAGACTTGTTACCACTGAGAACAAAGGAAGAGCATATTTAGTGATGCAATGGGAGAAGAAAAGTAATAAATATGTGTAAGTTTTTATTCCAGGCATGTAACGTTCTGCTTCAGATTTGTGATGTCAAGGGGTCAGACAAATTTTATAAGTGCTTTCAACTGAATTTGTTTTTAAAGGAAGATAGAAAATTGTGAGAGCAGGCAAATATTTAAGGAGTCTCGGAAGTCCAAGCTTAAGGAAGAGACGTTGCTACAGCTAAAAGTAAGAGAAGTAAATGGAGATTATATATGAAGGAAGACATTTGTTCATGCTGTCTCCAAGATACATATGTTTGTAGGAAAAAATAATTCCAGCATTTCCTAATTGGCCAGCATCTTTTGGTCAGCAAAAGACCAATTCAACTGGTGAAAATTTTAAGGAAAACAAACATTTAAAATGTCTTGCATGACATTGCAGCCAGCCCTGAGGAGACAGGATAAGCTGGGGTTGGATGGAAGGGAAGGAGGTCCTCCCCTGTTGGTGGACTTGGAGGGAGCGGGGAAGATGGAGATGAGGGAAGGAGTGGGAGGGTAGGAGGGAATGGGGGAGGGGGCTACGCCTGGGATTCAAAGTACCTAACCTGTGATTGAGATAAAAATAAATAAATTTAAAAAAATGTCTTGCACGTATCCAAAGAAATATTATAGTATAAATGTATTCACTCAAGTAAATATATCATGGTTTTATAGAGAAAATTAAATTTGGTGTCATACGTCATGAGTTGTATTGGTCAGGTGTATCCAAAAAGATGGTGACAACACATTCCCATGGTGAGAATTTGAGATAGAAGCTACACATTCTAAGAGCATGCTGTGTGCTGTTTCCATACCTTTACTTCCACTCACTAACACAGGGACAAGTGGATGTCTTTATTTACCCACTCTTCACTTCCTCAGGGAAATTTTTATATATGTAGAACTGATGATAAAACGGAGGACTGCCATTACTTCCCTACTTCACTTGAGCTCATACGTTCTAATTAAACAGAGGCACTAGGGTAGTTGCTTCCACAATGGTCTCATTCTTTGAGCTGGGGAAAACTTCAGGCCTATGGTTGCTGAGTGAAACGTTGAAAAGCCAGAAGGAAAACAGTAGCTCTATGACATAAGCAAAGTGTCAGGAGGAACAAAAGTGTAAAAGAAAGCACAGTGCACAAAGGAAATGAAAATATAGTTAAAACATTCCTGGATCTTAGTTAATTCCCAAGAGAGTGGGGTAACAGTTTGTTCAGGAGTACCAGTCTAAAGCCACAAGGGAACAAGAAGAACAAAGAACAAAGAATGAGCACACTCACATTTCTCAACTTGGAGTAGAAGCTTTTCTTCAAATTGAGGCTTCACTACAGTCTGACAGACTCTTCTGAGGTGTAGTCAAATCGAGAAATTATTTTGATAAGTAAAGTCATATTCAGTGTGATACTCTGAAAGACTGTATGCATACCTCTCAGGAGAAATTAGAGAAGGAACTTAAGCCTGATAGGACAAAATACTACTGATTCCGTAGCCTGATGTGGTATGGTATAGGGGGCTCCTATACCATACAAACCCAATAGCAAAATGAAGAAAGCTAAAACACTAACATTAATCAATATGTAATTTGTGGCTGCCCAGGGCAAGTATATGAACAACTCATCTAAAGATCTGAGCAGGACATGAGACACTGGACACTGCCATCAATGTAGATGTCTTAGAATCACACAAATCACAGAATAAATAAGGGATCAAACAAACAGACTAAATCAATAGCTTCATAGGGGCTCTATCAAAACTCACCACAAAAAGTGTTAACTAAAAAGTCCAGGGCTCAATAAAAAGTGATAAGGTATGAGAAAAAATATATATATATTACTTTTATATCTATAATATTTTGTTTTTAATAAGAAACTATGTGACATGTAGTGGTCATGTAAGACCATGTACTATTTGAGTCTAATTGTGTAACATGATCAGCTGTTGGTCAGTAGATAGGCTGGAATCAGAGTCAATGAATAGTGGGTACATAAGTACACAATCTTCTCTCTTTTTTGCATTTAAAAATTATTTTATATTGATCTCAGGTTATGTAAATTGTATCCCACCCGTAGCCCCTTCCCACATTCCCTCCCTACCCCCCCCCCATTCCTCCCTCATCCCCTCCCTGGCCCTATCCAAGTCCACTGATAGGGGAGGAACTCCTCCCCTTCCATCTAACTCTAGCTTATCAGGTCTCTTCAGGACAAGCTGCAATGTCCTCTACTGTGGCCTAGCAAGGCTTCTCTTCCCTCGGGGAGGATGGGGGTTGAAGAGCCAGCCATTGACTTCATGTCAGAAATAGTCCCTGTTCCCCTTACTAGAGTACCCACTTGGATATTGGGCTACCATTTGCTACATTCAAGCAGGGGTTCTAGGTTATATCCATACATGGTCCTTGGTGGAGAAACAGTCTCATAAAAGACCACTGTGCCCTAATAAAATTTGGTCCTTGTAGAGCTCCTGTCCTCTCCAGGTCATACTAACTCCCCCTTCTTTCAAATGATTCCTTGCACTCTGACAAAGGGTTGGTTATGTGTCTTAATATTTGCTTTGATACACTGCTAGGTAGAGTCTTTCAGAGGCCCTTGGTAGGCTCTTGTCCCGCTACTTGTTTTTTTCTACAGCCAATGTCCATCCCATTTGTCTTTCTAAGTGAGGATTGATCATCTTACCCCAGGTCCTCTTTCTTGTTTATCTTCTTTAGGTGTATAGATATCAGTATGTTTATCCTATCTTATAGGTCTATATTCTACTGTGTAAAAGTACCACAATTTGTGTATCCATTCCTCAACTGAGGGACATCTGGGTTCTTTCCAGGTTCTGGCTATAATGAATAAAGCTGCTATGAACATAGTTGAACAAATGTCCTTGTTGTGTACTTGAGCATATTTTGGATATATGTCTAGGAGTGGTATAGCTGAATCTTGAGGAATCACTATTCCTAATTGTCTAAGAAAGCACCAAATTGATTTCCAGAGTGATTGTACAAGTTTACATTCCCACCAGTTCTATTTATTGATTGTTGCTCTTAGAGCATGTGCTATTGGTGTTCTGTTCAGGAAGTAGTCTCCTGTGCCAATGAGTTCTAGGGTCTTCCCCAATTTTTCTTCTAAACGATTTAATGTGGCTGGTGTTATGTTGAGGTCTTTGATCCACTTGGACTTTAGTTTTGTGCAGGGTGATAAATATGGATCTATTTGCATTTTTCTGCATATAGATATCCAGTTGGACCAGCACCATTTGTTGAAGATGCTGTCTTTTTCCATTGAATGGATTTGGCTTCTTTATCAAAAATCAAGTTTCCATAGGTGTGTAGGTTTATTTCTGGGTCTTCTATTCAGTTCCATTGATCCACTATTCTGTTTCTGTACCAATACCATGCATTTTTTATTACTATTGCTCTGTAGTACCGCTTGAGATCAGGGATGGAGAGACCTCCAGATGATCTGTTGTTGTAGAGGATCGTTTTGAAAATTCTGGGTTTTTTGTTTTTCCATATGAAGTTGCGAATTTTTCTTTCAAAGTTTGTAAAGAATTGTGTTGGTATTGCATTGAATTTGAAGATTGCTTTTAGCAGAATAGCCATTTTCACTATGTTAATTTTACCAATCTATGAGCATGGGAAGTCTTTCTTTCTTCAGAGATTTGAAGTTTTTTTTTGAACAGGTTTTTCACTTGCTTGGTTAGAGTCACTCCAAGGTACTTTATGTTATTAGTGGCTATTGTGAAGGGTGTTGTTTCCCTAATTTCTTTCTTGGCCCTTTTATCTTTGGTGTACATGAGTGCTTCTGATTTTTTTGAGTTGATATTTTTGAGTGGCTGAGTTGATCCAGCCACTTTGCTGAATGTGTTTATCAGTTGAAGGAGTTCTCTTGATAAAATTTTGGGGTGACTCATGTATATTATCATATTGTCTGCAAATAGTGATACTTTGACTTCTTCCTTTCTAATTTGTATCCCTTTGATCTCCTTTAGTTGTCTTCTTGCTCTAGCTAGGACTTCAAGTACTATGTTGAAGAGATATGGAGACAATGGGCAGCCTTGCCTTGTCCCTGATTTCAGTGAGACCTATTTAAGTTTCTCTCCACTGAGTTTGATGTTGGTTATAGGCTTGCTGTATATTGCCTTTGCAATGTTAAAGTATGTGCCTTGTATCCTTGATCTCTCCAAGACTTTAAACATGAATGAAGGTTGGATTTTGTCGAATGCTTTTTCGGTATCTAGGGAGATGATCATGTGGTTTTTCTCCTTCAGTTTGTTTATATGGTGAATCACATTTGCATATATTGAACCACCCCTGCATGCCTGGGATGAAGCCTACTTGGTCATGGTGGATGATATCTTTTATGTGTTCTTGGATTCACTTTGCGAGTATTTTATTGAGTATTTTTGCATCAATGTTCATAAGAGAGATAGGTCTGAAGTTATTTTGTTGTTGTTGTTGGGTCTTTGTGTGGTTTAGGTATCAAGCTGACTGTGGCTTCATAGAATGAGTTCGGTAATTTCCCTTCTATTACTATTTTGTGGAATAGTTTAGAGAGATTTTGTGTTAGGGCTTCTTTGAAGGTCTGGTAGAATTCTGCACTAATACCTTCTGGCGCAGGGCTTTTTTTTGGTAGGGAGGATGTTGATGACTTCTTCTATTTCTTTGGGGGATGTAGGTCTATTCAATCTTTCTTCCTGATCTTGGCTTAATTAAGGTAGGTGGAATCTCTCAAGATAATTGTCCATTTCATTTATATTTTCAAATTTTGTGGCATATAGGCTTTGGTAGTAAGACCTAATGATTGTTTGGATTCCCTAAGTGTCTGTAGTTATGTCCCCTTTTCATTTCTGATTTTGCTGATTTCGATAGTTTCTCTCTGCTTTTTTATTAGTTTGGCTAAGGGCTTGTCTATCTTGTTGATTTTCTCAAAGAACCAGCTCTTGGTTTCATTGATTCTTTGAATTGTTTTATTTGTTTCTAATTGATTGATTTAATCAATTTAATCAATTGAATCAAACTTAGCCATGAGTTTGATTATGTCCAGCTGTCTCCTCCTCTTGAGTATATCTACTTCTTCTTTTTTTTCCCCTAGGGCTTTCAGTTGGGCCATTAAGTTGCTTGTATGAGATGTTTCAAATTTCTTCTTGAAGGCACTTAGTGCTATGAACTTTCCTCCTAATACTGCCGTCATTGTGTCCCATAAGTTTGGGTATGTTGTGCATTTATTTTCATTGAATTCTAAGAAGTCTTTAATTTCTTTTTTATTTCTTCCCTAACCAAGCTGTCATTGAGTAGCAAGTTGTTCAGTTTCCATGGATGTGCAGGCTTTTTGCTGTTTCTGTTGTTGTTGAGGTCCAGCTTTAAACCATGACGGTCAAATAGGATACAAGGGATTATTTCAGTCTTGTATCTGCTGAGGCTTGCTTTGTGACCAACTATATGGTCTATTTTGGAGAAGGTTCCATTAGGTGCTGAAAAGAAGATATACTCTCTTGAACTAGGGTGAAAAGTTCTCTAGACATCTCTTAGGTCCATTTGATTTAGGGTCTTTCTAAGTGCCCTTGTTTCCCTATTTTCCTTCTGACCAGATGATCTGTCCTTTGGTGAGAGTGGAGTGTTGAAGTCTACCACTATTATGGTGCTGGGATCAATGTGTAATTTTAGCTTTAATAATGTTTTATTTACAAATGTAGGTGGTCTTGTATTTAGGGCATATACATTCAAAATTTTGATCTCCTCCTGTTGGAATTTTCCTTTGATGAGAAGGAAGTGCCCCTCCTCATCTTTCATGATTAATTTTGGTTGAAAGTCTATTTTATTAGATTATAGGATCACTACCCGAGCTTGTGTTCTGGGTCCATTTGCTTGAAAACTGGTTTCCCAGCCCTTTACTCTGAGGTAGTGTTTATCTTTGTAGCATAGGTGTGTTTCTTGGATGCAGAAGAATGTTGGGTCCTGTTTCCCCAAACATTCTGTTAGTCTCTGTCTTTTTATTGGAGAGTTGAGTCCATTGATGTTGATATATAATAGTGACCAGTGACTGTTATTCCCTTTTATTTTGGAGTTGGTGATATTGCTATGATTCCTTGCTTTTTTTCCCCCTTTTTGTTGGGAAGTTATCTGTATCCTATATTTTCTTTGGTGTAGTTGTTTCATTGGATTGAAGTTTTCCTTCTAGTATCTTTTGTAGGGCTGGGTTGCTGTGTAGATATTACTTAAATTTAGTTTTGTCATGGAATATTCGTTTTCTCCATCTATGTTGATTGAAAGCTTTGCTGGGTATAGTAGTCTGGGTTGGCATCTGTGGTCCCTTAAAGACTGCATGACTTCTTCCCAGGCCCTTCTGGCTTTCATAGTTTCTGATGAGAAGTCTGGTGTGATTCTGATAGGTCTACCTTCATATGTTACTTGACACTTTTCCCTTGCTGCCTTTAATATTTTTTCTTTGTTCTGTAGTTTTAGTGTTTTGACTATGATATGACAAGAGGTATTTCTTTTCTGGTCTAGTCTATTTGGTGTTCTGTAGGCTTCTTGTATATTTATGGACATTTCTTTCTTTAAGTTGGGAAATTTTCTTCTATGATTTTCTTAAAAATATCTTCCAGTCCTTGGAGCCTGGAGTCTTCTTTTTCATCTATTCCAATTATTCTTAGGTTTCATCCTTTCCTGGCATCCTTGATTTCTTGGATGTTTTGTGTTTGGGATATTCCCAATTTTATTTTTTCTTTGAGTAAGGAATCAATTTCAGCAAGTGTACCTTCAACTCCCGAGATTCTCTCTTCCATCGTTTGTATTCTATTGGTGATGCTTACCTTTGTCGTTCCTGATCTTTTCTCTAAGTTCTCCAGTTCCAGGTTTTTCTCTGTTTGTGTTTTCTTTATAGATTCTACTTCTGTTTTCATGCTTTGTACCATTTCCTTTATCTGACTGAATGTGGCTCCTATTTTTTTGTTTGTTTTCTCTCTATATGTCTTTAATTGGTCCTCTACATTGGCAGTTACATTCCTCTGTATTTCTCTGAGGGCCTTGTTCATTTCCTCTTTTTGTTTCTCTAGTATCTGCATAAGCATAGATTTAACATCATTTTCCTGTGTCTCCGCTGAATTAAAATCTCCATTGCTTTTGGGTGTTTCTAGTGGGGCCATGGTGTCCTGATTTTTGTTGGGTGAGTTCTTACATTCACCTTTGGCCATTTGTTTATATATAATCAAGGCGCAGTTTATTCCTTGAGGCTGAACTTCAGACTGGAACTGTTGTCAATCTCTCGTGTCTGGAGTATTCTTTTTTTTATTGATGTAATTTATTTATTTTTATATCAATCACAGGCTAGGTACTTTGCATCCCAGGTGTAGCCCCCTCCTTCATTCCCTCCCACTCTCCCCATCCCTCCCTCACCTCCTCCCTGTCCTCTCCATGTCCATGGACATCTGACCCCAGATCATCTTGTCTCCTCAGGGTTGCTGCAATGTCCTCCCCTGGGATCTAGCCAGGCTGTTACTCCCTGGCGTGTATGGGGGAGGGTCAAATAGCCAGCCATGGAGTTAGAAGATCAGGGAGTTACAGTGGTTTGAGAGTGTATGTTGTTGCCTCAGTTGTAGCTGTGGGAGGAAAAGCCGCTGGTGCAGTATCTTTGCTTGGGAGGTGGGGAATAAGTGTGTGTGTGTGTGTGTGTGTGTGTGTGTGTACGTGCACTCAGAAGGTGTCTTGAAGGGGAGTGCTAGAGAGTGTATATGCTTAGACTATGGAGTTTGGGAGCAAGCACAGGAGTGGATGAGGGTGCTAGCACGTTTAGGAAGTGCAGATTGCGAGCGCAAAGCGCCTGTGCCCATTTCAATCTCTGGCGGGTTCAGCAGGCTGGACACTGAGGTCAGTAGGTGACCCTTCAGGTGGGACACAAACTCTGTTGTGGGCTCTTTGTGCCTGGCTCTGTGCTCTGTGCTAGAAGCTGCGACAACCACCGCAGGCTGGTTGCCACTCTGGTCTGGAGACTTGGCACCTCACTCTGTGCCAGAGGCTGTGTGTCCCTGTTTGAGATGGCAGCTGCGGGTGCTGCTCTGGTCTGGAGGCTCCACGCTCCAACGTAGTCTTGCTGCTAAGGGCTCTGCTCTCATCTGGAGACTTGGTGTCTCCTTCTGAGCCAGGGGCTGTGTACCCGGTCTGGGATGGTATCTGGGGCACCTCAGTCTGGACCAGATACCATATGTCCCTGACCAGGATGGCAGCTGGAAGCAACGAGGGAGTCTGTGCATTCAAATCAGGGCTGTGCACAGCCAGTCACCGGGAGTTTTTCAGGGATTAATTGGGTGTCCCAAGGACTTTCCCACTTGATTTCCTCACCGTAGGAATTCTGCTCACCTGGTAATCACAAACGCTGGTGTTTTAGGTCCTAGAGTTCAGTCTCCTGGTTGCTGTGCCGACACTGCTGTCCTATTCCTCAGACACTGTCTTCCTGGGGATGCCATCTTGGATTCTCCGGCTTCTGATTTTTGAGTTGATTTTGTATCCAACCACTTTGCTGAAGGTGTTTTTTCAGTTAAAGGAGTTCTCTGGTTGAGTTTTTGAGGTCTCTCATGTATACTATCATATCATCTGTAAATAGGGATACTTTGACTTCTTCCTTTCTGATTTATATCACCTTAATTTCCTTTAGTTGTCTTATTGCTCTAGCTAGGACTTCAAGTACTATGTTGAAGAGATATGGAGACAATGGGCAGCCTTGCCTAGTCGCTGATTTCAGTAGGATTGATTTCAGTTTCTCTCCGTTGAGGTTGATGTTGGTTATAGGCTTGCTGTATATTGCCTTTACTATGTTTAGGTATGTGCCTTGTATCCCTGATCTCGCCAAGACTTTAAACATGAATGGATGTTGGATTTTGTAGAAAGCTTTTCGGTATCTAGGGAGATGATCATGTGGTTTTTCTCCTTCAGTTTGTTTATTTGGTTACCCACTATTTTCTATGAGGGAAAAATGCTGAAGTTGAATGATAGCAATGTTTTATGTGATATTATATAGATGTAAAAATACATTGAACTTTTAGCTTTTGTCCTATAGTATTTTTCTTACTTTCTTTGTATTATTCACTTTACATCCCCATCCTTTTATAGCCCTCTCCCTTTTCTCCTCCCAGTCCCATCCTTCCTCCCTCTTGTCCCCACCCTGCTCCTTTAGTCATCAAAAGGGGAGAGCCTTCATACCTTACCAAGTGGACACAGAGTATCAATTCTCTTCAGGACAATCTGAAGCCTCTTCCTCTGTGACCTCACAAGGCTGCCTTGCCCTGAGAAAGTGATCAAGCAGCATATACTAGATTCCATGTCAGAGACAGCTCCTGCTCCCCTTACTAGGGTATCCACATGGAGACTGAACTTCTTCTGGGCCACATCTGAGCAGAGGCCTAAGTCCTCTCCATGCATGGTCCTTGGTTAGTGCCTCAGTCTCTGCAAGCTCCCTGGACCCAGATTTATTGGCCTTGTTGGTCTTTGGAGATCAAAGCAGAAGCTTAGACTCAGAGTCAAACCTTGGGCAAAGCACAGGGAGTCTTAAGGAATTCATACTTTGTATTAATAAATCATATGACATGTGAGTTATATATGAATAATGTCATTTGTAAAAGATGAATATAGCAAGCACTCATTGCTTTATAAAGGGACATTTGAAGGAATGAAGATATTAGTATCTGAGATATGTTACTTTTAAGAATGGTATTGATTCTAGAGACAGAGGTAGAACAATACATGAAAACATATCTGATTATTCAAATACACTCAGATCTAGGAAGTAGAGTTTGACTGAACATAAGACATTTTAAGAAATAAGTTACTTACTTCAGATGATATTGGATGAAATAAAATCAAAATTGTCAGAAGCCTTAAATATCCTGATAAGTGTTTGTGTTTCATTACACAATAAGTGAAGAGTTCCTGAAGCCCCTAATTACTAGACACTAAACTTTGGAGTCAAATGCCTGATTAATTGTTTTTAATGAAGTTAGTTAAATACATGAGGAAGATGGTTTGAAAGTCTCCTCACACAAAATGATTGACCGTATTCATCAGTGTTATGACCCATACTCAGATCTTTGACAAATTCTAGAACAGAATAAGAAAGGCACAAATTTCACAAAATTCAAATAATCCAAATTATCTGCTAAACCAGGTTCTCTTTGACCTATCTTGGGAGTAGATCTCAGCATGCACCTTAAAATACCATTTTGTTTTGAGTATCAGTCTCAGGAAAGACCCCTGTGCTCAGAATTTTTGGTTATGTTGCTCTCCTTGTGGAGCTCCTGTCCTCTTCCTATCTTACTATTTACCACATCTTTCATAAGATTCCATGCACTCTGCCCAACAGTTGGCCATGAGTCTCAGCATCTGCTTTGATATACTGCAGGGCAGAGCCTTTCAGGGGCCCTCTGTGACAAGCTCCTAGCTTGTTTCCTGTTTTCTTCTTCTGATGGGGAAAACCTAGAACCCCTGCACGGATATAGCCATGGCAGTTCAGTATCCAAGTGGGTTTCATAATAATGGGAACAGGGACTGTCTCTGACATGAACTGATTGCCCTGATCTTTGATCACCTCACCAGGCCACAGAGGAAGACAATGCAGCCACTCTTGATGAGAGCTGAAAGACAAGGATCAGAAGGAAGGAGAAGAAGACCTCCCCTATCAATGGACTTGGGGAGGGGCATGTGTGGAGAAGGGGGGGGGGTGGGATTGAGAGGGGAGGAGAGAGGGGTTTATAAGGGGATACAAAGTGAATAAAGTGTAATTAATAAAAATTAAAATAAAATATAATTTTGTATCCATTTTCCTGCTGTAGCATAACCACTCCATTATTCAACATCCCTTTTTAAAATGTCCTAGTATTTGATGTCAAGAATCTCATTTCATTTCAACTTCACATTGTTCTCTTTTATTTTACATCCTATATATTTCAAAGGACCACATTGGTGACTCATGTTCTTGTTTGGACTACACTGATCTTAATCATGCTACCAGGCAAACACAGAGTTCTTCCAGCTGTGGACAGCTGGATCCACTACTCTGAAACTGTTAATTTCCCAGTTTTATCAGAATGACACATTTGTTTAAATTTAGATGAAGTAACAACTAAGATGTGGAGACACATGCTCCCCTGGTTAAAAAAACAAAAACAAACAAACAAACAAAACTTCCTCCACTTCCTGCATCAGGAATGCTTTAAAAACAAGGACAGGTTAGGGTCTAAGTAAAGTGGAGATGCACAGAAAGTTCATCATCCAAATTAATACACGTTGCTGCACACTCCACAGAGGATACATGGATGCAGGAGAGAAAAGCCCATCAACAAAAGGATACCTCACACCTTTAGTCTGAAGGTGACTCTCCTAATGGCCGGAGCTTTGATGCCAATCTCTTCAGCTTCCCATTTTCCCAGTTTTATAATTTGAGCAAATTCCTTTCCAAGAACTGTTGGCCTATCTTTTGCTTAGACAACCAAGCAGATGGAGCACAGTTTATAATTCAACCAGGAATCCAAATTAAAGTCATTGGCTTGTTTTTAATGGGATTAATAGGAGTGGAGGAATACTTCCTGGCAGCTTGAAAAGCAGCCTAGGATTGACAGGAGGCCCAACCTATGTTAAGCACACATAGGTGTGCCAAATAGCCAAGTCCACAACTTTTATACCAGGAGCACAACTATGGCAATGGATTGAGATCATAATGCATTTCCTTCCTAATGCAAAAAAGTTCTGTGACCTAATATATTTTTCCATGAATTCTATGGAAGTCTAAACCACACACTTTAATATTTGTCTTTTTCAGTGCACTGGTGTGAGTTTAACAAACACAAATAATTACATAACTAGGAACTTAATGAAGATTTAAGAGAAATTCCCTGTTCTGTCAACTTTTCCCTACATCCGCATGCTTTGTAATCACTGCTGTTTATTTTCTGCATTAATTATTTTTCTCATCACTGTCACCAAATACCAAACAGAGGCAATTTAATGAAAGGAAGATTCATATGGACTCAAGGGCTTCATCACGAAGAGGAAAGCATGCAGGAATTCACTTCAGTGATATACTGTATCCAGGGTTATGCACAGGGTCCTCTGGCTGGAATCAGTCATATAAAAAAACATGCTTACATAATTTGGCTCTTGACTACCCCTCCCTTGTGTTAAAGATTGGTCTGTAGATTTGTATTATTTGGAGATGGCAGAAACTTTAGGAGACATTGACTCCTGGAGAATCATCAGGCCTTGGGAGAGTGGCCTTGAGGAAAAAGTGGAATGGAAAATTGCCAAGACACATTCTGGCTAAAGTTCTCCCATAATAATTACGATATCATCAGGCTGTTACCAAAGGGTAGAGGGATGTTCATGTGCCACAAACATATAACTTTCATGGTTCTACTGGAACACACTGGCATACCATGGGCAATAATGAGAGATGGCTGTGTTGAGTGTCTCTATATGATTAGAAAAATTTCTGGTTATTTACTTGACAGCAGTAAGCTTTAAATGAGAGTCCTCACCTGCTTCACTGTTTCCCAGAAAGAATTGTGAGCACTAAGGAGGAGACAGCACCTAAGAAGGCTGCTCTGTAATGCACATTTAGGACAGACAGGAGGACAAGGTCCATGATTTGTTTTTGCTTTGTTGCGGTTGCCACTGTGTCCTGGCCATTTCTTCTTTAATAAGAAAGTATTTAATTTCTTTTGATTTTATAGGAGTCCGGAGTTGAGAAACCTTAAACTTTTAGAAAATATTTTGGAGGTATAGAGAGACTTTAGATTTTTCAAAGAGATTAAATATTTTTCAACAGAGAACTTTCAAAGCATTTGAATTTGTAAGATTGTAGGACTTGTACGTTTGTAATGATTTTTGTACTGCGATGTCTTTATTCATGTGTGATCTTAGGGATGAATAAGAAAGACAAGGTTGTGGCTTAAAGTGTTGTATTCGTGTGTCAAGTTGGCTAGTTCTATGTCAACATGACACAAACTGTAGTCATCTGAGAGGAGAAGGCCTCATCTGAGAAAATGTCTCAAAAAGATCCAGATGTAGGCAAGCCTAAAGAGCATTTTCTTAATTAGGGACTGATGGCAAAGTGTCTGACACAATGTGGGTGGTGCTACCTCTGGGTAGATGGTCCTGGGTTCTGTAAGAAATCAGACCAAGAAAGCCAGGAAGCAGCACCCCTCTGCAGGCTTAGCATCAGCTCCTGCATCCAATCTCCTGCTCTGTCTTTGTTCCTTTCCTGAGCCCCTTAGATGATAAACAGTAATGTGGAAGTGTAAGCCAGATAAACTCTTTTTCCCCAATTTGCTTTGGTCATGGTGTTTCATCACAGCAATGGTAGCCCTAATTAAGAAAATGTCTCAAAATATCCCCAGAGAACTAGGCAATTGCAAATTATGCAGGGCTTTAAACATTTCTAAGGAAATGTCAGCTTGTTAAAATCCCTTTTTCTTTGTTCTTCTGATTATGTTTAAGGTATGTAAAGCTAGAGAGAAGTCCAGTAGAGCAATTATAGTTTAGGAACTTGAAACTGCCATGTTATTTTGAAATATAAATTGTGGATTACTTTACATACCCCAGAACCTCATATATATATATACATATATATATATATATACATGAATGCATATGTATGAATAAATATATATTAAAACCTGGAAAATGTGCTGTGACCTAAGTATTTTGTTACTTTCACTATGTTTAAGCTGCTCAGACACATTCTGACTACATCTCTTCTCGCATAATCATTTGGATAGCTTCAAGCTTTTATAAAAAGATGGAGGGGAAAGCAGGTGCTGCAGGGTACCTGTAAAGCCCATGGCTCTACTGGAACACACTGGCATACTATGGACATTAAGAAACAGGTTTCATGAGGGCCTGTATATGATTAGGAAAAAAGAAGATGGCATTACAACATAAAAATGCCAGAACCCCAAGAGAGATGGAGAGGTTGCTCTTACCCCTGTTTCTTCTACTCTGGTTGTTTCTGTTGTTGCTGGTTGCTGCTTAAAGATATACTGGTTATGAAGATAAAATTTGCCCCAAGGAATTCAGCTCCCCTAATCAGGAAGTAATAGTCTAAAGATATCAATGCTCCCTTTCCCCTATACTTCATTCACTCTTACCTTCTACTGGGGGCTTGGAAGGAATAGGGATGGTATATGCAAGTAGGAAAAAGAACCCAGCAAAGTAGACAAAGGCCCAATTACACAGCCCTTTATGTTTTATGGGTAAAACTCATTAATAATGTAGCCACACACATTGTTCCTTCATTCTTGGCTTTTCATTGTTTTTCTCTTAAACTCTTTGAAGAGAAATTATTAATACAAATGTAATTCAATTGATCATTTTTTGTGTTCCTAGAATAGGCTAAAATCTCTTTGCCACATTCAAAGTTACAAATACCTTCCCCATATTTTCATGTTCTTTTATAGTTTTTAAAATCTTATTTTTAATCATAGTAACCTCTGATTTAACTTAGCATAAAATATAAAATATAGTTTTTTACTTATAGATATTTTTATTTTAATTGAGGTTTTGATCCTGTCTTAAGCCATCTGCTCATGTTCTTATCCACTTATTTGGAAATATTTACCATGTAATTAAATGATTAACATTTAGTTTATTTTTCTCATTTTCCTCACCTTTATTTCTATTTCCTTCTCTTCAGTTATTTATTTGATGATGAAGAAAATTTTTAAGTAATTTATTTATTTTCATATTAATCACAGGTTATATACTTTGTATCCCAGCCATAGCCCCCTCCCTCATTTCCTCCCACTCTCCCTATCCCTCCCTCATCTTCTCCCTGCCTCCCTCCAAGTTCACTGATAAGGGAGGGCCTCCCCCCTTCCATTTGACCCTAGCTTATCATGTCTCTTCAGGGCTGGTTGCAATGTCCTCTTTTGGGATCTAGTTAGCCTGCTCCTCCCTCCGGCAGGGGAGGGTGGTCAACAAGCCAGCCATTGAGTTCATGACCTAAATAGTCCCTGTTCCCCTTACTAAGGTACCCATTTGGGTACTGAGCTACCATGGGCCACATTTGAACAGGGATTATAGTTTGTATCCATACATGGTCATTGGTTGGAGAAAGAGTCTCATAGATCTATTTGGTCTTTGTGGAGCTCTTGTCCTCACCAAATCTTACTAACTCACTCTTTTTTCATATGATTCCCTGCACTCTGGCAATGGCTTGGTTGTGAGTCTTAATATCAGCTTTGTTTCATTGTTAGTTAGAGTCTTTCAGAAGCCTTCTGTGGTAGGCTCCTGTCCTGTTGCTTGTTTTCTCCTACATTCAATGTCCATCCTGTTTGGTCCTCCTTCTTGCTTATCTTCTCTAGGTGTACAGATCTCAGCATGTCCATCCTATCCTATAGGTCTGTATAAGTGAGTATATACCAAGTGTTTCTTTCTGCTTTTAGGATACTCTCACCCAGGATGATCGTTTCCAGGTCCCACCATTTGCCTGCGAATTTCATGATTTCCTCCTTTTTGATTGATGAATAGTATTCCATTGTGTAAAAGAACCACAATTTCTGTATC
>CM053744.1:39023442-39046744 GCA_028658305.1 Pachyuromys duprasi
CATTCCCACCAGCAATGGAGGAGGGTTCCCCTTTCACCACAACCTCTCCAGCATGTGTTGTCACTGGAGTTTTTGATCTTAGCCATTTTGACAGGTGTAAGGTGAAATCTCAGGGTCATTTTGATTTGCATCTCCCTGATGGCTAAGGACATTGAGCATTTCTTTAAGTGTTTTTCTGCCATTCTACAATCCTCTACAGAGAGTTCTCTTTTTAGCTCCATACCCCATTTTTAGTTGGATTACTTGATTTGCTGCTTTTTAACTTCTTGAGTTCTTTATATATACTGGATATTAGCCCTCTGTCAGAAGTAGGATTGGTAAAGATCCTTTCCCAGTCTGTAGGCTGTCGTTTTGTTTTGATGACAGTGTCTTTTGCGTTACAGAAGCTTTTCAATGTCATGAGGTCCCATTTATTGATTGTTGATCTTCGAGCCTGTACTGTTAGTGCTCTGTTCAGGAAGTAGTCTCCTGTGCCAATGAGTTCTAGGGTCTTCCCTATTTTTTCTTCTAACCAGTTTAGTGTGTCTGGTGTTATGTTGAGGTCTTTGATCCACTTGGACTTTAGTTTTGTGCAGGTTGATAAACATGGATCTATTTTCATTTTTCTGCATATAGAAATCCAGTTGGACTTTATCTATTTCCTTCTTTTCATTTATTTATTTGATGATGATGATGCAATTGATAATATTGAATATAAAAATACTTAGTCTTCTTGATCTACAGTACCAGGATTGTTTAAGTTCAGAGGTCTTTTTTGTGAAATTGAATTTTAAAAGTTCTCCATTTACCATATAAATTGATTTATTTGTTTTCTTTCTCCTTCAATTAGCTATTTCCCTCAAAGTCCTGATTCTCAGCCATTAGTATGGTTTCAGCATTTAAATGTTAAGACTTCAAGGCATATAGTTTAAAGGAACATGTAAGAATTAAATCTCTGAGATTTAGGTAAACATAAGTTTGTTGCTGTTGACTCCAAATCGTTAGAAGACAAAGTTACTAAGCATTATAGGTCCAGACTTTACAGGCAAATTAATTTGAAATTAGTTTTCAAATGTTCTCCTCTGTAACAATTAAAAAGCAATACTTTCTGAAAATGAATGGTTCAGTAGCCAAGAATGTTCTGCAAAACAACAAATATCAAAATATTAAGTGCTTTGATGTCATAATCTCTAAGCTGAGGAAAACGGCATTTTCATAGAGTGGCTTTACTTTGACATAGCCCTTGTTACACCGAGGAAAATAGGTATGTGGGCTTTTCATGTTCTATGTAACCTAATATATGTTTTTATTTCCTGTATCTAGAAAATATATTTTTGCATCCCCATAATCTAGCAGAATATGCTATGACAAAGGATGCTGTTAAAGAGTGACTATAAAGCATTTATTTAAATACCCTGTGTAGTGGAAACTTTTGGTGTCTTTAAAGATTCAGTTATGTTATGTAAAAATGCTTTTGTTTTAATCCCAGGTATGAGATGTGGAGCTGATGCAGATTGTCAACAGCAGCAAACTATTTGCCTTGTTCAGGCTCTGAGAGGGGTTCTTTTCCAGCTGCAGAAAGTTTTAATTCTGAGGACTCTGGAGAGGGAATAATTGTCAGAGCCCAAGAAGAAGACTGTAGCTGTTCCCCACTGATGCTCCTCATTGCTATTGTTGCAGTTTGACAAGAAGAAAAACTTTAAAATATCATGAAATGAAGATTGGACTTGTGCTAAAGAACCCAAGGACCCTTAACCAAAATGAATTAGCTAAGGAGAACTATTTCCCCTTTCCCTACTTTCTTTCTCTCCTACATTGTGTTGTGGTGAAGGGAGGTGAAGGTATAAGAAACCAAAATAAAATAAAATAGATTTTAAAAAGTATGCCTACACTACTGTCTTATGGGGAGTTTGTTGTTTTCTAAAAACATAACTTGCAGTATTCCCTTGCCCTGAGAATTTTCTTTCTTATGAATACTGTCTTTAACAAGATCTTTAGAAAGGGAGTTCAGCTATCACATCATTTATTTGAACTTGGAGTTCAGTTAACAGAGTATTTAATGTTTCCAGATTCTATTTCATAACACAGTAAAAAAATATGATGACATTTAACTCTTTTGATTTTAAAACTGTTTATTACTTATATAGACACCAATGTTTTTTTCTTTATTTGTTTTTTGACAAATGGAGTATTAATATTTGAAAGAAATCTAAATACATTGTGTGCCCAGCAATGACAGGAATATATTATTTTCCCCTTTATTATTTTCTGTCTGCAAACATGTTTAGAAAATAGATACTAAAAATGAGACAACTTTAATGTCACACTAAAAGACTCATGCAAGTTTTCTAGAATAATCTCTTCAGGAAAGTATACTTCAAATTTGTATCTATTAAAAATATCTGGTTGGTCCTCTTTTTTTTGCTAAATTTTAACTTTTTGTTTTATTATCAAGACACATATGTCTGTGACAGTGTGCATAGGGCATCAGACAACTTCACATAGTCAGCTCTCTTCTGCTGCCTTCATGTTAGTTTCCAGTATTGAACATGTGTCTGGAAAATTTGAGAAGAGAATAGATTTTTAGTATTTTAGTGAATTTGTATATATGTAAATTTTAATATAACATTTACATATACATGTATAAAAACATATACTAATCCTTAACACAAATAGAAAATGATATGCAGATACACTTTTGGTAGGTAGATTTGTAGACAGTTAGCTAGACACAAAGATGTAGGTACATAGATATATAGGTGGTAAGTATATGATAGAAATGTATAATCTTCAGATTATATATCTAATATATAAACACTTCCACAAGGATAATCAATGAACACTTCAGCTCAGAAATATCAAAATTTATATATTTGCATACATATTTTACAAATTTATAAATGTAAACTCTAGCTCAATTTTACGTGCAAGCACACACACATACACATATACACATATACACTCAATTTATTAACACATCAGAAACATTTTCTTTCTTTCTACTTTCCTGAGACAGGGTTTCTCTGTGTTTCTTTGCCTGTCCCTGGTCTCAATTTGTAGAACAAGCTGACCTCAAACTCACAGAGATCCACCTGCCTTTACCTCCTCTAACTGGAATTAAAGGCTTGTGCCACCACACCCAGTTCAGAAGAATTTTCTATGTCACTATGCTACCAAATCTATTGTTTGTTTGTTTGTTTGTTTGTCTGTTTCCTTTTGATTCTTTTTGTTAACTGATTTATCATTTGTTAAAATTTATTCATTTTTCATCCTGGCTGTAACCCCCTCTCTCATCTCCTCCCAGTTCCCCCTCCCTCTTCCCCAATATCCCTCCCCCAGTCCACTGATGAGGAGATCCTCCTCCTCCCCTACTATCTGACCCTAACCTATCAAGTCTTACCAGGATTGGCTGCATTGTCATCTTCTGTGTCCTAGTAAGGCTACCCTTCACCTCCTGCCCCCAGGAGAAGATGAACAAAGAGCAGGCAACTGAGTCTAGGTCAGAGACAGCTCCTGTTCCCATACTAGGTAACCCACTTGGAGAATGAGGTGCCTAAGAGCTACATTTGAACAGGGGTTCTGGGTCCTTTCCATGCATGGACCTTGGTTAGCACATTGCTCTCTGCAGGCCACTCTGGACCCAAAATTTTTGGTCTCCTTGTGTAGCTCCTGTCCCCTCTAGGTCTTTTTATCTCCCCCTTCTCCCATAAGATTCCCTGTGTTCTGCCCAAAGTTTAACTATGAGTCTCAGCATCTGCTTTGATACCCTGCTTGGTAGATTCTTTTTGAGGCCCTCTGTGCTAGACTCCTGTCTTCTCCTACTTTCCTTATCTATACTGTTTGCCCTTCTGGTGATGATTAAGCATCTTCTTTAGGGTCCTCCTTGTTGTTTAGCTTCTTTAGGACTATAGATTTTAGAATATTTATCAGGGAAATGAAAATCAAAGCTATCCTGCTCTTTCACCTTACACTCATCAGAATGGCCAAGATCAAAAACTCAAGTGACAACACATGCTAGAGAGGACATGGAGAAAGGGGAACCCTCTTCTATTGCTTGTGGGAATGGAAACTTGTACAAACACTTTAGAAACCAATTTGGAGCTTTCTCAGAAAATTAGGAATAGTGCTACCTCAAGATGTAGCTATTCCACTTCTGGGCATATATCCAAAAGATGCTCAATCGTGCAGCAAGGATATTTGCTCAACTATGTTCATAGCAGCTTTATTCCCAATAGCCAGAATCTGGAAACAACCCAGATGTCCCCAACAAAAAATGGATAAAAATTTGTGGTACATTTTCACAATGGAATATTACTCAGCTATTAAAACTAGGAAATCATGAAAATTTCAGGCAAATGGATGGAATTATAAAAGATCATCCTGAGTGAGGTAACCCAGAAGCAGTAAGATATACATGGTACATACTCACTTTTCTTCCCTTTTCTTTCTTTCTTTGATTTTGGAGACATGTTTCTCTATATACCTTTGGGCTGTCCTGGACTCGCGTTATAAACCAGGCTAGCCTAGATTTCACAGAGATCCACTTGCCTCTCTGCCTCTCTGAGTGCTGGACCACAACCATGCACCACCACTCCCAGCTATCAAATCTTTTTTGAGTTATTACTTTTCATGTCTATACAACGGTCCATGGTAATGATATGACATGATATCTTCCATCACATTGTGTGACTAGCTATTTAATTCACCTTGGACATCACTGGACACTCATAAGTAAAGACAAGCTAATATTTTTTCATATTTGAATTACATCTTTAGGTAGACAGATTCTCTGAGGTAGAATGATGGTGCTTGCAACAATTTGGCTCTTGATCCATATTGTCAAATTGGATTCCAATTTACATTTCTGCCATCAAAACATTCAAGTGTTTCTCTGAATTCTTGCCAATATTACTATCATGATCTTAGCTCTATTTGTTTACTTTATGTTAGTTTTGTTAAATTGTATCATTCAAAATGCTACCTCTGTTTAGTGTTTTATTTTATTGCAATTAATGGTAATATACACAATTATTATGTGTTGTTGCTAGCCAGTTGCATTTACACTTCTGTTATTATTCATAATTTCAGTCACTTATCTACTGGAGTCTAACTGGTTTATAGGAGATCTTTCAATGGCAAATTTTAATTATATTCCTACACAATTTCCTGTAAATATTTCCCAATATTCATTTTGTTCTTCAAATTTGGTTGCATTTTTTCTTACTCTTTCCTCTGCCCAAAAATTTCTTCCACTAGATATCTTTGTGATTAGCTAGTCACATACCTCTAATGTGACTCAATATGATAATCTCTTTTCATTTGTCTATTTTAATTATCCTACTTATAGTTATCATTTTCAAGTTGAATGAAATTTTAACTTTCTTTATGCATATATGTATATTGATTATTTTAGTACTTTCTTCAAAAATTATTTCTTGTCTTTCCTTCCCTCCTGCTAGATGGTATAGCACAATACGTTTTTTTTTTTCCATTTAAAATTTTCCTGGAAAATAGCTTAGTTTCCAACAACATATTCTTATCACAGTTTCCTTTCCCCCAACTCCTCCCAGATCCTCCCCACTTTCCCATCCACCCAAATCCACACCTTTTCTCTCTCTCATATATATGCAGAGTTACACATATTCACACACACAGAAATCCCATATAATATATAAAGGACCTGTAAGGTTTACAAAAATTAGCTCTGACAAACATGAAACAAAATAAAGCCCCAAAGATGTCACTTGAGTTCATCTAATATTGACTATCTACAGCTAGGTATGGAACCTATCCTTAAGAGTGGTTTATATACCCAGTGAGACTTCATTGGAGAAAATTAATTTTTCCTTTGCTTGTAGTTATCAATTGGAGATTGCTTCTTCTTTGCTGGTGGGGATGTGTGTCCGTTTTCCCCCTCTGGACTAAGATCCCTTTTTGCCCAGACCCATGCAGGCTCTGCACATATTGTCACAGTCTCTGTGATTTCAAATATGACTGATTCCTACTGCTCTTAAGGAGTCTTCTTCCTTGGTGTCTTCCACCCAGTCTGTCTCTTACAGTCTTTCTGCCTCCTATTCTCAGGTTCTCTAAGCCCTGAAAGAAGGGAGTTGATGGAAACATTCCATTTAGAACTGAGTGCTCCAACATTTCTTATTCTCTTCACATAGTACAGCTGTGAGTCTTTGCATTTGTTCCCATCTAGTGCAGGAGGAAGTTTCTCTGTTGTTAGCTGAGCAAACTGCTGATCTATAAGTATAGCAGAATGTGGTTAGGATTCATTTTTATCATTACATTCCTTTATCATTCTATTAGTGTTTGTTTTTCCCAAAGGTCCCTAGTCTATTTTATCTCAGGTTCTTGTTAAATTCTAATGGTGTTGATTCTCCTTAGCATTTATGTTCCTATCATTTTCATTTTAGAAAGGCTGTAAATATTATGTTCTTTTCCTTCCTTAAGGATATTTGCCCTGCTGAAAATAGATATGGCCTGAAGTCAAACGGCTCTGCAGAGTCTTCTTATGAAACTTTAAGGCCAACAAAGATGCAACATGAGTGGTTAAGAAGACATTTAAAGTTGTTTGTTTGTTGTTGTTTTCACCTCAGCTATGGTAGAGAGTGTGGTGCTGAGGAAGCCTACCTAAGGTTAAATTTTGGCAAGCCCTTCAGGAATTGGGGCTTTGTAAGAAGAGAAGATGATTTGATTTGACCTCAAAAGAGGTTTCTTTAAACACTGTTCACTCTGAAAGTCACTTTTTCATCTATATGTAGCGTACTGTTTTAGGGACTTGAAGGTAATGTCTTAGTGTAATAATAATGGAAGGTTCTTGGGGAACTTTTCTAAATGCAAATTATTTCAATATTAACAGTAATAGGATTTTCATTCTTATTACGAAAGTGATTGATTAGTGCATACTTAATTTTCAATTATTGAAACTCAAGATAAATGCATATGCAAATAGATACAAGAGCTTTCAGAATCTTCATCATTTTAGGCATTTACATAGTAATACTAAGACAAAGGAAATTAAGAATTAATGATCTTGGTTCTCTCAGTTTAGAATAGCGGGTTTTTCAGATTGCCATAAGAAGAACAATAATCCTGCCTGTTTCAATGGAAAGGGACTAATTTAAAAGATAAAGAAGGGAACACCTTGCAAACCAGTACACAGTACAAACTAAAAAGAACTGATGACATTAACATTAGAGAAATTGCTCCTGAGAGCACAGACTATTACCAGAGATAAGACAAGGTAACTATTCTAACAATATGTACGCAATAATGACATTTCAAATACCTGAAGCAAAAATGAATAGAGATAAAAGAGAAAATAAAGAAATCTAGGATTATAATTAGACATTTTAACAGGAATTTTTTAGGTAAAACTGAAAATTGGTAAAATACAGAGATTAGAACTCTCTCCTCTAAGTTAGTTTAACAGGCATTAGTTGAAAATCCAACCAATGATGTAAGCATATTCCTCAACACTGCAACATTAAAGAATAGAGAAAATTTTGATTCTTAAATATAATTGCAAAAATTCACAAAACTTGAAATCACACAAAGTACTTTCTCTGGCCCCAATAAAATTAAACTAAAACTCTAAACAAGAAATATATAGCTAATACATGTGCTGTTTGACACTAGTTTTAGAGAGTTGTGAATCAATGTTTACTCACCCCACATAGGAAACTGATTACAGAACAAAATATAGACATCATCATAATCCAACTTGGTGAACCAATGGATTTTGTTGGGGTTAATTACAGAAATATGGGCTAGTTATTACTGACAAGACATAGAATAAGTAAAAAACAGCTATGTCACCAATGGTCACCCTGTCATGGATGATGGCTCAAGGAAAAGGCAATGTATATTATACAACAGGCAGCTCAATAAATGAGGGGGTGTTCTTTTCAGGTAGGACAGTTGTTCTGGGCCTCTTCTAGGTAGCTTGACTGGTCTTTGCTTCTTCCAGGTGGTTTGGGAGTTATGAGCTTCTCCTAGTCAGTAGTTCAGCTTATCTAACAGTGATGGTCAGTTGTCCTTAGAACTTATATATGCTGGGGTGGAGGATCTTAGTGGATCTGGTCAATTACAGTGACTGTCTAAGTATATTGGGTTGACTATTTTCTTGAGGTCAATGTGCTTCCTTTCAGGATGAAATGTTTCACCTCACCTTAGAACATTCTCTGTCTTACCAAGGTTTCCTCCAAGCTGTAAGGTTGAGATCTCAGATGAAACAGTTATACACCAACGTGTTATGAACAAGTGGGATGGTTTTGAAAATGGGGATTTTTTGAAAGTCAAGCAACATGGGACTGAAGAGATAGCTTAATGGTTTAAAGATCTTCCTGCTCTTCCAGAAAACCTTTGTTCAATTTCTAAAACCTATGTCACATGGCACACTACTGCCTGTACCTCCAGCTTTAAAGAGTCTCTTGCTTTCTTTTGCCTTTGCAGGCATTTGAATGCATGTGGTATACATTCACACACACACACACACACACACACACACAATTATAAATCAAAACTAAAATAAACTTTACAAATATTAAACAATGAAACTTCATACAAACTGACTCCAAAATTGTGCATGAAGGGTACATAATGGCAATATTTAATATATACGTCAACAAGGCAGAATACCTAATTTATAAGCTGACATATACTTACATGACTGATTCGATAATGATAAAAATCATCACTAAGTGCCATTTTGGAAAAATAAATACTAATGGTACCGATGTAGGTTCATTTTGGATGCTCTGACAAAAACAAACATAGGGGAGAAAAGTTTTGCTTTACCTCAAATTCCAGATTCATTATAAAAGGAAAATCAAGGTTGCAGCAACTTCAAACAGCTAGTCACATCACATCCATAATAAAAGCAGAGAGAAAGGAATAAAATCTTGTCACTCAGCTCATTTTTTCCACTTGCATCAGTCTATAATTCACACCTAGTAAACAGTGCTACCCACAATAGGAAGGGTCATCCACACTTTAATTAAAACAATAAAAGCAATATCTCACAGACATAGGCTAGCCTGAGTTAAACAATTCATCATTCAGACTCTCAGATGATTCTAGACTATCAATGGAACTTGACAAATAAAATTAATAACTACTGAATATGTACAATAAAGGAGCTTCATTGGCTGAATATTCAAATGAGAAGACCTGAACTCTCAACTCACAGTACAAAAAAATTGAAATGTTTAATATAAAAACAATGGGGAAATAAAAAGAAAGTATTACAAATGTTTCTGTGCATAATATTTTAGTGTCTATTACTAAAAATACACAGACTTAAGGTCAAACACAAAGTAGGGAAGATATTTTAATGAAATGTTAGATATCATCTTCACAATATTGACAAAGAAAGAAGTCTCAAAAGCCTTAGATTGAAAAACAAAACAAAAAATTAACATACTCATAGAGGGCCAGAGTAATGAGAGATACTATCAATTTGAAGACAATTCCAGAAGATTAAGGGAGTTAAGAAACATGATGCTTCACCATAAGCCCAATAAATAAAAGCTTAATTCACCTCCCCCTTGTGGGGTGCAGCCTTGCACCAGTCCTGATGGGACCTGATAATCTAGGGTCAAATAGAATAGGAGGAGGACCTCCCCTATCAGTGGACTACAGGAGGGGCATAGGGTGACAAGAGAGGGTGGGATTAGGAGGAGACTAGGGAGGGAGCCAAAGCAGGGATACAAATTGAATAAATTTTAATAAATGATAATAAAAAAGGGGAAAAATCTTACACTTAAAAACTGGAAGTACAAATGCATGGCGTCACCCTGACACTAAGTTACAATCTTTGCCATGAAAAGACTAAATGACAAAACTCTTTTTTTCATTAATTTTTTTACATTAATTACAATTTATTCACTTTGTATCATACCTGTAACCCCTTCTCTCATTCCCTCCCAAACCCACCCACCCTCGCTCATCTCTTCCCATGCCCCTCTCCAAGTCCACCAATTGGGGAGGTCCAACTCCCCTTCCATCCCACCCTAGCTTATCAGGACTCATCAGAACTGGCTGCAATGTCCTCTGTGGCCTGGCAAGGCTGCTCCTTCCTCAGGAGAGGTGATCAAAGAGCCAGCCACTGAGTTCACATCAGAGACAGTCCCACTTCCCCTTACTAGGGAACCTACTTGGATATTGAGCTGCCATGGGCTCCATCTGAGCAGTTATAAGTGGATACTAAACAAAATTCTTTAGAAACAAAATGTGTTTAAGTTCTCAAGTTCCAAAAACGTGAGGTTTGTATGCTGATTCCTGATTCCTCTTCTCAGACTCTCAGATTTCTCTATCCATCCAAGGGAACAAGAGCTACTAACACAACACTGTGTGTGTGTGTGTGTGTGCGTGTGTGTGTGCGCGCGCGCGCACATACACACACGCTCGCACGTATGTGTACATATACATACACATGCATATATATATATTACATATTTATGTATAAATTGAAATATTAGCTATAATACCAGAAGGGAGCAGACTGATTTCCAATTCAATTTATAATGGCTTGCTTCTACGTCCTCTGTAATTATAGGTTTTAGTTATATACCTATGTTGGTACTTCATTTTCCATCTAGACATTCCTTCTAGAGCTGAATTCACCAGAAGGCAGGAATGTGGTCCATATTACTACCTCTATTTTCCTTAGGCCCTCACCAGCATTTGTCTTTGTAAGCTTGATGTTCCTGTCAAATATATTTAGGATTTGTAAACTAGCAAGCCCTCACTCATTCACACTGTATGTACTTGGGAAACCATTGGAGTAAGAGTTGAAAATATTAATTTTTCATATTCAACATGTACCTATCTTGAATATAATATAGAGAATATGAAACTATTTGAGAAGTATGAACATAGCATTTCTCTCTAGTTTGTAATATTTATTGATCTCAGGAGAGAGGCTTAAGGCTATTTTTTAAAGTTAACACTAAACTTTAAAGCTGCAAACAGTGGAAATGTTTCTATAAGATTAAGAAGATTAAAGTTTCTGTAGCTTTTCCTCCTTTCCTTGGGCCATCAGAAACCCAGTAGACTACAAACACGGTATTCTATTATTCATTTCCTATAATGGGTGGTTTGAAGGATGAAAATGGCACTCTTTAAAGTTTCCCTAAAACCATGATCATGAAACAATCTTAAAGAGAAATAAGACAGCCGGCGGCTATGGACATTAGCAATACCCGTAAGAAATACCCTGGCCCAACCTATCTCTAGTAGGCAAATAAACAGGAAAAGTACTGATATGATGTATTTAGATCCTTAGAACTTCAATAATTTCTCCAGGTATATTGTAGCACACACCTACAATCACAGCACTGGGAGGCAGAAATAAGAGTATTGGTGGTTCACCTTATTAATCTACTACATAATGAGTTTAATTCTTGCCACAAAGCTACATGAGACGATTTTTCAAAAAACTAAAATCATGGGCTGCTGAGATGGTAGGAAGATAGAGTTTCTTACCACCAGAGGTGATGGCCTGAGTCCAATCACATTGAATCTACAAAGTAAAAGAAAGTGATTCCCAATAGTTGTCTGCTGAAGTCTATAAGTGAGGCCTTACATGCTTGTCCTGACCCTGTAAAAAGTAAACATATACCTAGGAGTGGTATAGCTGGATCTTGAGGTAACACTATTCCTAATTGTATGAGGAAATGCTAGATTGATTTCCAAAGTGGTTGTACAAGTTCATAGTCCCACCAGCAATGGAGGAATGTTCCCCTTTCTCCACATCCTCTCTAGCATGTATTGTCACCTCAGTTTTTAATCTTAACCATTCTGATGGGTATAAGGTGAAATCTCAGGGTCCTTTTGATTTGCATTTCCCTGATGACTAAGGGCATAAAGCACTTCTTTAAGTGTTTCTCTGCCATTGGATGTTCCTCTGTTGAGAAGTCTCTCCTTAGTTCTGTACCCAATATTTAACTGTTTTTTAATTTTATTTTTATTAATTATAGTTTATTCACTTTGTATCCCAGCTGTAGCTCTCTCCCCTGCCCCCTCCAAATTCCTCCTTCCCTCCCTCTTCTTTTCAGATACCCCTCCCCCAGTCCAATGATAGGGGAGGTCCTCCTCCCCTTCCATCTGACCCTAGTATAGCAGGTCTTATCAGGCCTGGCTTCGTTGTCTTCCTCTGGGGAATGGTAAGGCTTCTCCCTTTGATTACTTGATTTGTTGCTTTTTTATTTGTTTTTAATTTTAGTTTTTATATTAATTACAGTTTATTCACTTTGTATCCCAGCTGTAGCTCCCTCCCTCATTCCCTTCCAATCCCACCCTACCTCCCTCATCTCCTCCCATGCCCCTCTGCAAATCCATTGATAGAGGAGGTCCTTCTCCCCTTCCATTTGACCCCAGCCTATCAGGTATCATCAGGACTGACTGCATTCTCTTCCTCTGTGGCCTGGTAAGGCTGCTCACTATCAGGAGGAGGTGATCAAAGAGCCAACCACTGAGTTCATGTCAGAGACAGTCCATGTTCCCCTTACTATGGAACCCCCTTGGAGACTAAGCTGCCATGGGCTACATCTGTGCAGGGGTTCTAGGTAATCTCCATGCATGATCCTTGATTGGAGTATCAGTTTCAGAAAAGAACGCTGTGCCCAGATTTTGTGGTTCAATTGCTCTCCTTGTAGAGCTCCTGTCTCCTCCAGGTCTGTCTATCTCCCCCTTCTTCATAAGGTTCCCTGTACTCTGCCCAAAGTTTGTCTATGAGCTTCAGCATCTGCTTCGATATCATGATGGGTAGAGTCTTTCAGAGGCCCTCTGTGGTAGGCTTCTGTCCTGTTCCCTCTTTTTTTCCTCTTTGATTTCTGTCCCATTAGCCTTTCTGAGTGAGGACTGAGCATCTTACCCAGGGTCCTCCTTCTTGCTTACCTTCTTTGATTTTAGTATGTTATTCCTATATTATATGTCTAATATCCACTTATAATTGAGTATATACATGTGTGTCTTTCTGCTTCTGGATACCTTACTCACGATGATCTTTTGTAGTTCCCACCACTTGCCTGCAGCTTTCATGATTTCCTTATTTTTAATTGCTGAGTAGTATTCCATTGTGTAAATACACGACAATTTCTCTATCCATTCCTCAGTTGAGGGACATCTGGGTTGTTTCCAGGTTCTGGCTTTTAGGAATAAAGCTGTTATGAACAAAATTGAATAAATGTCCTTGTTGTGTACTTGAGCATATTTTGGATATATGCTTAGGAGGTGTATAGTTGGATCTTGAAGGAGCACTACTTCTAATTGAGAGAGAACCAGATTGATTTCCAAAGTGGCTGTACAAGTTTGCATTCCCACCAGCAATGGAGGCAGGGGGGTTCCCCTTTCTCCACAATCTCTCCAGCATGTACTGACATTTGAGTATTTGATGTTAGCCATTCTGATGAGTTTAAAGTGAAATATCAGGGTCGTTTTGATTGGCATTTCCCTGATGACTAAGGACATTGAACATTTCTTTAAGTATTTCTCTGCCATTCGTTATTCCTCTATTGAGAATTCTTTGTTTAGCTCTGTACCCATTTTTAATTGGATTACTTGATTTGTTGCTTCTTAGCTTCTTGAGGCCACAGAGGAAGACAATTCAGCCAGTCCTGATGATACCTGATAGGCTGGGGTCAGATGGCAGGGGAGGAGAATATCCCCTATCAATGGACTGGGGGAGGGTCGTAGGAGAAGAAGAGGGAGGGAGGTTGGGATTAGGAGGGAATGAGGGTTGGACTACAGCTGGGAAACATGAATCAAATGTAATAAATAAATAAATAATTTTAAAAAGTAAACATGTAAATACAAAACTTAAAAAACTAAAAATTACCCTGCCATGAATATCACAATAAAATATCACGCATTTATGGCCTGGTAAGGCTGCTCCCCATCAGGGGGAGGTGATCAAAGAGCCAAACACTGAGTTCATGTCAGAGACAGTCCTTAGGAAACCCACTTGAAGACTAAGCTGCCATAGGCTACATCTGTGCAGGGGTTCTAGGTCATCTCCATGCATGACATTTGAAAACAATATGACATTTAAAATGAGCTCACCAAGAACTTTAAAATCACTTAGTATTTTGACGACAGTAAGCCGTAAATCAATTGCACATTTGATATTTTAGTGTGTGAAACATGTGTATCATCCAATATTACAGGTAAAAGCAGATGTTTAATATTTAGAACAATGGCTGGCACTGATGGAATTGTCTTGTGAAATCTAGGGACTCTTTATTATCTCCAAATTAAACCACAAGTTGTTCACAGGACCACAAGGAATCTTCATGTCTAGAAAGTTCACATTACTGTGGAACGTTAGAACAGGTGTGTGAAACTTCCTTTGGTTTAAAAGCGGGACCTTGAGCAAAGCTGTTTCTATGAACTTTTTGCCAAATCACACATCTGCATTCCCTTCATCTACAGACATTTGTGTAGCCCAGGAGATACCTTGATTTCTGGTAACCTAGCTTTTGGATATAGGAAAAGCTGAAAAGGAAATCCCAGAAAGGGTTAAAACATGCAGCTGAAAGTCTGCTTTTCTATAGATGTGATGGCTATTCTTTACGAGGTAATGTTGCTGTTCTATCTTAATCAACAATTGCTTGGCAACCTTATTTGTATTAATGAAAATGATTAAAATGAGAGGTTGACTGAAAACTGTAGCCTCAAATTTTTCACTAAACCTGCTTTATTTAGGGTCCCTAAATGCTTCTTCCTCCTTTCTACCCACTGACCAATGATAGAGGAGAAAGAATGATATTAGGTGAAGGGGGTTGTGGACGTTTTTAGAATTAGTTCTTTGGAATGAGCCCACTCTTTGCTATTTGCATACCAGCAGTCCAGTCCAAAAGCCAACACCAAGCAGCAACATGAATCAGCATTATTCAGAAGATCAGGACAAGTTAGCAAAAGTGGCAAGACTCAGTTGGATTTCCATGAAAAGTTCTCTGGACGGTTTCTCTCATGATCATGAAGATCAGCCCAGCAATGTCGATCCAAAAAGCATGTTTCAGTACCTGTGAGCTTCTATACATCTCCTCTCCTCAGAGTACACCCATGGATGTTCTTAGCTAGCCAAAGTCATGCCCCTCTCAGGAGAGAGCTCACAAAATCTATGTGTACCCTCTCACTAGCCAGCCTCCAGAAAACCATCACATGCCTTCTCACAAGACAGCTTCTAGAAAAATGTCACATGAGTCAACTGTGTCTTCAAAGAAACCTGGAACTTCCAGTTCAGGAAACAAAGTATGCAAACAAAGCTGAAGAGTTGGATTTTGATACTGCTTATTATTATTCATTTATTTTTTTAGTGCTTATTAGGATGACAATAAGTACCAGGTGTGGTTTTGCATTCTTGCATTCTGTTTTTTTTTCTTTTTGTACAGAGATGTAAACAAAGCAGGCTACTGCCCATGCAAAATGTTCACTATGACATGTGGTGCTGTGGAATGCGTGGTGGGCACAAACATGTGCACATATACAGACAAATATATAAACAACAATATTCATAAATAATACTATCAGTCTGAGTTAATATAGTAAAAGAAAAGTAAGACTCTGGAAAGACTGTCTCAGAGATACTCTAATATTTATGGATGTGATCAACAGCAGCCTTTTTGAGGAAGTGACATTCCAGGAGATCAACAAGGAATAGTTGGTGAAGGGCATAGCTACTTCTAGACATGTATAGTTACAAAAAATAAAAATAATAAAATAAAATAAAAACCTATCACAAGAAACTGCCTCAAAGACTGACAAGTCCCTTTGTTATTCTAGGGGTCTAAAATCAAGAGTGAGGCCATAAATAGAACATATGAGCTTTCTTTCTAGATCCTCTTTTTTCCTTAAAGGATTATTCTAAAATCAACTTTGCTTACGTTTCAGAATTTTGGTTCCCACACACAGCAGTGAGCTGTTGCGGATTAAATGTGGAATGTTTCCCAAAGGCTCTTGTTTTAAATGCTTGGTCACAATTTGTGATGTAATTTGGGAAGCTCTGGGTATTTC
The DNA here is from genome assembly GCA_028658305.1 of Pachyuromys duprasi. Taxonomy (NCBI): domain Eukaryota; kingdom Metazoa; phylum Chordata; class Mammalia; order Rodentia; family Muridae; genus Pachyuromys; species Pachyuromys duprasi. The sequence goes on from CM053744.1 coordinate 39,039,445, forward strand.
TGGAAGTGGTAACCAGCTGGAGAAAGGAGATCACTGACAATGTGTCATTGTGGGTATATTATGGCTGTCCATTTTGAGCCACTGTCTTTGTTCCATTTCCCATCATCCCTTGCTTCCTGTTCTTGCCAGCATGATGGCCTCTTAAGGTACGTAGGTTCAAACAATGAGAAACTATGCCCTTTGAAATTGTGTGTCAAAATTAGTGATTTCTCCCTCAAGTTGTTTCTGTCAGGTGTTTTGTCACAGAGATCTAAATGTAATTAATACATCCTGGCTAGCCACCCTGAGTTTGCCCACATTCTAAGGGCCCACTTGAGTTCATCAGATCCTTCTTTCCCATACCATTTGTTAAAGCAACAGACTTACTATTTACTCAATCTGTAAATCCTTAAATTATTTGTCTGTACTTAAGCAAATGCATTTTGAAAGAAAATGTGCTGTTATTTCTCTGTGTGGAAACTTTCATAAATATAGAGGAAAATAATTCTATTGTATTTTTTTTACTTTATTGTATTCTTTCTAGTCATATTTGTTGCTGAAGATTTTATCTATCAGTTTTTAATTTTTTTTTCAAAACCAGGGTTTTATAGTGGTTAGCCACATAATACCAACTTTGGACATAACCAATCAGAAGCAGTTACAAAACCTTTACCAGCATGTTCAAGTAACCAGTGATTAATTATGAGCAGGCCCTGGAATATGTTATAAAAGCAGTGTCTTAAGATGATCAGATGGAAGGGGAGGAGATCCTCCCCCATTGGTGGACTTGGAGGGGGCAGGGAGGAGATGAGGGAGGGAATGAGGGAGGGGGCTACGCATCGGATGCAAAAAACCTAACCTGTGATTGATATAAAAATAAATAAATTTATTAAAAAAACAGTGTCTTTACTAATGCTTTTATTCCTCTTCCTTTACGTGTATAGAAGAAAGATGGTGAAAGAAAGAAAGAAGGAAGGAAAGAAGGAAAGAAAGAAAGAGAGAGGGGAAGGAACAAAGGAAGAAAGAAATCCTGAAGAGAAGATTCAGAGGCAGAAATATGCTCTTCAGACAATGGTAGAAATGTGGTAGACAGCCCTTGCATGGTGTGGTGATCAGAAAAAGAACTTGTGAGGGGAGATGTGGCTGTCTCACATAGGGAGAGCAGTGTAAAGTGACCTGCTTCCTCTTACTAATTTAGACAGGACTATACCACTCTCTTTAAAATGTCACTTACTACTACTTTTTTCCAATAGCCAATGACACAACAGACCAATTTCAGACTTAGAATGTTTAAGCCCATATAGAGGTTCCCCATGGCCCAGACTTTCTGGGATACTGATTTCTAGCCTATGGGACTAAAGGGTGGTGCTGGGTTAAGAGAACTCCAGGGGTGGCCATCATTATCCAGAAAATGACTAGTTCCAATTCCCAGAATTAGTACCATGTGGTTACTGGATCAAAGGCCTCAAAAGTGAAGCCACGGGCTCCTCAACTTCATCTTTTTATCTGAGGCTTCCTTCTAAATCTTTCACAAGTACTAGATAGATCTGGTTTACAGCAGGACAACTTTTGTGTGATAACAAAGCAATGAAATCATTAATTTATGCACTGAGTCATACATTTGCCTTTAGATTCTATTCTAGGTTCGTGCTTTTTGAAATTCTTGGAAACATGCCCCAAACAGATTTCATCACCCTATTGTATGCAGATAAAAGGAGACTCACAGAAGTGGTGAACCTCCAAGGGTTTGTGAGTCACACGGATAATAATCCAGGGGCAGGTCACAGATCCATTCAGGATAGGGAGTACCTCCTCACTAAATAAGAGAGCTAAACAAAGGGAAGATGCCTGTTCAAACTAACACGTTGGAAATTCTAGTGGCTTAGAATGCTGTCCTAAGCAGAACATGAACTGGCTAACTTATTTCCCAGTCCTCTTCATTTCACATTTTTAAATTTCTGTTCCTAATATTTGCTTAATGCCTATTTTGTGCTAATAATCTAAAATTTTTAATTTAAATAAAAATGAAATTGTTGTTCCATAAGAGCCCACTGGCAGGTCTTTACACCCTTAGATATGTGCTTAGGACCTTATTATTAAACTGATCATCTATTTACTAAATCATAAGAAAAAGTGGTTTGCTAACTATTGTTTAAAACGAATATTACTTTTTTCTGAGTTATTGCTTGGGAATAAGGAGAATGTCACCAATGCATGCAATAATTCCAAATTTCCAAGTGTTGAAATGATTGAAGTATTGTAGTTAAACTCATTAGACTTGTAATGAAAATAGTATTTTTGTCTTAAAACCTAAATATTTTTAGAGAAGAGTTATGTGTCTAATAAAAGGCAGCACTATTACTTGAACAATGAGGCAAAATTATATCAAACATGAAATTACTTATGTTGGAGTTGTCAAACTCTGGAATTCTTGACAAGTACAATCAAATTTCAAATATCATTTGATACATAGTTCATATCCAATTGCCCTGAGTAATTGAGATTGTCAATTTCACTGGGTTAAAATATGCCTAGGAGGTTAGGGAAGCATACCCGTTCATTTGTCTGTGTGGATATTTTCATATACAGTTTAAATATGAGGGCCCTGACTTCCTCAAAGGATTAAGGTACTAACAGAAATGTGCCTTTAGTATCCTACTGGGAAGTGGTTGGATTATGGGACTGAGAGCATGAAGGAAGGAAGCAGGTCACTAGATATGCATCCCTGAGCCTCTGTCCTGCTCTTGTCCTGGTCCTTTCCTGTTGTGGTCGCTGCTCTGCCTTCTTACTGCGATGATGTAAACGAACCTGTTCCACCACATCCTCCCTGTCGTAGACTGACGTTGAAGATTGTGCACAAAATAAATCTCTCCTCTCCAAGATGATTTCTTTTGAGTGTTTGTTCACGGTAATGGTAGTATCACGACATCAAATATATATATATTTCACAGTTATGTGAATTTGTATTCTGAACAAAATATTTAATAGCTGTTTTATATCTTTCTTTTCCAATATTAAACTAGTTAGTTTACACAAAATTCCATGTATCCATTGGAAAAGTAGTTATGTTGTTGGTTTATTTGGGGGTCAGGAACACTCAATCCAGCCTTTGCCTAAAGAAAACTGTGGTGTGTCAAGATGTCTGTCATCTGTGTGAGTTCGGGAAATAACAAACAACCAAACAAAAAAAAGGAGTAAACTGATTTCTAAACAGATAAAGTAATTAGAGAAATAAGGGTTGAATCTTCTCTTCCACTGTTCTAGGGCCTGAACTTGGGTAAGCAATAAAGGTATTCATAAGATAACTGCTACCTTCTTGTGAACCCTGTGTAAACCTAGTAGATACAGAAAAAGGAGTTTGTTTCTTTCTCACCATTGCTGGTAAATTAGAGACTGTTATTTATGTTGTACATTTGTTGAAATGAATTCAATAGAGGTCAAAACAGCTACCTGAAGTTAAAAATCAATTACATGTAGGAGTACTTTTTATAAAAAGGATTGAATGTATTGTTTTTAAACTTTAGCTTTAGAATTGAGGTATCTGCACCCTGAACCTTAATCAGTTTTGCCTGTGTGAACCAGTGAGAGATAGTGTTACTGGATATTTGATTACTCTGTGAACCCCAAGATTCTGAACTGGAAAAACCTGTTATAGTTGTGGTGTGGCTCAGCCCTAGAACACACCTTTAATCCCAAAACTTTCTGTAAATAAGATGAAAAAAAGTCAACCATAGCTCAAGAGGTAGAGCAAGCAACCAGTTGACATGGAGTAAACATAGGAAAAAAAAAACAAAGAGAAAGAAAGAGAGAGAGTCTGGAGTACACATAGAGTGTCACAAAGAAAATAGACAGGAGAGACATTCAGTTTAAAGGGTTTTTAAGACAGCATGGAGAAGGAAAAGGGTCTATTTCCTTCTGAAATGTCAGCTGAGTAAGAGGGTCAGCTAGGTGCTTTCTCTGCTTCCCTGAGGTAGTAGGTTTTCATCCCAGCATCTGGCTCCTAAGCCTTTATTGATAAAACTGATAAAATCTTATTTGTAAACAGGATGGTATGCATTGACTAACACTTCCTAAAAGTTTAAAGAAAATGCAGTAATTCTTCAGCTATAGGAAAATCAACACTTCCCATTTAAGCAGATGGACTGGAAATGTTTACCTCCACACCATAAACTTGAAGGACTTCTATCTACTGAGGAGGATTCTTTGTTTTTATACATAAAGAAGATGACATATCAGACTTCTCTATGAAACATAATATGAACACCTATGGATTGCCTAACTGCACCTCTTTATATTTGATATTAAAAATTCACAAATGGGGTTTCCATCAGTACGAGTCACAGTGCTGGCTCCGAAGCCACTTTGGACCTAGCAGGGAACCGAGTCCTCTGAGCTTTGATGCCAGAGTATTCTAAAACCACTAGTAATAAACTAAGCAAATAAACACGAGGAAGCCTCTATTGCCTTCCAAGTTCTCAAACCCAGTGTATCAGCTAAGCTACCAATCCTGAGGAACAACTGTTTCCATTGACACCATCAGCTTTAGTTGAGAGGGTGAGGCTCATGGTCAGGGTGAGATTGCCTAAATTCTTTCCCATGCACCCCTTACATGCATTCCTGTAATTCTTTGGGGAGACATTTAGCTTTTCAAGACTACAATATACTTCACTGTAAAACACACTTTGAGTTCTCCCAGAAATAAGACGTGTGTTTACATGTAGTCAGAGTATTCAAAAGTTTTGCTAGTTTAAGGAAATAATCAATACACCAAATGACACTTCCTTTCTAGTTTTCAAAGTTTTTTATATGCTAGAGTAAATTTTATATGTATTAAGTATCTTAATAAAGCAGAGTCTGTATTAATCTTGAAAACCAGAGGTACCTATCCCAAATGAGATGTTTTTTTAAAGTTGGAAGAGAACGGTGAAAGCCAGTGACAAGAAATTGTTGAGTTTGGGTGCCCACTTGATAATCTCTCTGCTCACCCCCCGCTTCTCTACATTACACACATGTGCTTATGAGTTCTTACTTGATAATAACCCAGCTGTGAGGACATCTCTAATTTACAGGACTCCCTAAATTTAACTAAGCTTCTTTCCTCCAGTCTCATTCTCTTTTCTTCAGAACATAATCTCAGGTATCAAGATCGCAGTAGTCTTCTTTAGGACTATGGATTTTAGTATGTTTATCCTATATTATAGGGCTAATATCCACTTCTAAGTGAATATATACCCTATGTGTCTTTCTGCATCTGTAATACCTCATTCAGGAGGATCTTTTCTAGTTCTCTTCATTTGCCTACAAATTTCATGACTTCTTTGTTTTTAATTGCTAGGTAGTATTCCATTGTGTAAATATACCACAATTTTTGTTTCCATTCTTAAGGAAGATTCTTAATCCTCATTCAGAAGGGACAACATTAGGATAGACATTGGAAGTGGGAGAAAAGAGGGAACAGGACAAAGAGCCTCAGAAAGACTCTACACAGCAGGGTTTCAAATCAGATGCTGAGACTCACACCCAAATTTTGGACAGAGTGCAGGGAATTTTGTGGAAGAAGGGAGAGATAGAAAGATCTGGAGGGGACAGGAGCTCCACGAGAAGACCCAACAGAGCCAAAAATCCTGGGCCCAGGGGGTTCTGAAGAGACTGATGAATCAACCAAGGACCATGCATGGAGAGGAGCTAAACTTCCTGCTCAGATGTAGCCCATGGGCAGCTCAGTCTTTACAGGGATGCCCCTTGTAAGAAGAGCAGGGGCAGTCTCTAGCATGGCCTGCTCTTTGATGACATTCCCCTGGGGAGGTGATCTTAGTAGGCCACAGAGAAAGAGGATCCAGATAGTTCTGATGAGACCTGATAGGCTAGGGTGAGATAGTAGGAGAGGAGGACCTCCCCTATCAGTAGACTAGGGGAGGAACATAGAGGGGAAAAGGGAGTTATGGTGGGACTGGGAGGAAATGAGGAAGCCAGGATACAAAGTGAGTAAATTGTAAATAATAATAATAATAATAATAATAATAATAATCAGGGTGGTCCACATTTTTTCAGAAAAGAAAGTTTAAAATTATAATGGTGAAGTGAGCTTGCCTTTCCATTCGCTGTTCAGGCAGGAAGTCAGTCATCACTCCGCCATTCAGTCTGCTTTGTAAAATACAACAGTACAGACTCCGGCAAGTGAATGTATGCTTTTGAATTTACGCCTGTGACACATTTCCAGACTTCTCTGGCAGAGATTTTTCTCAGTCTTAAAAGAAGATTACTGGGGGAGATCCAAGATGGCTGCCACGAGAGAACACTGTGTCTGTGGAGTAGGAGAGCAGAAACAACACAACGACCAGGAGACTGAACTCTGGGACCTAAAACGCCAGCATTGTGAGTGCCAGGTGAGCGGAACTCCCACAGTGAGAAAATCAAGTGGGAAAACCCTAGGGACACCCAGTTATTACCTGGAAAAATTTCCCTGTGACCAGCTGCGCACAGCTCTGATCTGGACTAGCGGCCGCACTGGGTGCCCGCACCCGCCATTGTAGACTGGATCACACAGTCTCGCGGGCAGTCTCCTGAGGAGCCGGGCACCCTTTTCACTTAACTGCGCCCTACGAGCGCACACTGCACCCGGGTTCTGCTTCAACCCACGGGTGTGCTACAGGCTCAAACCGATCACCCCAGACTGAGTGGATTGGGGGACCCTTTTGACCAGTCCGCACACTGCGGGGGCGCGAGCCAAACGCTTCCTCCAGCAAAAACTCAGTCAGTGTGTGAGTCCACGGGCAGATCTAGGAGGAACCCGAGTTCTGCCTCAACCCATGGGTGTACGGCAGGCGCGAACCGATCACCAGAACCACCACAGACTGAGAAGTTTGGGGGACCATTTTGACCATTCCCCACACTGCTAGGGTGCTCGCCAAACGCTTCTGCCAGCAAAAACTCAGTCAGTGTGTGAGTCCGCCGGCGGATCTGGGAAGAACCCGAGTTCTGTCTCAACCCACGGCTGAGAGGATCCTGGGACCATCTTGACCAGACCGTACACTGAGGGCGAAAGCTGCACGCATCCTCCAGCAAAAACCCCAGTTCGGGTGTCTGTCCACGGGCCAGACAGAGAAGGCCTCGGGCACCATTTCAGACAGCCCCGCATACAGCGGATGCACACCAACCCAAACCCACTGTGTGTGCCCCAAATATCATCTCAGACCATGGTGCATAGCCCCTGGCACAGAAGGAGGCGCCAAATCTCCATTCCAGGGGAGAGCCCTTAGCAGCAATCCCAGGGCAGAGTCCACAGCCACCAGCTGACATCTCAAACCTGGACACTCAGACT
>CM053744.1:39047244-39144456 GCA_028658305.1 Pachyuromys duprasi
CCCCTGTTGGTGGACTTGGAGGGGGCGGGGAAGAGGGAGATGAGTGAGGGAGTGGGAGGGTAGGAGGGAATGGGGGAGTGGGCTAAGCCTGGGATTCAAAGTACCTAACCTGTGATTGAGATAAAAATAAATAAATTAAAAAAATTATAATTGTGTTCTTTAATAAGTCATCAAGTCTAAAAACTTTATCATGTCAGCTTGGTATCATCCATATCAAATATTTACTGTTTTTTCAAAACAAGAAAGCAAGAGCCCTGCCTTCTTTTTTCATTTTCTTAAAGAATTTAATCATTTATAAGATATCTGATCATTAATTTGTATGTTTTATTTACATTTAACAGTTTACAAGTAACTTTTATAAGAATAAGATTTTATAATTTTTTCTCTATTAAATTTGAGTCTTTTTTATTAATTACACTTTATTCACTTTGTATCCCCCCCATAAACCTCTCCCTCCTCCCCTTCCAATCCCACCTTCCCTTGCCCTTCTCCAGGCATGCCTCTCCCCAAGTCTACTGATAGGGGAGGTTTTCCTCTCCTTTCTGATCTGCAGCCACTCCTGATGAGAGCTGATAAACTAAGTTTGAGTCTTCACAATTATAATTTTAATTGAATCTTTTTGTATGTAAATCAATTTTAAACCATAGATATAGTCCATTGAGAGACTGAGACCTTAAATACACACACATGGATATATACATCTGTATATGTGTACATATCCTTTTATATTGTACTTTTACAAAATAGCAGTTTTTATATGACTCAGTTATTTTGAAGTGCTAGCATTTAGCAAAGAGCCCTGACTTCTTACATTCTCATAGGTGATCAGAAAAGGCCAAAGAGAAATGGCCATAAAGAAACTAACTTTTATGAGTAACCATTGACGCTCAGGAGACTGGCCATTAACTTACCATGTAAAGTGGGGTGGAGCATATTTTGTTTGTATGAACACTAAAAGGCAGCCAGTGTAGTTTCAGCACCAGGTATGTATAGCAGGTTGGATAAAAAAAAAAAAAACTGCAGAGATTTACAGGATCATATTCTAACAAAGCAATTAAGCAAAGGAATCAAAATTCATCTTATGTCTTTGGGAAACAGAAAGGGGGCTTTAATTATAGACCCCTGTGATCTGGGTTATTTTCTAAAAATAACACAGTTTCTTCTCCATGGAAAAACAAAACAAAACAAAACAAAACAAAAAAACTAAGTGAAAGTAAGTCTTGCAGACCACAGTTGATTGTAGCACAGACCCGCACTGTTGTGACTGAAAAAAACAAAACCAAAGCCAAAAAACAGCCCATTCTTCTTCTCCATCTCAGTTCAACTGAATTTCACGATCTCACTTTATGTTATTTTGGTTTTTACTAGATATATGCCCTGTCCTATTTCTGCACATATATGTTTCTAATCTGGCTGAACCTACTTGTCCCCTAGAGCATGGGACCCTTCCTTCAAGAGTCTAGTTTCTCCTTGCCTCTTTTGAGGAACTATAAAGACATTCATAAAATAGGAAAGTATGTAGCACAAAGACCCAAATTCAAACATTCCTCTCTACACCACACCTGACGAAGACCCCTGTATTCATTGGGCATCATGAATCCATATCTTTAATATGCTCTCCAATAGATGTAAGCAATCTCCCTTTATGTTCCCAAGTCAGCTCAGGACCTCTGACAAGAACAACTGTAGTAAAACTAGATTCCATCTTCCCATCTTTTTCTTTATGTTCCATCACACTTGTTCTTCCCTCAGCATTGCATTGTCTTGAGAAGCAGGTGATCAAACATTAAGCAGGTAAATAGATGACAACAAAAATGCACATTGGACTACAAATGAGAAGGAAAAAAAACATTGTCAAAGAAGGTAGTAAGGGTTATACTTTAAGTAGCTACTGCATGGCATACAAAATCAGATTTGAATGAATGAATGAATGAATGAATGCATCAGTAAATTGATGAATAAGTGAATGAATGATATGAAATATACCACACTCATTACCCAAGGACAGATAGAACACAGCAACGTTCCTTTTCATGTTTGTATGCACAAGTATCATAAGGCTATGATTGTTTTATAACCAAAACATAAAAGACCACTTAAGCTAAGATTGCTTTTAAGGCAACATGTTTCAAATGAAAAAAGATTCCATGAGTTGGGAAAGACATTTTATTTCCAGGCTTCTATGAGAGTTCTACAAACATTAAGATCCTTAAAGTAAAAAAGAAAGGAATAAGGAAAAAGAAAGGGAAAACAGTCTTTTTAACTATTGAAAAGTAGGCAGTACTAGAAAAAAAATTCTTGACATAAAAACGTGAAGATGTAGTTGTCAACCCTCTTCTGATTACTTTCGTACATACGTAAAAAGAACCATTGTGATGGTGAGGTGACTTAGAGCTGAGAAAGTGATGCTCGTTTTCCTTTTGAGTTATTCAGTTATTTCAAATTCAATGGGAGATCTGCATAAACCTATCAAAATAATCTTTGGATTATAAAGTCTGTCTAAAAAATAAATGTAACCTGTGATTACAAAAGTACGGAGTCCACACATTCTTTCCTGGGATAAAAAACTTCAAAGTGGCAGTGTCCACTGAGTTTAGCCCATTTAATTAGTCAACTGATTTGATTTTCAATGCACAGTAAACTTGGAGTGTGCACACCATAGAAAACATTTCTTTCTAATGCATTTTGAATGAACCATAAAAAAATACTTATTTAACAAAGTGCCATGAAATAATTATAATAAAGTTTTAAAAAGATAATCAAATTTGTCTACAGTCCAACAACAAAAAAAGAATCATGTGCCCTATGTTTCAAGAAAAAAAGGGAAACGTTTGCAGTGTGACTCTGTATGGTGTCTTCCCAAGTATTGCTTTGTCTGGACCTTTGGTCCTCTGTACAAGTGAAATGTCCTTCACAGAAGTTCCAATTCCCAGGAATCTAGCGGCGACTGCAGAGGAGTGCAGCATAATCACAGATCAAATGGCATCAACCTTTTATGTTCAACATAGTCCCTGATCTCGTTGTGAGTGCCTAAAAGTATCTTCTAAAAATAAAGGTTTAAAAGTGAATTGCCCTTTTTCTCATCAAGACTTGAAATTTCAAATAATTTTAAGATAAAATAAAATTACTGGAGGAAAATGAGCACTTTCAATTGTCAGTCTTACTTTAGCCTCATAAAAATTACATAAGGAAAACCAGAGTCATGTTGGTTTTGACTATTCACTCCTCGAACTCCACAATGTTCAAGGCAGGGCATCAAGTCTATATCTAGAACATCAAGAAGTTTGAAAATCCCCTTGAATTTGTCTCTCATAACTATGAGTTCACAGGTTAAATGCATATAACATGTTGTAAAATCATAGGCTAATTGTAGGCTAGTCTAGATCCCTAATGTCCTTTTTTAGAAGATACACTGAGGAAAAGCCAGGATGTAAATCCAGAACATACAAAAAATAATTTACATGAAGTTACAGAATCTTATCTTTAAAAAACTCAAACATATTTGATTTAAATAAACAATAAGAGCAGCAGACTATAACAGATCATAAATAGGGTTATTAAAAGATCACAATTAAATTAGAAATATAAATGGTTCATTAGAAACCCTTATTTGTTCAATGTTAAGAATCAAACCCAGAATTAAAAAAGAATCCTTTTTTTATTTCAAAGGTTGCTTCATATATTGAAGCTCATATTAAAGCAACAGTACAATGTTCATAAAATATAAGTGTGATGCTGTAACATTTTCGTACATGTCAGAATACTGATATTTGTATGTATACTAAAATAAGAACTTTAAAATTGTACAAATAGATACATTAAAAATGACATAGAAATAGGGTGCTCCTCACTGAAACAAGACAGTTATATCTGGCACGTATTAGTTTAGGATGAAAGTAGAAGCAAAAAGATTTACAAGGATCAGCAGTAACAAGATTGATGCTCAAGAGACATAATTGTACATTGTATTGTTCATACATTGTATGGGCTTAAGCTGGCTGGATATTATATATTTCAAGTTTAAAAATGCACTACAGATAGAGTGTCCATAGTTTAAGGCGAAATTACAGCTCAAAACTGTTGTCCTTTCTAATTTTGTGGAAGCTTCTTTGACAAATTAAAATATAAAATAAGAGAGACTTAGATGTTCATACACGATTTCCCTCCATTGTAAGTTCACCGTGGACTTTTCCTTCATTTAAATATGTTGTGTGCCAAATAGTTTTCCTCTAATGAAGTTGATAAACAACTTCAATATTTGCTTTTTTTAACTGGGAAAAGGTACTTCACAGTATTTTCCACTTTGATGTCTTGAAATTTTATTAAATGTTTCCTTTCTGTAAAACTCTGCTTGTTTTAAATGAGCCTTTCCTTGATTTAAAAAAATACCTGTTTACACATCTTCTAAATTCTTGAGAATGCCAGACACAGTTCTTAAGGCCAAATTTGTATCGTTATTGTTAAGAGTCATCATCAAAAGTGTCTTTGGAGCCATACAAATCTGCTAGTTTCTTAAAACGAGGTCCCCAGTTCTGTAGATAGTCGTAGTCCAGGTCTGAATCTGTGGTGGCAGACTCCAAAGAGCTCAGGGAGCCAGCCACGGAACCCCTGCCCTCATAACCATAGATTTGGATCGAGTCATAAGGAGGGGCCGTGGGGTCATTGTCTGCCTCCTGTATTCTTGTGTTGATGAAGTCGTCCACATCCACACTGTTGGGTGCTGGTCGCAACCCAGGTCTAGGCATGTACTGATACTCAGGTTTGATGTCTTTGCGAGGGATAAATCCATTGATACCATCAGGATTCTGCAGGGTGGCTATGTCAAAGGCTTCAGTGTCTTCCTCACCACCTCCTTCATCATCATAGGTTATGATGTTCTCACGGACATCCTCTTCCTCAAACACAATGAGTGGTTCTTTCTTTTGCCTCCTCAGGGTCACAAACAATACAACAATGACTGTAGGAAAAGAGAGAGCAAGTCAGAAAAGCTGAAGCCCAACCTCCTTGGTTACTCATCCCAGATAGCTTCTACTTCAGAAGTAGAAATGGTGAGAAAATGATGACCACAGCAGAACTTCCAAAGAGTGCCACACTGACCTTTCTCTGTACCATCCACTTTGAGAGTATCATGCCCTGTGACCTGACAGGTTGGAATAGCCTTAATGTTCTGCCATTGAATCCCAATGCTATTTAAGAGTCCTCTTAAGAAACACCGAGGATTACTCTTTCTTGGAAGAGGCATATTCCTTTTCTTCTTCTAAATGAGTATGACTGGCTCTCCCAAATTTAATACTAGAATATTCAGAGAACTCGGGACCTTACTTTTTGAGGCAGAAATGTGCAGCTTCTGCACAAAAGCCTTATTCTATAATAAAAAAAAGTAAACCTTATCATAAGGTTGAGGGAGGGGACAACTATAAAAACCCTCAGAAGAAAAATATACTGCTTATTTGAACATAAAAACAGAGTGATATTTAAAAGCACAGGTGAAGCAATCCTGTCTTTCCTAGGAGAGGTATTCCATTAGGGTTGGGCACTTGGCAGAACAAGCAATCATTTATAAGGAACGCTAGTCATGTCTTAATTCTTTATTGATTCCATGTCCTCCCCACCCTCCTCAGGAGACTTCCAACAATCTTTTGTTTGAAGACTCTCCCACACACTCAGCAAGACTGAGTGGCTTGCAGCTGCATTTGGCAAATGGAGTGAGAGCGACTTTGAGTTCACATAGTTCTGAGATGCAGGGAGGAGAAACTGCCCTTAACTCATATTTCACAACGCCCTCAGCACCCCGTGACTTGTCTGCAGCATATTCATCTTCTCAAGCCCTTCCTTTTCACATTTTCATGTTGTTTGGCTAACTAGTGTGTTTGTATTGTTGTTGTTGGTTTATGTTTGGGTTTGTTTTTGTTATTCATTTAGGGAACATTTTTTGATATCACATAAGAGATATGAGACAGGGCTTGTGTTCTATGACATCATAACATTTATTATTGTATTTGTGTTTATACATATCTCTCTCCCTTCTGCATTAATTCTTGAGAGAGACTTATATCTTCTTTGGAGCACCTGTCCAGACTCTTTTATGAGCTAAAAAATCTGCTTCCAGAGATTATTCATGTCTTCCAGTATTATGTGTCTGACATTCTTGAGCAATGTCAGACATTCTGTAACCTATGTCTATAATACCTTATTTCCCAAGCATAGTATGCGTGTTTGATTGTGAATTCCTTCCTTGAACATCTGTGAATTCATCAACATAGCAATTTTGAACACATCTTTCTCTATCTCTCAGGATTTCCTGTAGGGACTGACTCCCAGATTTCACCCAGTAACTGTTGAACCAGCCTCGCTGCCTCCTTCCTATGGAGGCTGTCCTATACATTCCTTCGATAGGAGATGTATAAGTTTGACATCAGATGCCTTGATTTGAAGTCTATTGATTCTATAGGTGATGAAGCCTACCCCACCTGCAACTGCAGTAGAAGCTCATAGGCATCGCCGTAAGCCAAGACGTTCATCTGTCCATCACAGCAATAGGGATGCTTCACTCTCCCTAACCTTTCTCCATCCATTTTTATTTTTATTTTTTTAAGAGAAATCTCCCTCATTCCCCAGGTTTCTGGCTAAATTTGTTAGCTACTAAACTGTCTGAAGTGTCCCTCTATCTCAGAGATGGCATTTGCCCTACAGTCTTAGGATACCCTCAAACTGCACATCATGATGTTTCTCAGACTCTTCTGGCAAAATTTTCCAATTCATATGCTCTACCCACTGTGCAATAAAGTTCAAGAGAGGTATTACACCTTATAGTTTGTTTTAAACTATGTGAATATATACAATATCATCCTTGTAACCATCATGTACTGGGTAAATCTACTGAAGGATGTTCATTGGTTGTACCATGTGCCACATCTATCATTACCTAGAAGAATGACGATGCAGGCAAGGATGGCGATGAGTGCCCCGGTGCTCAGGCCAGCATTCAGGATGTAGGCCTCAGCATTACAGGACAACAGTGCGCCATTCACGTCACACCCACAGACTTTGATAGTGAGGGTATTGGTGCTACTCATAGGCGGGATGCCACCATCACTGATCACAATGGGCAGGAGGTAAATGTCTTGCTTCTGTCGACTGAACCCTCCACGTCGTGCATACACCCCTGCGGTGTTATCTGTATAAAGAAGAGAGACAGGGTGTGTTTTTGTCACAGGACCATACTAGTCACAGTCAATACAGCTTGCCAGCATGGAAGACATTTTCTTATTACCAAAGCCAAAGTTAGAACCCTTCTCATTTGTTCACTCATCCAGATGTTCATAGAGGCCATGGACAAAGCATGATAGGATCACAGAATTATCCCTATGTTTTGGAGCAAAATGGAAAAATTGGCTTTTTAAAGTTTGTCCTTTGTTAGTTTGTGTTTGTATTTTCTAAGGAAATTCCACATCCTTCCTCTCCTTCCTCAAGCTTCACCCAATTCACAAACACATTCATGTGCCTAGAGAAAATTCCTCAATAAAGTGTAAATACTTGATTAACCTTGCAACTGAGATTCTCTGAAATTCAAACTAGCATCAGCAACTAATTCATTAAGCATGATACCCACTTCTGATTCAGCAGTTCATCTCACTCATGTTGCACAGTCCAAGCCTGCAAAGAATACTGTGTTTTCTTTACCTAGACTTGATCATGTTTCCAAATTAAGACGTTTTCACCTCCCAAAAGAACCAGTTCAGCCCACTCTGAAGAAATTACTTGTGTTCCAAACACTCGTGCTTTCACCCCTGTCTAGACTTTTCGTGCCTCAGATAGCTAGTCTTCAGTCATGAAAGTTAGACTTCTGGCTCAAAAATACATCCCAAATTCATCCCTTAATGACACCTCCTGGACTTCTCCATTACCTGTGTCCACTGTGACTCATCATACTGTATATTCCTATTTCTACATTATATATTTCCATGGAAGTCATCCTTTAACAATCCCTCCTGGACCTGTCTTTCACTCCTGTTCCATGTGACTCATCACAGTATATATTCCTATTTCTTTAGAAGTACATATTCTACATATCTCTCAGGATTTGTTGACATAACTAATTTGACCTCAGGGAGATTGGGGATTTCTAGAGGGTAAGGAATTTTATCTGATTCACCTCAGGCTTTTTACTGTCAGACACACAGCAGACATTTAATAAATATTTGCTGAGCAAACAGTGAAATTAGGTCCTGGGAAAAGTTTAACCAAAATTCCAGATGTTGGCTTTCATATTTCTTCATGTTTTATAACCTATAGTCCCCAATGCTTCCTCATCATGTTCACTCTACAGGCAACAACCAAATACAGGATATATTACATAGTTGGAAAACATTGGTTAAAAAAATAAAGTAAAAATCTCACATACGCAGTTACCCAGATCTGCTGTTATGACCTGTCCATTTGCAGGTTGAGAAGCAATAACTTATAGCAAAAGGAATGCTAGAGCCAACAGCAAGGCCCACCACCTGGCAAGCTTAAAGTAGGTTGATGGGTCATAAATTTGTTCCTATAGAAGAAAAAAATAACCATGAAACAAAAAATAAAATAGATGGTTTTTTTTTTGGTAAAAGAAAACACAATTTATCTATCTATCTATCTATCTATCTATCTATCTATCTATCTATCTATCTATCTATCTATTTATTTTTGGCCTGTTTGGTAGATCAGGTCTTATATAAGGTTGAGCACGCAGTCTGAGTAGTGCTGAAGGTAGTCTATATTTACTTATTGACTGGCAATCTTTACGATGGTGTTTTCTCAGCCTTTGCACTGCCAAAACTTCAACCTAGTCAAGGTGCTACTTCTTTTAGTTCTACAACTTCTGTATTTTGTGTTATTAGTATACCCCATTTTTGTCATTGGAGAAAATCATACATACTACTTAAAATAAAGTGGAAAGTAAACTAACCAAAGATAAGTTAGTCTCCTGATGATGCTCTTCTGTTCAACGTAACACCAGTATCCCTCACTTAGTAATTAAATGCATACATCTAGAATAAATTATTTAAAGACATTGTCTCATTTCTAATTTTCTGTGTTCAAGTAAGACTCTCACAACTAAAAATTTACTATATTTACTCAAGCTTAATGTCTTGAAATATTATTATAGACATTATGAACAAAAACAATATTAAAAGTTCATGAAAATAAGCAAATTAATTAAGTATTTTGGTCAGAACAACTGTAATATGGATAATCTTCACAGTTGACCTTGAGTTAGCCTAGCAATGCAGGTTCTACTTTGGTACCATGTTATCATGGCTGAAGATAATATGAACTGAGCATGTTTAATTTTTGCTTTTATAAACTTTTGAAATACATAACTTAAAATCTATTTTTTCAAGAGTCTATCCACACAAGCTTGCTTCTTCAGAACACAGAAGTCAGGTTTCTACAGAGGAGCAATTGAAACTCAAATACAAGTATAAAACAGTTCTGAAAACATCAGAAATATGTGAATCCAAGATGTGTCATCCCATGTAATTCCAGCTGCTCTCAGAAACATTGACATTACAGAAAAGCTCATCAGAGTTCTAGGTTGGCTGAATCAGCTCCAGTCTCTGACTGATACAGCAGCAGGATCCCGAGAGCGTCTTTTTAAATCTCTTCTAGTAAAGAATGTTTATGCACACAGAGATTAGGATCGATTCAGGAGATAGGAAAGAAATGGGCTATGAGTTTTCCAGAAAAACTAATTGCAAGTTTCAAAGATGATTTTTTTCTATTGTTTTTGTTTTTTCTCCTAACTAAAGCCTCACTAACTCATCTTTAAAAGCAGATCTATTCATATTCCTCATGAGATATTACTAGAACTAAATAATAACATATACTCAGTTGATTGTCCTCTGTGCTCATCTTTCAGAGGAATCACTGAATCTGCCAACCAGAAACTTAGTGCCCAATGGCAAGTCCATCCATGGGCCTTAATAAAGGGTGATGGTCGTAGACATGAGACTCGTCTACCAAACTGACCTAACACTGAAATGATACAAGTTTCTTGAATCCATAAAGTGTTTTAAAGTGCACCTTACCCACCTCCCACAGGAGTCTGATCTTTTCTCACATGATCGGTTCTGAGCACCCACGCCCATGATGGTATTTCTTATGATCCATTCACAACATGGTCAGAAATAGACAATATGGTCAGAAACATGAAAATCAGTTCTCAATGCACTTGTGGCGAAAAACACAAGCAATGGTTAAACACATTTCTGGGAACATTCTAAGAATGACCATGTATACTTTTCATCTGACTTATTCTAAGAAGCTGGCTGCTCATACTCAGTCTTTGAGAATGCCCTTAGGTTGGATTTATAAAAGAAAAAGAAGGGGTTAAATCGGGGCATATTAACACAAAAGCATATATTTCCACACGGTAACTAAGAGGAACCATAAAAAGATGAATATTGCATTAATTTTAAATGTTGCAGTTTGAGACCTCCCAGATTCTTTTCCTATTTATGAAAAGTCTGTAAAGATAAAAAAAAACAGTCAGTTTTAGGGATCAAATAGAAGTACTTCACATCTCAAATCTCCATATTTGGTATCTGATTTTATACATGAAATTAATATATTTAGAATTAATGTTTCTTCCATTCACAAAAGAACTTCAGTATGGTGTCAGCATGTTGAGCATGCCAGGAAAATATTAATTCTTTTCTGGAAATTCTTCTTTTTTAGTAGGAGACTAATGGGAATGAGAAAGTCATTGGCAAGGATATTAAAGTGTGTTCTTGGAAATGCCAGGAAAGCTTCAAATGCAATTGCCTACACGGAAGTGCTTACACTCCATAAGTAGGAGATTGGTTTTGCTACAGTTCTAGGCTATACATTTCTCCAGGATAAGAAAATGTTTTTAAACAGGAGAGGAGATGAGGGAGGGAAGGTATGATTGGGAGGGAATGAGGGAGGAGGCTACAGCTGGGATACAAAGTGTATAAACTGTAATTAATATAAAATTTAAAATTTAATTTAAAAACTTTTCCCCACTTAGGCAAAACTTTGCAAATGTTGTCATTGTTTACTAGTATATGTCATGGGCAGATTGTTGTGTTTCTATAAATAGAAAAAATAAATTCAGGTTTCAAATTTTTTTGTCTAAAACATGGACTCTTAATTACTTGGTGCTTTTACCTGCACACCGATATAAAAGATGACTTAAGACTATGATGGCAGCAATTGTTCCCAGAAGAAACAAGAAGCTGTGCACTCCTGGGGTGGGAGATTATGCTGGAGGAGCTACAAAATTAAAAACACCATAAAAGAAACATGGCAACAATACTTGCCTCTGCATAGCTGCCTATGAGACACCTATATGCTTATTGCCTGTTGGCAATGACAGAACATGAATCCTCAGTTTTCTAGCTTTCTTATGCTACACTCAGCTAAGAGAGTTGTTAATTTTCCTTCACACTGGAGGAGTGCAAAATGCAGGAAAAAAATATACTATTTAAGTACTTCATACACAAACACAAGAATAGGAACCATGAACTCCGTGGAACACCAACATTTAGAGACAAATAAGACATCTAAAGAGTTTATGCCAATTGGTTAAGACAGTGGCCAGAGGGAATTTAGAAAGAATATGTCTAAGATACCCATTGGCTTTGCTTACTCACAACCATTAAGGAAAACAGTACACTAGCAATGGAGTTAATCAGTAGAATGGGAAAAATAAAAATTCCCCAATATCTACCATACATGATGCAGGAGATAATAATGGTGGTAAAATTTCTAGGCCATAGCCAGTCATGAGTGGAATTTATGAAATGACTGACAAACAAAAGAATACATAGTATGCAGATAAAAGGCTGAAATTGAAAGCAGACACACAAAGAAGAAAAAAATAGGTGAATATTGTTGTTATTTTTTAAAAGATTTATTTGTTTATTATGTAAACAGGAACTCTCATGGACACTGAGCTGTCCACGGACTACATCTGAGCAGTTCCCCAGTAAGGAGAGTAGGGGCAGTCACTGGCATGAACTACATTACCTGCTCTTTGATCAACTAGCCCTGGAGAGGTGACCTTACTAGGACACAGAAAAAGAGGATCCACACTGTCCTGATGAGACCTGATAGACTAGGGTCAGATAGTAGGAGATGAGGACCTCCCCTATCAGTGGATTAGGGGAGGGACTTGAGGGGGTAGGAGAAGAAAGGGTGAGACTGGGAGGAGATAAGGGAGAGGGCTACCCTGGAATACAAAGTAAATAAATCTTCAGGGAAACAGGGACTGTTTCAGTCATGATCTTGATGGCTGACTCTTTGACCCTCCCCCATGCAAGCCAGGGAGTGACAGACTGGCTAGATCCCAGGGGAGGACATTGCAGCCAGCCCTGAGGAGACAGGATAAGCTGGGGTGGGATGGAAGGGAAGGAGGTCCTCCCCTGATGGTGGACTTGGAGGGGGCTGGGAAGAGGGAGATAAGGGAGGGAGTGAGAGGGTAGGAGGGAATGGGGGAGGGGGCTATGCCTGGGATTCAAAGTACCTAACCTGTGATTGAGATAAAAATAAATAAATTAAAAAAATAAAATAAATAAAATTTCTAATAGAACATAAAAAAACAAAGTAAATAAATTTTAATTAACAACAATAATAAAGTAAAAATTGCAGAGAAGACAACAGTCAAATGTGTTTAGTGAACATGATCATAGCTAGAACGCATTCACATCAGCATTCTGAAGCAGATAGAAGTATATGACATGCTGAGTGAAAAATAATTACGTTGTTTAAGTTGCTTTTTTATTTTAAAAATAAAAAGAAAACAGCTAGAAGGGAATACAAAACAACAGTGATTGCTTTTGAGAATATACCATCTTGTTATTCTTAATCTTATTTCTGCTGTGTATGTTTTATAATTTCTCTACAAGGGATAAGTATTAATTATGCAACAGAAAACATCATAAATTTTTGCAAATATATTTAACTACAATTATCATGGCTATGATTGAAATGAAAATCAAAGTCATTTTTCATTTTCTCTTCATGCATTTCTGGAATCCTAGGCTGATGTACAGAACTGCAATTCTTTTTTATTTTTTAAGTTCTAATTTAAACTATGGAGTAAACAAACATGGACTAGAATTAACTACAAAATACTATGGTTTTCTATGTAATTTCCAGCATATCACATGCACCAAACTATAACTTCCAAATATTTAGACTTAATTTCATGACTGACTGGGAGTATGACCCTGGACAGATCACTGCTTTTTGGCAATTCATGTTCTTGCCTCATTTCAAATTGTGATTAAAGACATAAAACATATCCTTATAAGATCTTTAAAGAATTGCATGAACCTGGATCTGAAAAGAGTTTATAAACCAGTGAAGAGCCGAATAGATGAGAGGGATTATTCCCTCTTTTCCATCCTTGTACATTTCTTATCCATTATGCATTTCTTGTGTTTTTAGAGATGTCATAAGTCTGATGTTTTCAAAGTAAGTGCATCACAAAACCTCAGTGGACTGGCTCATTATCTGCCCAAACAACTCCATTCTAACATTAATAGATGAGGGTAGATTTACGTGTTGAAGAGCCATTTGTGTTCTACTTTCTTAATACCTGCTGATCCAGCTTTGAAGCTGAGATTGCAGGATGAAGTAAGATGAAATAAAAGGCTGATTTGTATTAAGATGCTTTCCTCTTGTATTTCTAAAGATGCTTAGGATGACTTTTGGCAAACACAATAGTGATTATTTACATGGCATAATGGAAGTAAACACTCAAGGAGAAAGTAACTTGTACTCAGCATGCACCAAACCATTATCTAGTGTTTTCTCTGGAAAATAGTCTCTGCCGAGAAATTCGGTAACTCAGTAGGCTATTAATAGGATATGGAATGTGATTATTCCTTTTGGATTACTTCAATATGTAATTACTTTTAGGAGCCAGCAGAAAGAAACTCTATTAAATGATAATTATAGAACTGTATTTGCTTTAAGGTTCTGTAATAGCACTAAACATGGGAATTTTCATTAACTGTTTGCCATAGTTAATAAAGTAATTTTTCTTAAGAAGTAGCAATTCTCTGCAATGGTATAGCTCAACAGTAGGATCAGTCTCCTAAAAGAGAGGGCAGGAGAGAAGGATTGTGTGCTTGCCTGGCTCATTGGTGGTAATATAATCTCTGTGAAATTATAGATGGCATTCACGAGGTACTGTGGCAAAATAAAATACTCATAAACCTCTGGAGAACAATATGCCACAGTACAGTATTTACAGAGGATAATCGAGACAAAATACTATTTCACATTGGAAAAAAGAGAGAGATTGAACAGGTGATGAAGCTAAACTACCCCACAAAGTAAAGCCTAGAGTAACCTGCTGTTTGCAGGAGACACACTATAAATGCAGATCTTGCTGAGAACAGAGTGAGGCATTAGGCTTCAAATGTAATTTGAGGATTATATCAATACAGAGATAAAAATATGAGCACAAATATTTGAGAAAAGAGACCATAAAAGCAGCAGAGACATAACAAACATATGAGATTCCCCAGAGTTTTCTGGACAACTGATCACGTCGCCTCACTGCTGACAAAAGGTGAGTGAAAACTGATATTAACACTGAAAGGCAAAAAGAAAATGAGCTGTCAATCCAGAGTAGTATAGGAAAGATGGAAACTGGTAATAGTAAAGGCAAGGATTCTCTTGTACTAAGATACAGACAAACGGATATCTTAGAAAGTCTCACAAAATCTCTATGTATACCTCTCTCAACTTAGCTAAGTACACATTATATTAGGTTCTCATCTGCACTCCAGTCTCTCCGTACTGAAGAAACATTCTATCAAAAGTAAGTTTCTATATTAGTCTCTGTGCTAACTGAATATATGTCTCCTTTACTAAAAACTCCTGTCTATATAGTGTTTTCCAAAATCAATCATGTCTCTCTCTCTCTCTCTCTCTCTCTCTCTCTCTCTCTCTCTCTCTCTCTGTGTGTGTGTGTGTGTGTGTGTGTGTGTGTATGTCCACACCATCTTCTATATTGTGGAGTGAACCTTTGAACTTAGTGTCTCTTGCATAGCATGCAAACACTCTAGGGGTCAGCTATATCTCAAGACCTTTTAGTTAATTTTATTTTGAAACAGATTCTTATTACGTTATATAAGCTTTCCTTGAACCTACTCTGTAGTTCAGGAAGTCCTTGAATTTGAAATCCTCCTGTCTCAACCTTCAGAGCATGAGCAATTATAGGCCTGTGTCCTAGATCTGGTTCAATTATTCTTTGAATGAGCTTATTGCTACACATAAAGCCAAGAATGTGCAAGAAAATTCCTAGGTTAAAGTCAAAATAAAAGGACGAAAATAAAAGATGCTATTTGGAAATGATTAAGGTCATTTTTAAAGTGAACCCTTGCTTTACTGTAAGGTTCCTTTGAAACATGTCTGCAGATGGCTTGCCTAGTTTTATCTGAGAAAATAATGTATTGGGAAGGAAAAGCCCCTGTCACAATACCTAGGGCATTTTCCCTCATAAACTCATATTGATATACGTTTAATTTATAAGATCCATAATTAAAGGTTCTAGGTAGTTCACAAAATATTAAAGTATGTCAGTATTCCCCCCAGATCCAAGTAGCATAAGCAATATGGCTCTATTTTAATAGCAGCACAGAAAGAAGTTAAAGCAGTAGCATCAAACTGTTTTCTATTTGGATCTTTGACTTTAGAAAAATTGTTAAATTGTTTTGTGCTTCATTTTCCTCACCTGTAAAATGGGAATGATAATAATAACCCCTGCCTGTGGTAAAATAAAAATTGAGTGAACACAATAGGGGAGGAATCTCAATATAGTGCTAGGGTCATGGCGACTGGCATTCTGGTACTGATGGCGGTCATAACGGTGATGGGAAATTAACAATGTTCCTTTACTTTAGCTTGAGATCTCTGTTCTTAGTCATAAGGAAAACAACACACCTGCATTGTTTACGTTGACAGCATGGGGCTATTACTATACCTATATCAAGAAGGCCTACCTCTGTTTCTAATCATGGATAATGGCATTGCTCACTTCAGAAAATGCTGACATTTTCATAGGTTTACAAATACAATCTTCACTGAGAAGAAATGCTCAGAGCATAACAGTATGGTCTATGAATCAAAACAGTCACTTATTCTGTGTCCCTCCTTCTGCCACAAATTTTGTGCCCAGACTGTGTGACCTTAGGTCTATATAATCAATACATCATCTTCTAACAATCTGAAAGTCTGCAGCTTCCTTGATTGACAGAATGAGAATCAAGTATTGAATTGAATACTGTCTTTTTCCTCAATGGACAAATAGTGCTTCACTTTAACTCTTTCGGGCAACTATTTTTGGAGGGGAAGGCCTCTGTGTGAAAGATTATGCTGCCTTACAAAGTTGAACTAATCTCTTTTAATGCTTTACTTGATATCAATATTCATAAAATCATGCTTCCCCTGAAGGGTTTATCAATCTCTTTTAAACATTAGATAAATGGAGTTGTTTGCATATTGACCCTGTAAGCTTTCCCACTTGGTTTTCCCGCTGCTTCATGAATATCAAAGCTAATACAAAAAAAAAAGAGAGAGAGGAAAATAAAATTAGATTCACTTATTCATATGTATCAAATGAGGCTCTGTGTTAAAGCAGAAGTGGCATTATTATTCCTTGTTTATTCCTCAACAGAAAAGTATTATTATATTAGTGAAAATATTTGTGCTGTGCAATGTGAAAGGCATTTGTTTTCCATTTCTACTTCTATGTATGCATAGGAACTATGGTACAAACCTCTGTTGTCTCTTACTGTAAAATTTGGGTTGTGAATGATTTCAGGGGGTAGGCTGAAGATAAATCTTGGTCCGTTGGCTGTGTCATCCTGGTCATCCGCGCTAACTGTAACTATTGGCTGAAAGAGAAAGGCGGCTCATGAATAAATCATCATGAGATTGGAACATTTATCCAGAATTTCCTAGCAGGCTAAAATGCCTGATTTCTAACATCTCATGAAAGCGGTACCAAGGCATAAAAATTTCTTGACCAGAGGGAGGTAACTTGAGGTGAGCATTAAAAACATAAAACAAACAAACAAAAACTCTATTTCAAATGCATTGCTTATGGTCAGGACAGGGGAAGCCAGCCTTACCTGATTGGAGAGTGGCTTGGTCTGATCACTCTCACAGATAAAGCCTTCATAAGGGGCAGCAAACTTCGGAGCATTGTCATTGACATCAAGAACCCTGATGGCCACTGGGACTTTAGCTTCCTGATGTCTGTTGTCTGGGAAAAGAGAATTCAGACAATAAATAAATACCAAGTAAGAATGTGTAATAACCCATGCTAATTCTGAGGGAACAAGCTTCTGCCACCTACATGGGCAGTTCTGAGAAAAGCATCACTATGGTTTGGCTAGGACATGTTCAGACACATTCATATCTTTATGAGTCAATTTTTTAGTTCATGGTCTTTGGGGAATGATTAGATCCTGGGGCTCTGGAGTAAATAAGTGCCTACTGATGGCTTCATAATATTGTGATATTAACAGGAAAATAAGGAAAAGTAGAGAACAGGGTCAAGTTAGAGGACCGAAGTCACGCAAGCATGAGTACCTTGCCCTGTAGTATGTTGCCAACAACAATGCTCCTTATAGGCATACAGGGATGGAGCAAGTTTGACCATGGGGTAAAACCCTGAATCTGTGGATAAAACTAAATTTCTCTTCTTTTTAAGTTATTATCCTGGGTACTTTTTACAAAGATGAGAAAAAAAAACTTATACATGATTTTTTTTTGACACAAAAACTATTTCAGATTAGAAGTATGTGAAATTTCGTGTAAGGGTTTCTGGGATAAATGTTACTCTGAAACCAGGGAATAACAAAGCATTTTCCTGCTTTGGTTAAGAATGATTCTAAAGGTTGCTAATGCAACCTGGTTTATTATTTATTGTCGTGATTCTCATGGTGGGGTCCCAAGAGCAACATCAAATCCACTTGGTCATTTGTGACACCTATAAATTTATTGGACTTTAGTATGATTCTATCTAATCAGAGGCTCTTGTGATGGGTTCAAGGACCCTTGTTACAAAACAGCAGCCGTAAGATATGTTGTGAGAGTCTGATATTTGATCATGTTCAAGAGTTAATACTTATGCAAAATGCCACAAGTCTTGAGTACAAGGCTGTTTAAAGTTTAACATGATGATCATAAGTTGTAAACTACTGGGGCCTGTAAGCTACTCTCTGATAGCTTTTCTTCGTTCTCAAGATGACTAGGTCTAGAGTTAACTAAAACCAAAAAAATAAAAAAAACCAAAAACAAAAACAAACAAAAAAACAAACAAACTGGGCACACTGATAGATATATTTTTTTCTTAAGTAATTTGAAATGGGAAAATACACTTCTAGTCAGAATCTTTAAGGTAGGATGAAAATCCTTTAATGCATGTCCATTAAAGTGGAAAGAACTATTTTTTATCTGGACAACACCTTCTGCTAGTGGTCTAATTAAAGTATATGGTAGAAGGAAGCGCTTTCTCCTTGCCTACTTGCTCTCACTCTCACTGGCATGTTCATTCCTTCACTGGCATCAGAACCCATATCTTTGGGATTTTGGTGTATACCGGAGACCAGCTGAAACATCCAGCCTCATGGACCTTCAGTTTTCAATTACAGGCAGTCATTGTTGGATTAGCTGTCAGTCATTGTAATAAATTCTATGTCTCTGTATACATACTGAGAGGCATTAATTCTTCAGGTTCTGATACTCTAGAAAATCCTGACTAATACACCGTCTTTCTGAGTATATCTTCAAAGAAAAATAAAAACATTTCTACTTGACTAATTATCTTTCAAAATACACAAGTGAAAATAAAATTTAAGAAAATAAACAAACCCAGAGGCTTAGGGTAAGACAGAATTCTGCTGCTCTAAAAATAAATAATAGATGAAATGTAACAACAAAATGACTCCTAATGCCATTCTGCTATACTCATAGATCAGAGCCTTGTTCAAGCGTCATCAGAGAAACTTCCCCTTGCAGTACATAGGAACAAACATAGAAACCCAGAGCCAAGCAGTTATGCACAGACTGAGAGACCTTGGGTCACTCAGCCCTGAAAGAGATATCTGTAACAAATGTATATCTTCAGGGCCCAGGGAACCTTGCAGGGAAGAAAAAAAAAAAAAAAGCAGGAGCAGTGTAAAAGCCAAAGAGCTTGGAAAACACCAAGAAAACAAGTCCCTCTAAATCAAAAGGATCAAAATTCATATGAATTCACAAAGACAGAGACAGCATGCAGAAGGCATGCATGGGTATGCACAAGGTCCTGTGTGTATGTATTATGGCTTCCAGTTTATTGATTTGATGGGATCCCTGAATATATGAATGAATAATTATCTGATTCTTGAGCCTCCTCATAGGTTCTTTTTTATTCTGTTGGTTTCTTTTGTCTAACTCAGATGTGTTAGTTTTTGTTTTGTTGTACTATGTTTTGTTATTATATTTTATCATCTCTTAGAAACCTGTTTGTTTTCTAATGGGAGACAAAAAAGAGAGTGGATCCCAGTGATGGAACTGAGAGGAAGAGAGGAAGAAAAAATAAAATCAGGATATCTTACTTGAGGAAAATTCTATTCTCAATAAAAAAGGGAAATTTCTAAAACAAAACAAACAAAAACCCACCTTAGCAATTTTATTTTATAGACTAGAGTCAGAAGAAGTAGTATTTGGTAAAGTCAAATCAAAGCCCTTAGGAGAATACTTACGAATTTCTGCTGCAAAGACAGAGATGTTAAGCCAGGCAGTTTCCTCTCTATCTATTGGTTTTGTAGTTTTAATAAAACCATCTTCTGGATTAATCGTGAAAAACCTGTCTAGGTCAGTATGACGATCAATTGAATACCTAAGCAGAATGCAAATGAGGCAATTAGACCAAAATATTCAGAGCAGCTTACTATTTGAATATTTTCTCCTTGTTATATTTAAGCAACTGCTTTTTCAACTGATCTCATGAGTTAAGTTTTCTTTTTAATCAAATTTACTTATCAAATTTTACACATGAATCTTTTATAGAAATCATTTTGGTACATAGGACTTCTTTATTCAGTACAATGAATGAAAACACCGCTTAGCATATTTGATTGAGAAGTATAATAATGGTTTGCATATTTCTCCATATTTACTATAATAACCCACCATCTGAATATTTATGAAATTGCATTTGGGAAGTAAGTTTGCCTTGCTCCCAAACTACTCAGAAAGTCACAAATGTATCAAACCTTTGCCAGATTTTGACATATAAAATATTAAGTAGTTTCAAATTTATCTAAATTCAACATCAAAGACCATTTATAGCCCTTAACAGCAGTATTCTCCACATGTAAAGAAAAATGCTAGCTATATTTTGCATGGTTGTTGTTTTGTTTTTGTTTTTGTTTTAAGTTTATTAAGCTGTTGAGAGCTGCCAGTAATTTGGTTCTGAATTCCAAGGTGCAAATGCAGACAAGGCTCTGCTGTTTACTTATAGGTCATCCTCCCCATACATTACTGAATGTACTGTACTTCACAGCAAAGTGCAAAGGTTTTACCAAGTCCTACTCACTTGGAAGTTTGTCTCTTTCAGACAAGGAAGGGTTATCAGACTACTACGAAGCTAAATGTAAGGTCAGGTGAAAGATGAGGAAAGAAACTTGACTTTAACTGAGGTGAAGTAAAACAGCTTCACCAGACTTGGCACCTACTAGCCTCTTATTTTAATGGACCTGCTAACCTTGAAAGGTCCCACCTTTCAGCACACCAACCCCAAAGTGGAGAAGAACAAAGATGAATCAGGCTCATACAAAGAGCATGCTGGACTTCAAAATTGGGTAGTTTTCTGCTCTTAGATATTTTGGCTATGTTTTTTTTTCTGAAATGTATAGAACACATATATTTTAATGCATCAGTGATGATTAACAATATAAATATATCAGAAGTAACAAGGATTCTGGATATCCAAAAGCTTATTCTCCTAAATTTATGCAGTATGAGATTAGCAAATGGTATACATCTAGTTTCTGAAAAACCAATGTTGTAGGCCACATGTTCCTATCTTAGATCAGTGACACCCTTTCCGGGGAAGACTCATGGGGTGGCACTTTACAGTAGTCAAAAGATGAGGTAATTCATGATGGATTTTGAATCTACCGCTACTTAGGAGAAATGAAGTGTTCCTTTTTCCCTGGGATGAACTTTAGCATTGTCTTGCATTTCATCAAAGCCAGCAGAAGCTCTGTAGCTGAGTCTGCAGTAGATAGCTCTATATAGAACAATAACAGAAGACGTGTTTTCTCCCATACAGCAGCTTTCTATTCAAATAACATTGGCACATATACAATAAGCAAAGACACAAATAAGTGAAATCTGAACAACTGAGTGATTACTGAGGTAGTAAAGGAAAGATGATCTGAGAACATCTAAGAGTTAGATGTAGTTTCTTAAAATAAGAAATTCCAGAGGAATTGAAAAATATGGGTTGAATAGGTGCTGGTAGGAGTTTGGTAGAGATTTAGGTATCTGGGATGGCTAGGAGAGTTTGGAAACTTTCAGTCCTGATTTTCTGAAAGAGAGCTATGAGGGACGCAAAGTTGATTTAATTAAGCAGAAAATAGAGGTTAAATTTCAACTAAGAATAGGCTACAGTCTTACGGGAGCAAAGACTCAACAGTATGATAGACAAGGATGTAATGAGAAGTTTTAGTATGATGGTGGTGGTGCTGGTTACAGAAGTGGGGCTGGGGGTAGTTACACATTTGTGCATATATAAAAAATACATGGGCGTAGTAGTGGATACTTGTATGTACATGTGCACTTAGAGGCTTCAAGAAAGCCTTAGCTATTAAACTATACACCATATTTTTGAGAGCAGTATCTGTCACTAACCTGGAGCTTCTTATAAGCTAGGCTCTTGGCCAAAAAGCCCTGAGGATAAGAAGTATAAGCATGAGCCATCAGACCCAGCATTTTTTATGGATTCTTAGGATTAAACTCAGGTCATCATGCTTCCAAAGACAATGCTTCACTGACTGAGACACACCTGAGCCTTTCTTTTTATTCTTAAATAAAGCTGGAAGCTGGGTCATCCAGAGACCTACAGCACAACCATCACAACTGACAAAAAAAAGATGTCAATGGAATAATTCCTAATGATATTTTGCTACATTCATAGATTGGTATCTAGCTTAGTCCAATCATTGTCAGGGAGGCTTCCTCTAGCAGCTGATGCAGACACCCACATCCAAACATTAGGCAGAGCTTTGGGAACACCAAAGAAAAGTAAGAGGAAGGATTGTGGGAACCAGAGGGGTCTAGGATACCAGAGAAAACACAGCCCACAGAATCAACTATGCACAGTTCATAGGTGCTCAGAGGGATTGAAGCAACAATGATTGGCCCTGCGTGGGTCTGTGCTAGGTCCTTGCATGTACATTTGTGATTGTTTAGGTTTTGTCACACTCCTGACACTGGCAGTGAGCGTGTCTCTGACTCTTTTGACTGTTCTTGGAATCCTTTTCCTCATACTAAGTTGCCTCATCCAGCCTTGATATAAGGTTTTGTGCCTACTCTTATTGCAACCTGTTATGCCATGTTCAGTTGATATTCCTGGGATGCCTGCACTTTTCTGAAGGGAAATAGAGGAGTAGTGGATCTGGGATGGAGGGGAGGCACTGCGAAGAGTGGATCGAGGAGAGGCTAGGTCAGGATCTATTGTATAAAAGAATAATAAACAAAGACATAGTAAATATGAGCTCACAGATATTTTTATTGTTTTCCTATAGTGCTGAAACCTGAGCTCATGATATTATTGACAGCTCTCTCTCACTGAGCTATATGTCTACCCCTGCCCTCAAACATCTTTAGGGAGAATAACTAAGCCAGTGAAGAAAAACAATGAGGGAAAAAAATGAGCAGCACATATTATCATAAATTCAGAATTATAATCAGAAGGAAAATCAGCCCAGAGGCAAAGAATACAGAGTACTAACCCAATTCAATCATAGAATGAGTGTAAGTTCTATAGAATTTAAGAGGGTCTAAAGTCAAAACACTGAACCTTAGGGAACCTGCAGTGCTGGAAAAGTGATTAAGTCTAAGCAAGACACCAGGTAAAAGGCAGGAACAAGGAAATATCAAGGAATCCAAGAAGAGAGAATATTTTAATAAGAAAATGAAATGCTAACCAAAACTGTATCGAATGCTGTAGAATCTAAGAAAAGATATCTACAAATATTCAAGAGGCTGGAAGTTTGAGTGATGTGTTGGGAGATGGCTCAGTCTTTCAAGTGCCTGTTGCATACATAGGAAAACCTGAATTCCCATCCTCATTGTCCACATAAAGTCCCCCTCAGGGTCAGCCTTGCCAGCCACAGAGGAAGAGGATGAAGCCAGCCCTGATGAGACTTGATAGGCTAGGGTCAGAGGGAAGGGGAGGAGGAATTTCCCTATCCTAGGACTAGGAGAGGGGCACATCAGAAGAAGAGAGAGGGAGAGTAAAACGGGGAGGAGATGAGGGAGGGGGCTACACCAGTATACAAAGTGAATAAATTATAATAAACAATAATCCTTTTTTAAGGCCCATTATGATGGCACCTATCTACAACACTATTGTGGTGACAAACACAGACTGATCTTTGATGTTTGTTTTCCAGCCATTCTAATCAACTGGTGAGCTGTTGGTTCAGTATGAAACTCTACCTTGAAAAGAAAGTAAGGTGTAACAACAGAAGATACCCAGTGTCAACCTCTGACCTGATGATGTACATGTGGACACATGAATATGCACCCTATAAAGAAACAAATACACACATACCTGACAAATATATTCTCACACACACACACACACACACACACACACAATTTTTAACTGTTTAAACAATAGCATAAAGTCTTAACTTCATGGATTGGAGAGGATAATCAGGATGTTAGGTGGCAAGAAAAAGTCCATTCAGTATAAACTTGTGTGTCCACCTGCAATTTCTCTGATATTTCTAAGAACAGAAACCCAAGCGCATAGGGCAGAACTTGGCTCTACTTGGTTTTTGAGAATCTGTAGGTAATTATATACTTGGAAGTTGCCTGTATGCACAGAACAGTGAGCACTGAAAGCATAACCAAAATAAATGGATTGCAGATGTGGATCTCTAGAAACAATGAAGTGTGAGAGAAATAAGCAGTTGCTCAATGTGTCTTTATGTTTGTGTTCTTCTAAAAAGTTACCAACACATCTTGATATTCTAGGTCAAACTTAAATTGTATTAAATCATAACTAAGAGCATATTTAAGTAGTTGGAAGGCACAGCAACGGTCTCCTGCCTTTACATAAGGAGCTTCTTTTACCAAAAACAAAACATAACAAAACAGAACAAAAAAAAACACACAAAAAAACCAAAAAACAGGATAGTTAAAAGTTTCTGGGGAAATGTTTTTGCTACCAACAGCCTATAGCTAAAAGAGAAGACTGAAGCTAAAATAGATCTGGATTAGAATCCAGTCTTCAACACTGGTCACGTGAGCTTAAGAAGGTCAGTCAGATCATCCTTCTGATCTCCTCAGCACCCCATCGACTGACTCCTGAAGCAGCCTCAGCCTCAAAGTGATATATGAGGATTCAGAAAATCTGCCTTAAGTAGGTTATTTTGATTCTGAGAAAAGAACTCAAAAATGATATCTCTCAGCAATAAAAATAATATTCTAAAATATAATACATAACTCTTCTATCCTTCCATTTGAAAAAAAAAACAAACTGGACACAAGGCAAAGCAATCTCATGTGGTCTAGAATGGGCTCAAAGGATGACACTGGACATCTGGTTCTTCAGCTGCCACCTCCAGAGCACTGGTATTACAGGTCCATACCTCTTTACTCCACTTATGCTCTGCTGAGGATCAAACCCGAGCCTCAGGTATGCTAGCCGCAAGCTCTACCAATTGAGATGCACCTTAAATGCGCATTTTATTTTATGAAGTACATGTATTCCATGGTTTGTTGTAAATTCTTTCTATTTGCACTCTTTTGGTTTTAGTTGTTTTTTTTTTCCCTGTGGCTGCAGCATGGTAGAAAATTGTTTTTATTTTTATGTAAGACTTGTAGATATGTATAGTTTTGATAGTGCTTCAGTAAATGTTTACATTGTGCAATTTTCAAATCAAATTCATTAACATTTCATTATCTTAAGATTATAATTTCTTCCATTGGAAACATTCAAACACTTTGTAAAGGTACATGACAGAAGTTTCAGATTATTAACGTTAGTCACGGTCACATTACCATGTACCAATACCCTAGAGATTATTTTTCTGTCTAATTGCAAGATTGAGTGTATTGAGTGAACTCTCCTCATGTTCCCCGCCTTTCTAATCTCAGCAGAGTTTCTTTTTTTAAAGTAATTTATTTATTTTTATATTAATCACAAGTTATATATTTTGTATTCCAGCCGTAGCCCCTCCCTCATTCCCTCCCACTCTCCCCCTCCCTCCCTCATCTTCTTCCTGCCCACCTCCAAGTCCATTGATAGGGGAAGACCTCACCCCCTTCCTTCTGACCCTAGCTTATCATGTCTCTTCAGGGCTGGCTGCAATGTTCTCTTCTGGGATCTGGTTAGGCTGCTCCTCCCTCGGGGGGGGGGGCGGGGCAGTCGACAAACCAGCCATTGAGTTCATGACCAAAATAGCCCCTGTTCCCCTTACTAGGGTACCCAGTTGGGTACTGATCAGCAGAGTTTCTAATCACGACTCTACACGGAAATTGTTTGAGAATATGAATGAGGTCATGTACTATTGTTTGTTTTTGTTTGTTTTGCTTTGGTTTGTTAGTTGGGTTTTCCCCTGCCTTATTTCACTGAAGGGACAGTTCCTTTGGTTCTTCTTTATTTCTGAAAATAAAAATGATACTATTTCATGGTTTCCTTTTTTGCTGAACAGCTTTTTGCTGTGAGTATTCATCACATTTTCTTATCTGTGGTTGTGCATTTAAGTTGCTTTGTATCTTGGCTACTGTGAACAGTGCTGTAATAAACATGGAAGTACAGATGTCCCTTCAACTTACAGATTCCATTTCTTTTAGATGGATACACTCTAGTAATAGAGCTAGACCATATGGTAGTCTTATTGTTGATTCTTGAGTCCCCAATACAATTTTATGTAGTTGGGTATCAGAAGAATCTACATTCTTATCAACAGTGAGTCTTTCTCTTTCTTCATTTTCTTGTTAGCATTTTTCTTTCTTGCTTTTGTTTTCCTGGCTGAGAATTGTCATTTTAACTGTCACTAGGAAAGAGTTAAACTGTAATTTTAGTTTAAATTTGCTTGGCTGTTTTTAATACTAGCCATCATAAGAATGAACATGTGCGTGTATGTAGGTTTATGTGTGTGCCTGTCCATATGTGTGTACCTGCATGATGGGTCAGAAAACGACTGGGGTCTTTCTTAAAGGCTGCCCATCTTGGTTTTGGAGACAAGAAGTTTTTCTTGCTTGGAGTTCACCAAGCAGGCTCCACTAGCTTGGCAGTGAGCTCTAGGGATATTTTTTTCCTATCTCTGCCTCGCTGGTGCTGGGATTATAAACATACTCTGCCAAACCAACATTTTGTGTGTATGGGTGTCTGTGTGTGTGCACGTGTATATGAATATATGTGTGTATATTTTGTTTTGATAGTGTTTGATTTTTTGAGTGTTTCTGTATGTTTTTGAGTGTGTGTAATGTGTATGCCTGTGTGGCATGTGCAGTGTAAAGGCCAGAGGAGAACATCAGATGTCCTGGTTTATTTCTCTCCACCATACTCCTTTGAGGAAGCATTTCTCACTGAACTTGGAGCTAGGCTGGAAACCAGCAAGTTCTAGAGGTCAGCTTGTCTTTATCCTACCCCCTACTGTGGTTACAGATGTACAGAGCCATTGTTCACATTTTGTGTTGGTTCTGAGGGTTTGAGTGTTGGCCTTCATTGTGGAGCATGAATCACTATTATTCACTGAGAAATGTACCCAGGCATTGCATGGCTTTACAACAAATGTGTATGTAATACACATGGTGGGAATAAAATCCAGGTCCTCATGTTTTTAAGGCTAAGACAAACTGAGCTATCTCCCTTAGTGCTTATTACATAATTGTTGCCCGTTTGCAAATTTTTATTGTAGAAATCGCTCATCATGTCTTTTTGTGGTTATTTGGATATACTGGAGATTCCCACCATGTGCTCAATACAGGTTTGTTGAATAAATACCAAAAATAAATGTCATCAGTTCTAGACCTAAGAGTCTGAGTTTCTAAGGCAAGCCAGTGCCATTAATTTGTTTATTCAGAAAGCAGTTATCCACTACAGACATGAGTCACAGTCAGTGCAAGAATTCAGTGATTACCTAGAACACAGTTCAGCAAACATCCAATAGCAAGGGCTAACTAACCAACACTTTAGACTGTACAGGATGCAGGGGGTCTGCATGGAAGGCTCTATGGACAAGGGAAAATATTGTTACTATTACTTTCCTATACAACATAATATACGAAAATAATGAAGGACTCACAGGTGCTCACTTCAAAACTTCTTATAGAGTTACAGTAATCAAAACTCTGTGACACTGATACATAGATAGACACATAAAAGGGACTAAAATTGAGTGTCCAGAATTTGGCTACCCACATTCTAGTGATATGGAAGGGTAATGTGATGAGCTTCTCAACCACAGCATCCACAGTCATCAATTTGAAATAATTCAAAGATCTAAAGAAAAAATCTAAAACTATAAAAATTTCTTCAAAGGAAATACAGGCATATATATTTTTCAGATTATCTAGAATAGGACATAATTTTTAATATCTGACAAGTAACTAAGGAAGAGAAGTGTATCCTTAGTCATAATTGAAAACATTTTTGCCTCTAAAGAATCAGGAAAATTTAGAGGCAGCTCACAGAATGAGAGAAAATATTTGCAAATCAAATAAGGCTCTGTGGCAGCCAGAATATAAAATGAACTTTTATAATTCAATAAGAAAAAAATAGTTAATGTAATTACATAATGGGAAAAGAGTTTCAATGGCTATTGTTTTTCTCTAGAAGACACAGACTGCTACTATATGTATCTTAATATGGATACTTCCTATCAGTATCTGTCAGTGAAACAAATATGACATATGGTTTGGAATTTATTTAGGTACCTAGAATAAAAAAGGTAGAAGGGTCATGTATGACAACATTGGACAATGGTATAACCATTGTGGAAAAACTTGGTGGCTGGTCGGAAATTTAAACACAGTGTTGCTGTATTTTTAAGCAATTCTACTTCTAGTTACATAGCCAAGAAAAAGACAATACACATATGAAAATATTTGTGGATCAGTGTAAACAAAAGCTGTATCTGTAAAATCCAACACTTAAAAGAAAGTGAATGTCCATGTAATTTCAGATACACAATGTACTGGGTCTTCATACAGTGAAAAATATTTGTCAATTAAAATAAATTTCAGGTGTAATCTACAATATTATTGATTCTCCAAAAGATAATAATTGGAAGCTCCCAGTTCTGTTAGGACATGTTGAATGAGCTTACTTGAGTGAAGCTAAACACCTGTATGATTTGAAAAGAGCATAGAAAGAACATAAAAAGAGTGGGTATTAAAAGTTAAAACACTTGCTTCAAAGAATGAGAAATTGAAGATATTTAAATAAAACACAGGATTGTTTTGGCAAGGGAATTAATGAGAGATCATTTAGTAACTGAGTTTTGCTGCTGCCCAATAGTGTAATATTTGAATGTGCAGTTTTTAATAGTCATTTGGCTCAAAGGTTGATATCAGTATGATGGCTGGAAATCTGTATGCAAAAAGATCCTGAGGAGGCAGATGGAAGATAGAAAGTAAAGGAGTGGTCATGGAGAGGACTAAAGATAACCCAGGCTATGGAACTGGACTTTATACAACTTCAAATTTGCACCCTATAACTCTCTTACATCTGTAGTTCGAATCCCTTCTCAGCCTCATTGTCATTACTCTGCCCTCTTCATCACCAGCCTCATGGCTCAGTAACTCTGCTCAATGGTGGGAAGGAGAAGCAAGATTCTGCATATCTTTTCTGAATAACAAATAAAATCATGTGATGTGCACTCTGTTACTTTTGCAAAGTCCTCGGCACGAGATAGAGCTTCCATATGACATGTAACAGATCACAAACTATATCATTTTCTTCATTTTATCTTGCATAAGCTCATTTTCTTTTATCAATATATGAGACCACAGTTCATATATGAACAAAGTTGAGAAGGTGAATTGAAGTATATGTCTCGTATACCTACTAAAGTCACTGGTGCTTAAGGAGATATTAAATATGAGATAATTACTATAATTATTTCATAATAATTGTTTATACTGTATCCCAGTACCATAAGGCAGATAGACCACCTGGTGAATGGTTATAACAGCTAGTATGCATTAGGAATATGTTTCGGGGAGAATTTAATTAGCTTGAAGCCTAGCCAAAAATGTTAGTAGCAGAAATGAAATGAACTCATATCTTGCAAATTTTAACTTTGCTTGAAATCTATTGAACCTGGATATATTTTGAAATGTAAAGGCTTTTCCCAAATTTCTTATCTCTCAAGTTTCCCATGTGAGTTATTAAGGTAAATCCATATGTACCTTATTGGGCTGTTGGCGGCATCCGGGTCTTTGGCATGTACTCTCCCAACCACAGTGCCAGCAGCTGCATTTTCTTGAACTTCGTGTATATAACTTGGGGCCAAGAACATAGGAGGCTCATCAGCATCTTCTACTGCAATCTTGACAGTCACAGTGTCCTTGAAAGGTCCGTTGCTGATGAATTTTGGGTCAATGTGTACATTGGCAGCCTCTACCTTCAAGTTATATGCTCTTTTGGTTTCAAAATCTACAGGCTGGTAAGAATGAAAAGAAGATTGACAACCAGTTCCTTGAAAGAATAATCGAAGATAAAGACCTGATTGGTTAACTGAGCGAAGCAAACAGTTCCTCAAAGAGAGAAAAATCTATGCCAGTTCAATAAGCCATGTAGTCAGAACATCAGAACAATCAGTTGTTGAAATATGAGGTTGTACATGTCACAGGCGCATGGCAAACACAGAAGCACCTGTTGCCAACTCTCTACAGAGATCAAGAAAGAAGTTAGCATCTATTCGGTGACCACTTTGTGAAGTGCTACAGATCTGGCAATAAAAGTAGCCATTATTTCTTAGCCCAAAGACAAAGAGGCGTTTCATTTAGCAACTGTTCCATACTACCTGCTACATGAATACACAATGGCATAAGGTCATCATACTTTATTTTTTTTATTATTAATGAATTCAATTTGCATCTTGATCATAGGTCCGCCCTCCTCTCCTGTCAGTCTCACCCTCCCTCCTTAGAATAGGGGAGGTCCCCAACCCAGACAGCCCAGCTCACCTATTGACTATTGACGTGAGGACTAAGTTTTCTTTTTATAGTTTTGACTAGAGTGTGTTTCCCAAAGACACCAACCTTAACAGCACAGCCACAAGATTATTTATCACAGTTTATGGAAAGATTTTGGTAGGTGGAGCTGTTAAATAATGTTAATTTACTCTCTCCCACCCCAACTCTTTCATTTGTATTATCTCTGTACATATCTTTCAGACTGATATGGACAGTCTTTCTCCATCTGATACGTGGACACGTACACAAGGCCTCTCAATTCACTTGTACTATACCACTAGCCTAGGTAACCAGTTTGCTCAAGGATGCCCTGTCTCTTGCTTCATAGCAGTATAATTATGGGCAGACTGCTCTACTAACCAATGTTTGTGTTTTTGTGGTGTTTTTGTTTTATAAGTCAGGATACTTGAAAGCTTGTGTGCATGTGTATTATTTATGCATCAAGTGCTCTAACTACTGAAAAATCTCTCCTGTCCTACTTATTAACATAATTTTGCCTTTCCAAAAGTCTATGAATCCTCGACATTTCAGAATAATGCTAATACTTTAACGTATGTCTGTGCTTCCCAGTTCTTCTGATAGATGTTCACAGCTTTCTCTCCAAAATGGAATGTCATAGCTTTGAGTACATTCATTATTCGATTACCTTCTTTTAGGGAAAAGTAACTGACAGTGAAGACAACCCTTCCTTTTCCCCAGAACGCATATATTAAAAATTGGTCCATTTATAGAATAACAAGGATAAGCAGAACGTACTTTTGTACAAGTAAGAAAAAGAACACAGAGGTAGCATTTGAATGACCACAGTCACGGGAAGGTTGATGATAAGTATTCTCTACTTCTGAATAAACAATACAGATTGTTAGCAAAGGGTGAAGAGGATAATTGTATTGAGCTCCAACACCTGAAAAACAACTTTCAAAGCAATATTCCAGTGAAGCAGAAGTAACAATATTTGGAATAAGCTTGATCTTTTAAGGCTGGCAGCCCTCGTCCATGCAGTTTCATTTGCCTAGCAAATACTTATTTTGAATGTATTTACAATCACAGGCTTCAGACTGACCTAGTTCTGCACTGCTCCAGACCCAAGACCATCATCATTTCAGAAAGTTTAAACATATTCACTGTCCTTAACTCTTTTATCTCCTATCTTCATCTCCCTGTAATCAAAGACCACTTTTTTTTAGATGGTGCCAAAACCACCATCAAATTCTCCATCATTTTACCTTCCCAGGTAGGTCCCTGAAACCCCTATATTATTGGATGTATTGCTGAGAAACAGAAATGAATGATATTTCTACACTAGCAATACAAGTCTGCTGCTGTTTCTCAGAAATCTCTGTAATGCCTATATTGAATCATGAATTGGAATGTGATAATTCTGAGACTGTGTGATTTGTAATCAGAAAAGGCAGATACTCCTAGAACAAAACCTTTTCAACTTGATGGAGGTATATGCCTAACAACCCAGATAGGTGTTACCACTAGAACACCCGGTTTGTGTTGAATTGCATGGTCACTCTGCGTTCTAACTGGATGGCTTTATCCAGATCATTCCACGTTATGATCTCCAGGTATTCACAATCGTTTGTACGGAGCATCTTTCCCCACAATGGTAAGACCCTAGTAAGTACTCTGGAAGTGCGCCCAGTCTCATTGCCTTGAAAAGTCCTACTGCATAGCACCAAATAGCTGTGGGTGGTCTCAGTTCCCTGCACTGCTAATAGAGAAGCATCTGCAAAGAATCTACTGAGCCTCGTTGATCTTTGTCACCCTATAGCCAGGACAGACTGCATCATGTAGTCGTAGGCATCAATCATTTTACTGAATATGCAGCAGGGCTGATTCCTGGATAACGTTTAAGCATTTATTTACAATAAATTCCCTTTCTCCTTCCAAACAGGATTTGAGGTAGTTCCCCATGTGGACATTTATACCCATGTTATGAATAGTTGAAATAAAACCAAATGAGGCAACACACTGCATAAGCCATAAAAACCTTAATGCCCACCCAGCTTACTAATTCTCACCTCTGAAAATTCTCCCAGAGGGATTTATTCAACAGAAAATGCAAACAAACAATATTGAAAATGCATAATATTTGGTAGATATAATAGAAGGTTATATCTAATCTGGGGAAATGTACACATAGAACAGCAAATCCAACTGTGAGATTTTATTAAGGAAATCATGGTCCATCGATAGGATGGGATGCAATGTAGTCATTAAAAATAATTATGTGTGTCATATAACAGCACGTAAAGTGTTTATGATGTGACATTAAGTTAACAAATCAGCTCACCCAACGACTGGAAACAAGCAAAATGTTACATATCCACCATTCCACAGACCAAATGAAACGAAGTAAAATAGAAATAGCATTGTTTGATTAAAACAAGGAATGCTTTAAATGTCCTCTATTGCTGTTCTCACACTATCTCACAAGGTTATTTTGGCTTAAAATGAACCAGCTTAAAAGCTGTGCAGGCATTTGTTTACAACGGATGGGATTTCCATCTGGCCAAGGGTACTGTAATCAAAGATGATTGGAGTTTTCTTCCTGACACATGCCAAGCCACCTAGAGGCTAATCTGTATTTTAAACTGTATTTTACATTGTGCATATAACTATGCAGAGAATGGTCATAAACTCAGAACACAGTTTTTTTTCTTCTTTGCCATGAAACTCTGAACCTGGCTCAGAGGTCTATCTACAAACATTATTTTTGTATTTTTTAAGTAATTTATTTATTTTCATGTTAATCACAGGTTATATACTTTGTATCCTAGCCGTAGCCCCCTCCCTCATTCCCTCCCACTCTCCCCATCCTTCGCTCATCTTTTTCCTGCCCCCCTTCAAGACCACTGATAGAGGAGGACCTCCCCCCCTTCCATCTGACCTTAGCTTGTCATGTCTCTTCAGGGCTGGCTGCAATGTCCTCTTCTAGAATCTAGCTAGGCTGCTTTATTTTGTATTGTGAATGATTCTATCAAGTCTGGCAGCTACCAAAGAACGACTGCCCCATGTGGTCTAGTATATCAGCCACTTTGACCATATGGCCAGCAAGGCCAGTGGCTCGATAAGAATTTGCTTAAAATATATCCTTTTCCTTCTAAACATGACTGGAGGTAGCTCTCTAAATCCTCATGGTCCCTGGCATCTTCTTCCTTAGTCGTATGTCTTCTGAGTTTGAGATCTCTCTCTCTCTCTCTCTCTCTCTCTCTCTCTCTCTCTCTCTCTCTCTCTCTCTCTCTCTGTCTGTGTGTGTGTGTGTGTGTGTGTGTGTGTGTGTCTTTTTGATCCCAACAATGGTTTTTCAACTGGTCCTACTGTGTGTTTCCACTCTAAGGAGTGAATGATTTGCAGCCTTTCATTATTCCCTGTTCTCCCTTAAACAAATTTATCCTAAGCTCAGTTTCTGCCTTCTTTTCTCACTGTTAGTCTGGGAAAGTGCTGTTTCACTGTCAGGAATCAACCCGGGATACACTCATCTTGGAAGCAATTTCTGGGCCATAGGGATGGGATGTTCTCACACATTTTAACATCATCAAGTTTCAACTCCCAGTCTCTCCAGAGGTATTTGATAAAAATTAGAGCAATATTTATAACCATTATAATAAGAGCAGAGTGAGGGAAAGTGTATGTCTACTAACTTATGCATGAAGGAGACCCAGGTAATATAAAATGTCTTACATTGTATGGAACATTCCTCTACAACCAAGATTTATGAAGCCTGATACACCAGTACTGTCAAGGCTGAGAAAACTCCTCCAATCATAACCAGCTTTTAACTAAATTCTCCTGTTAACTTGTGAATCCCTGTGACTAGCACTCCATCTCTTACATTTTAGATTCCTGGCTTTTACCAAAGGGTGCCTGACAAATAATTAGAACTAATTAATCCAGTAGAATATAAACAAGTGAATCAAGAAGTAAATGAAAATGTCAGATTAAAGAAAATTATTAAAATACAAAATCATTTTTATGTGATCCACATGCCTTTATATCATTAAATTGCCTATGTCTTCCAAAAGAACCCACATTTTTAGTCTACTAATTTTACATTTAATTGCTTTTTCCTGTTGGGCATTTGGAACTTTGTGGTATGAGTTAAGGCAAATCTTCTTTTCCAAATTAAATAACAGCCTACATTGTTTTAAATTTAAATGTCAGTGCTTTGTAAAAGCTTATCCTGCTCCCTGTAATAAACAGTGAATTGGGGGAATGTGCACAAATTAATCATATGCAGCAAGCTCATTTGCCATGTATGAGTTTCATGGGTATGATT
This sequence comes from Pachyuromys duprasi, assembly GCA_028658305.1. Lineage (NCBI taxonomy): Eukaryota > Metazoa > Chordata > Mammalia > Rodentia > Muridae > Pachyuromys > Pachyuromys duprasi. Next base: position 39,081,992 of record CM053744.1, read on the forward strand.
TAAATGTTTCAGGATTTTGGAGAACAGTATGTGTTTGTCCCTGAAAACACTGGAAACAGGTGACAACCTTTGCATAACCAACTATCCAATTACTTGAGCAGCAACAGACAGGAGGCAGGAACTGCTGATGTCAATGTTCACGTGTCAGTGTTGTGCGGGAGGGATAGTAATATTAATTAATGAAGAAATCTGACAGCTGCACACAGTGCACAAAACGCCATTTCAAAAGCTCTTTACCCCCTTGTGACTGATAATTAGACATTTTTAGTCATGAAGCTTACAGTCAAGAGTAGAGACTTTTGTAAGTATCTAAGCTTTACCTCAATTTCCCCCTGTGATTTCATTGTTTTTCTCAGTATGGTCATCTACCTTTTCTTAGTTTTATGTCTCCTAAGTGTTTCACCCACCCAATGTACTTATGTACTTTGTATTTTAGTGAACGGTCAACTACCCATCCTCCCCCTGATGAAAAAAATGCCTCCCAGGGCCACCTTCTTTAATTCTCCAGGTACTAGCTCCTTTATTGATTATTCCATTTAACTTTTTCTCAGTGTTACAATCCAATCTTCTCTATCATACCAAGAAGCTTAATATTCATACTATAAAACCAAGTAGAAAATGAATGCTTGATTAAAACCAAGGTAATCCCCTCAACCAATTCACATTTAATGCTCCATATTCCGTGATGATGGAGAGGTGTTGATTTCTCAAGTGGTAAATCAGAAGGGAACTGCTTTAGAATGTACTGTAATTGTTTCTTCACTTTAAAGGCAATCTTATCTGACTTTCCCGCTCAGTTGCTTCCAAAATGTCTTAAGAGAGGCCTTGTTCCTCCTATGCCATCTATATTTGAATTCTACATTTGTCTGTGTAATTGTGACCGAGTCTGTATGAGTCTCAATTTCAAAATTAAGTTAAGAAATTATTGATAATTGGAACAATTATTTTTATTTCATATGACTTTCTCATGTCAAAAGTGAATGAGAGGCAGGCTATCCCTGCCCACCTGTCAGTACTGAGTAACTATGATGTTGATTCATATAAAACCAAGGAAAACAATAAGCTCTTGTGTATAATAAATTCATACAGGGATATGTTTTGCTTCTGATGATATTTTAAATGAACATTGAGGAAGATTCATTAATGTTACTTCAAGTTTAGATTTGAAGAAAAAAGTAAAAGGGAGATTAGATAAAATTTCATGAAACATCCCACAGGATAGTGAACTAGGTATGTTTGAAATAAGACCACTGTGCATTCTGTACTAGCTGACTTAATCTGGCTCAAGAAAGTAGAGTTGCTTTTCCAAAACCCAGATTTATCTGACCTGATAATTTTTTAAAACACAGAGCAGGTCAGCTACTTCAGATAGATATAATCTGCTCTTTGGCCAGTACGTTCTGCAGTATCAGTATGTAAAAAGACTATTGTCTACCCAGACTTCAGGCCTTGGCAGCAAATTGATAGTCATCCCTCAATCTTTCATGGACACATTTCATAGCCATCATTCCCCTGTCTTCTTCAGGTTGCCTGGTGACACAGGCCACCTGACTGACTTGCTGGATTCCTCTAACCTACCTTTTTCAGCTTCACCACACCCTCTTGTGTTTCATAGTCTGTTGTGATTTCAAACAGTTCCATGCCATCTCCATCAACGATATTGTATGTGACTAAGCCATTTTCTCCAATGTCTGGATCTTTAGCCTTCACTCTTCCTACTTCTTCCCCTGGGACAGCTGCTTCTGAAACAGACATCTGATATACGCCTGAAAGAGGAAGAAGACATCTACTTTTATTTTCCTTTTTATTTGGCAGCTGAAAGATTTCAGATTTCATCGAATCCGAGTAAATTTCTCAAAGGGTTTAAAATTGAACTTTCTATTGGTAGAACACAGAAAAGAAGTGGATGGATGGGAAGAGGATCCCAGATGGCCTGCTTGCTGGAAGAATGTGTTTCTTACAGGATGATAAAACAATATCAGGGTCCTGGATGAGATGATGGGGTCACCTGCTCTATGAGAGGAGGAAAACAGTGTTGGAAAACTATGCAAGACTCCACATACTGGAACATCAGAGTCTCCACTGTGATTTTTCAGGGCATCCCACAAACTAATTCACAATGTGGAACAAAACAGAAATGCAAAATTACACCTCCATTTGAAAACCTTTCAGCGGGTCATATTTGTTTTAGAGACAAATACAAATCTTATCATTCAAGAATATCTCTTTACTTAGCACTGTATTTGTCTCTCATCCTACTTCGCATAATTCTACTAGGGCAAGCATGGAATTCTCTGGAAGATTTTAGATAGAAAGTGTACTGTCTTCATATTTTCATTTATATTAATCAGAAATGCAAGTGGCACCACACACATGTTTATATTTAGCAGGAATTTCAAGGAGGCCACACATACTGAAATTCAGTAATAAGAAGAGTGTTATGAGTCTTAACAGAAATATAGGAATGATAAAACAGAACATATATATATGTACTATGATGTTATAGCATAAGTAACTTGTGTGGTAAGGATAAAGTGTAATATCTGTGCATGTGTGTGTTTATATGAAGTGTTTAAATTACACAGGTGGGTGTGCAGTTATATATGTGACTATGCTGTATATGACTGAATGTGTATATGAAAGTGTGAGAGATATGTTTTTTTCTATGAAGATGTATGTGAATGGACACATATAATTGTTTTGAGTATCACTATGTGTGGATGAGAAAAAGATCTGGATTAATTTAAGACAGAAGTCTTCCTTTAGAAGAAGTCTGCACTCCACTGAAGGAATTGAACAAGACAAGTGTGTAAATGTGTGCGAAAAACGTGTCACAGCAACAGGAACAACAAATGCAAGATGATTGTTGTTATCTTCGGATTGCTTTAAATAAACATGTTAATTGCCATACTTAATGGCATTCCTTTTGGTTGCTTTATATCATAATGTTGCGTATGTTTATGTGTATGTATCTCTCTGAGTGAACCTCATGTGTGCAGGGGTGCCTGTAGAGGCCAGAAAGTGTCAGATTCTCTGTAGCTGCAGCTACAAGTGGTTGTGAGCTGTCTGATGTGTGTACTAGATCTCAAGTCTTTCTCAGGAGGAGACTCTAATGAGGAGTCTGTCACTCTGACTTGTTCCCATTACTAGAAACCTCAGAATCATTATGATCATGTTATAACTTTGTGTTCACCTTTGCACACACACATGTTTGTGTTAAAGTTTGGCTTTGTACATTCTTTATACCACTTATTGAACTTTTCCTAAAAGCCAACTTTATTTATCAAATATAGGCCCTATTTAGATATTTATAGTTTAATGGCCAGTAATTAAATGATGATGTAGCTAGTGGCTATTACTAATTTTAATCTTTCAATACCATTTTTTTCCTAAAGAGTTGTTTTATTTGGTGCTACAGAGATGGCTCATGGTTAAGAGCTTATGCTTCTCTTCCTGAAGTCCAGAGTTTGGTTCCTAGCACCCAAGATAGGCAGTTACACACACACACACACACACACACACACACATACACACACACACACACACATAACTGCAGCTCCAGGGAAATCTGACATCTCTGGTCTCTGTGGCCACCTGCACATAGGTACACATACCCACACATAGGTACACTCATAAACACATAATTTAAAATTAGAAAAATAAAAATTTGAAAACTTTATCTTATTTGCAGGTGTGTGCATGTCTGTGTCTATGTGGCTATGTGCAGGTGCCATTGAGGACAGAGGAAGAGGACAGATCCTCCTGCAGCTGAGTTCCAGGATGGTGGGAGCCATGAAGTATATACTCTTAACTACAGAGCTACCTCTTTAGCTCCTTTATGCTTCCTCAATAACTTTATAGAATTTGTACAACAATCAAAATAACAATGGCTAAACAATCGTGGCCACTTTTTCAGATAAAAAAGTGATACATTCTTGTCAGATGATACAAGAATTAGCACTAGCTGAATTAATACAAACAAAAGAATTATATTTAAATTAGATACTAAGATGTCATCTTCTAGAATTATACGAGAATACCTTTCATCCAGGACTCTTCAACATTATTTTGTGGTCCTTGCATAGAAAGGTGATATCTGGATGAACTTCACATAAATTTTAGCAGCCTTTTAGCTACAGTGAAAGACGCTGCATGACTTCTGAAACCAGTTCAGAAAACACAATGCAGTTGGTTCCTGTGGTCATGGAGTTCATGATAAGAACTCAGCCACAGACAGGAAGCACAGTCAATCTCAACATGCCAACTTGTAAATAATCTTAGAATTAATTTTTTTCTGCCATAGCAGAGCTTTACGCAACTGATACTAGAGTGGAAATAGAGCAGCTATTTAACCAAATAGATTTATGTTTGATTAACATACAGGATAGTAATGAAGAACACTGAAACAGTAAAAGATTAACTAATTCCTGCCTTTTATGAACATAAAATAACTCAAAACTAATTTTCTGTGTTTAGAGTTTTACAGCTTTTAATGTCTTTACTTCTCATTATCTCTAACACAATTTAACGTTCTTTTGTGTGTTTATGAGTAAGTTGTAATCTTGTTTTAGTCTCTTGAAAGAGTGATAAAAATGGTTCTTAGTCTTCAAGACTCTCTCTTTTGAAGGCTGAGTAGAGCAGGAGTGAATGAAAACATGATAATCTGGCTGTGCAGTAGCAGGTAAACAGCAAAGACAAACTCCAACTTCTTACTTTGTGGAAACTTTGGTGGGTTGTCATTGACATCAGTCAGTGTGATCGTTACTTTGGTTGTCCCTGAGAGTCCGCCCATGTGTCCACCCATGTCCTTTGCCTGGATCACCACGTGGTATTCCTCCTTGGCTTCTCTGTCCATATTGGGAAGGGCCGTTCTGATGATACCTGGCAAGTAAGCAACAAAAAAATCACAGAAATGAATAAGTGACAAAATTTCAGAAAGAAAAATGTTTCAGATCCTGGGGACCTAAAGATACACAAAAATATTGTCTGCTTGCTCAAGGATAAGTAATTTTAACATGACATTTATAATAGAAAGCAGTCAAACCAAAGCTATATTTTCAAGAAAACAATAAAACATTTACATTGTATTAATTAGTTTTGTTTTTCACTACTCATGCAAGTAACAATGTTTTTCTTCTCAGATACAAGCATCCTGAAGGCTGAAATGACAAGTGCCTTACTGTATTATATGTGTAGCCGTAACTGAAACTATGCATCTGGACTTCTAGCAAAAAGCTAGACTCTAGTCCTACATGAAACTATTATAAACATCTATACTCTCATACTAAGTTTGCAGAGGAGGTGTAAACTTTATGTAATACATTAAAATGCTAATATTAATTTTTAAATAAGTAAACTGATGAGTTAGAAAGATGAGGAAAACTTGTGCAAAGGTTCACTCTGCAACCAACCTGTCACTGACAAAAAGGATAAATTAATGATTGACTTATTCATGACCACTGCACATTGAAACATGATTTGCATAGAAATATGATTACTTACATCTCTAGAGATCATATGGAAGTTTTTACACTCAGTGAATAAGGTAATATTTGTAATATAAATACAAAGAACAAAGAGGAAATGTTGGTCTTTGTTATGTTTTCCCAAGGCCCAGTGTTGACATGTTTCTTTTTAATACCCTGGAACTCGAAAGACCCCATTTTCTGTATCTGTTTGATAATTTCATAGGTTTCAGTTGGTCACTAGCCTTGGTTTCCTGAGACAAAAATAATTAGTTTTTCACATCTCCAGAACTCTAAGTGAAATTCGACATTTATCCTTCACTTAAATGAAAGACTAATGGCAAAGGTCTCTAGGAAAACATACACAATAACTCCACAAGGTTGTTTGGAGAAAGGTGGTAAAAAATGAATTAATACGTAGGTAGACGGACAGTGAGAAAGCAACTGAATGAAGTATCAAATTAGGAAACTATGCAAAATTGCAAATAACTGACCTCTTTCCAAAATACAGAACATAATATGAGGACAGAGAAGATCCCTGTTATAATACTGTGGAAGAGCAATTTCATAGGGCTTTAGTGTTTGTTCTTGTTGATAATCATGTTTCGTATAAACAAAGTGAAATATTTTAGTTTCTGTTACACATCAATTCACTTTACCTGTCTGCTCTTTATTTTATGCCATCCATTGGGAACAGCAGGAAATACCAAGAGTGGTCTGAATCTTCATATAACATGAACATTAACCATTACTCCTGACACTTCTGAGTTTACCCAGTGGTCTTCCAAGGATGCTTTGAAATCTGAACAGTACTTCATAACAGTCTTGGGCTCTTTTAATATGAATCCACAATTCAAGACATTTCCAATTTATAAGTTGAATTTGAAAGTACTTAATACTATGAGATGACACACTAATAAACGTGTATTACACCATTCAGCCACATGCCCAGAATATGCATACACTCTGGCCCTCATACTAACCCTCGAAAGTGTATGTCCTGATTCATAATGACAGTGCAATCCACTATACCTGTTTGGGCCTCCACTGAGAAGTAGGGTTGTCCTTCAAGGATACTATACACTAACTTGGCACTATTTCCATAAGTGGGATCATCTGCATCAGATGCTGTCACTTGGATTACTGATGTTCCTAAAAAGGGGGGAAATGCAATTAGCAACACCCATTAAACTTACCAATTTCATTGATGTTTCCAGAATTTCATTTACAATTAATTCCTGAACAGGGACCCACAATTAGTCAATGTGATTCTTTTTTCATACAGTTCAAGTGTAAAAGACTCTCCTCCATTCCTTTCTTTCATTTCTAGTTCTCTTCTTTCATTTTAAACCTCATGGTTTAAAACTAAACTTTCTATGTTCACAGTGCTTCCTGTTTGGCTTGATAGGTAAAATAATAATATGAACATCCATGTCAACCATTCTTAGAACCATGCGATGGAAATGTTCAGGATATCAGATAATTAAATAAAAACCTTTCCAGAGAGGGTAATAAATGATAATTAATGAGGAATTGCTTTTCACGAAATGATAGCGTGTGTTCTCCCATCTGTAACAGTAAACATATCATTTTATTGTTGCTTTACATGTAATAAAATTACTGCTAATACTAAATTTTAATTAATTTGTGGCTATAAATATTATATAAAATGTTGTTCCCTACTGACATGAAAATTAGATTTTTTCCTTCTCTGTTGGATCTGGTATCTATGTCACAGAAACCATCAGTGAGTACTCAGTGAGATCTAAAAGATATATTCCTAGGTCAGAAGAAAGGGAAATCGGGAAATAAAGGATGGGATGCCATTGTTTTTCTTTAAAATATCTATTGTTTCAGTGAGTATATGGGACATGACAAGTTGAGCTTCAGAGCAGAGAGAGAGGAGATCAAAGAAGGGAAGAAGCAATTACCAAGCATATCTGTGCCAGGCACTGTTTGGGATAAATTCCATGTAAAGTGCCAGCATTCCTCTGCTAGTCATTTTTGTACCAATTTTACTTAGGATTTGGTGCAAGAAATATGACTCTTTTTTCCCCACCTTGTTTATTGTCAGAGTCAGAAGTCTAATCCAGGGCCAGCAAGAATAAAACCCAAGTTCCTCCACTGACATTGTCAGAAGAGGCAGGGATCCTCCTGGCAGGGTACAGAACCTGTTTGCTCAGCTTACAAGTAGCTATCCCCTGCTTCACTGCCTTTTCTCTGACTTCCTGAGAAACACAAGCAAATATTCACTCCTGCAAATACTCTCTTCAAAACGGTTTTCCACACCCACTCACTTTTGTGAGCTCCTCCCTACAGGCCACAGACTATTCTAGAAAATGGAGATTATAAGAGATAAAGACTTTGTGGAAAGTCTAAGAAAGTGATTCATCTTTATGGTTTCATTTAATTCTATAATTTTTGCTAAGCAGCTGTCGCATCTTTGTATTTTACCTGTTTACTTGACCCTCAACAGTAAATATCATCCTCATTTTATAGTTGACAAAATGGTAAGTTAGGAAGGTCTACTCAGGAGCTGGTGCTAACATAGCTGTCTGATGACAAGGACAATAGTTTTGTACAGTGTGGTAGAAAGACTGAGCCCTCCCCTGGGTATCAAAGTGTCCTCTCAAGAGAAAAAGTCCCCACTGCTTACCAGTTTGAATGCCTAGCTACTCCTGCTTCTTCAACCTCCCACACCCACCTTTTATTTTCATTAAAATTAACACCATGAGAGCATAGAGTAGTCAAAGGGCAATCCAAGGAAAAGGGAAGTGAAGGAGGGAGGAGATGACTCAGCCTGGCTTGTCTTCAGTAAAAGAAGACCTTAGCTTACATGGGAGGCAATGGCATTTCTGTCACAAGAGGCTCCGCATAGATTGAAAGGCCCTCAGAGCTCTAATCACAGCTAACTGTCTTGAGTACACTAATCCTCATATTCACTGTTTGTTTTTCCCACTTGTAAAATGAACAATCCATCTCTGACAGTCTTTATATTAATTCAAGATTAATTCAAGGTCAGACTCACTCAAAAGACAACATTCTAGAAATTCAAGTAGAAGTGATACCTAAGAGGCATCTACTTGAAAAAATGTTTAGGATTTCACCTTTGAGCAAAGGAATATGTCCTGAAGCATATCATTAGATAATGATAGTCCTATATGCATGGTAGGTAAACTTAAACCACAGGTGAGCCTGGATAAATTAGTTAAACTGTTTGTGCTTCAGTTTCTCCTTTATTTATGACCAACTGTATTGACTGCTTTGCAAAGTTCAATCATACCAAGTTAAGCACACTAGGATGTGTACACAATCAACACAAAGCCCAATGCAACAAACATTATCATTGCTGTTATTTATTGGACATCAGTATCCTAGTGATATTGACTGGAAATTGTTACTCCTGTTCTACAGAGGAAGAGAAGATATTAACTGATACCACACCACACAGCTGCCACACAGCTGACACTATGAGAAAGGATTTGCTAAACACAGTCTTCCTCCTTCCACTCTCCATAGTTAATATCCCTTGACTAAACAAACTGAAGGTTTTTTTTTTTTAAACACTGAAATCTGAGTCTCTGTATCTATATCCATTTCATTTGCTGTTCCTTGGGGCCTTTTCCTTCTCTGTTTCTTGTCTCTGATGCAGTAGTTTTGTTTTATCTTATTATATTCTCTTTTCTTAATGTCTTTTAGAAGTCTGCTTGTTTACTACTGAGAGATAGAAAGGGGGTAGATCTGAACAGGAGATGATGTGCGGAGGAACTGGAAGGGGGAGATGGAGAGAAAACCATAGGAAGAAAAGCTATTTTTAATACAAGGAAAGAATACAACTAGGCATTTTTTCTTGTTAGTGTGCAATAAAGATGTAACATAAACTCTGGTTCCTGAGTTGGAGGGTGAAGGCAGGCACCAGCCTATCAACCTGCAGAGAGAGCAAAGAGGAGTGAAGCAGGTGATTCCCCACTTACGCACCCACATTGGACCTCTCAGGCACATTGGCGTGATAGGTTTCATGCAGAAACTCTGGAGGGTTGTCATTAATGTCCTGGACCTTGACGATGAATTCGGAAGGAGGTTCCAATGGCCTGTTGGTGTCCCTATCCACCGCCTGAGCCATCAGTGTGTACTGTGCTCTCTCCTCTCGGTCCAGTGTCTTGGTGGCATGAATGTTCCCTGATTTGTCATCAATCACAAAAATGGTTCCTGCTCCTTCACCTGAGAGAATGTATTTAATGTTCCCATCACCAGAGTCAATATCAGAATGAAGCTAGAAAAAAAAAAAAGAAAGAAAAGAAACAGGATTTGTAATTTCATGAGGAACACAGTAAAAACTCATAAGGCTGATACACTATTTACATGTGTGTGCACACACATACACTCATACATGTGTCGTGAGAAAGAATCATTTCCTTCATCATTTTCAGGATGGAGAAATGCAGTATTAGATAACTACCATGGCCATGGTCATTAAGCTAGGTAATGATGAGGCTAATGTATAAGTAAATGTTTAATTCTGAGATCAGTGTTCTTCCTATCCCTTCCATACATATGAACACATTTAAAATATACAGACACACAATGCCTCAATAGTTATTTTGAAAGAAATCCATGCATATATTTTGAAAAGATATGAGCATGAATTTGTGCACTATCTTTTCTTACTCTTCCATCACTATCTCTACTAGAAATCAACATTTTTTACCAGTTTCTTATGATCCTTTCATGCAATCTTTATTCAGCCTTATACATATAGAAGCTTATCTCCACAAATTCTTCACTGAATTTCATATAGTACAAGGCCGTGGGTTTCATATTGTCCCTCTGGCTTCCTCTATTTGTAACTTCTGTCGCCTCTTCAAAAGGCGACAGAAGGGGTTCTTCTTCCACCATGTAAAATTACTGCAATTTTTCCAGAGATCCTCTTCAGAAGATACTTGTGTTGTCCAGGCTTTTGTAACTACAAATAATTCAACTAATCACACTTAGCAAGACCTGCTGTTCTAATACTTGGGGTTATAGTCTTCTATGACCATAAAGGATGGTAGAGTTGGATGATTGACATGGTGTCCTCAGAGCCCTGAAAAAAACCTCTAATATCCTTGGATATTTTTCTCCATTTTCCAGAGAGCCTAGATATAACATGGATTTTGCGTAAATCTATTCTTGCTATGGTGCAGGATCTACTCTGGTCTGTTAGCCACTATTTCTAGCAACTCTGCCCCAATTCTGCCCTGTGTTTCAGAACACAACTCCATCAAAGACTTTACTGATTTTGAATTAAATATAATACTTTTTAAAATGTTTGTGCCATTTAAATACCCTAAAAGATATCTACATCATTTATAGTGTTTTAGTGAAACACCCAAAATTTCAGCTCAGAGGTGTAAACATAGGCATAAACGGCAAAGAATATTTGGATTGTGGACTGTAGGGATTCTGGGTTGGGAAAGATAAGCCAAATTTACTTTACAATTGTTAGTAAAAAAAAAAAAAAACAATCCACCATTTTGTTGCTGTTCTTTTAATTTGGTATGGTTTGGAAGTTAGATTTTTTTTGATATAACATTCTTTTTTATTAATTTTTAATTTTTTATATTAATTACAGTTTATTCACTTTGTATCCCAGCTATAGTTCTCTCCTTTATTCCCTCCCAATCCCACCTTCCTTCCCTCATCTCCTCCCATGCCCCTCTCCAAGTCCAATGATAGGGGAGGTCCTCCTCCCCTTCTATCTCACCCTAGCCTATCAGGTCTCACTAGGACTGGCTGCAATGTCTTCCTCAGTGGCCTGGTAAGGCTGCTCCCCACTCAGGGGAGGGTGTCAACAAGCCAGCCACAGAGTTCATCCCAGAGACAGTCCCTATTCCCCAACACTGGCTGTCCTGGAACTCTCTCTCTGTAAACCATGCTGGCCTCAAATTTATACAGATCTGCCTGCCTCTGCCTCCCAAATGCTGGAATTAAAGGCATCTGTGCTACCACTCCCTGGCCATAGTCCGCCATTTTAATGAAAGATGGTTCACATATTTCTTAAGAGTTTGGCCATTGTGGAGGGAAATATGAAGTCACTTGATTGACTTCAGTGAATAAGTAAAATTGCCCCAATCTTCGAGTCATTTTCTTCTAGGCCTGTGTTCCCCTCTCCTGCCTTGTCCAGGATTATTGTGTTTATATTTTCCCCATGCTTCGGGGATGGGGGGGAGGGTGTCAAATGTTCAAGGTTCAGTCCCATGAAAGAGGAATGAAGAAGTAAATATGAATGTCAAGGTATTGAAAGTTTCTAAGTGTCTTCATGCCTTACATAAGAAAATATAGAAATGTGTCTTATAATCAGCCATATAACAAGGAATTTTAGCTAGCATTCTGTTTAACACGTTTCTACTTTGTTTCTACTCCCTTCAATATTTAAAAGTTGGATATGTCTCCCCTAGTTTTCCTCTGTCAAAAATATGATCTATTGTACTGACAATACTATTTATTAGGTTCCACACAAAAGTGTTTGGGGAACAGAGCAAGTGCTATCCAGAGTCCAGTTGCTAAGGCACACACAGCCAGTTACTCACTCCGAAGACTGATGGCTTCTCTCTTTGCACAGCAAAGCATGACACAAACTGGATTTTCTACATGAAAACTGTTAAGTCTTTTTACTTTGCCAAATTCTACCTTTTCAGGGAATTTTAAAGCATTCAACCCTGAATGTCACCATTCTAAGGTTGCTAGAAAACAAGCCAGCTATTCCTCTTACTTAAGTTTTATTTCAAGAGGAAGAGATTGCCAGATCTAATCATTTGGGCATGCTTGCATGCTCATGCACATTGGGATATGCATGTGCATGTACTCATATGCAGGCACACATGGCACACATACATACAGGCACAAACACACTATTCAACAAAGACTCCTTTCAGGAGCCTAACTTTTCAAGGTCATACATGGGATAATGCCAGGTTTTCCCCTTCCCTTCTTTATTCCTGTGCTTCTCCTTAGCACACATGACATTTGCTAGATCCAGAGAGACACAAACTCATCTGGCTCACTAAGCCCTGTTTCCCCTGCCACTTGCAAGTCTCAACACACACTGTCCTTTGCTGAGACGGTGACAATGCAGAAGGACATTTTCTTGGAGCAATTCATACCCAGCTCTGCACATTGCTCAAGCTACATTGCCCTGCTTTTCTGGGCTGTCTTTTCCTTTCTGTTTCCATATAAGGAACAACTAAGGTAACTTTGTTGGCATCATTAGGGGTTAAAAGTGAGTATCTCAAACATCTATCCTTACATTTCTCCCTCCACATAGAAACATTTCTGGTTAACTTTAAGGTCAGGCATTAATAAATACTTGCCTCTAGTTTTGATAAGTGTTAAGGACATAAATTCATCATTATTAAACTGAATTTCATTACCCTCCTCATTATAGCTGTTCTTTTTTTTTCTTGCTTAGATGAATATATGGCTGCCTCCATTTCTTAAATATTGTTTGGGGTAAGGTATTGCTTTAACCTAATTTATTGTCTTTCTCCCACTTCCGTATAATATAGCTTCAAGTTGTGTATATGAACATACCTATCCCTTAATAATTAATGTCAGTACTACCTAAAAGACAGCCGCATGTATTATTATAAGTACTAGCAGGTGAGTTTGCAAATGTGTTTTGGACTCTTTATATTTGTATTTTTGATGATGTTACATAACAAAAAAATGCAAAGCCTTAGGAGCAGTGGAAATATAGTATGGCCACACCTGAAAACAATAAGGATAAAATCGCTGCTATCCTAAGGACACATATTCATTCATTTCCTTGTATGTGGGGTTAGTACCAAAACCTAAGGATTCAAGGGTAATCTAATCCCTCCTACAAAGTAAAATAAAATCTGGTTAAAGAGACAGGGATGAGTGAAACAGAAAAGAAAACCATGATGACAGGGCATAGGAGAAATGAGAACATAGAATGGGGACAGGCAAGCTGTGATTAAGATATAATCAGTGAAAGTTCTCCAATTGAAGAATGGTTCAATAAATTGAGACTGTGTTTCTTTCAATAGACTATAAAGCAATTATTACAAATGGAGTTCTTATGGTATAAGAAGTGAACCTTATAAGCATTCTAAGTGTGGTTCAGTCTATGAATGAGGGGAGAAAACCTGGAGGGATACAATGTATAATATAGTTATCTTTTTAATGATAGCAGATTATTATTCATGCTTTCTAACTTGGATTTTGTTTGATTGTTTTGGTTTCATTGTGTCTTGCCTTTTCTGTGCATTAGTTTGCCTGTCTTTTTGCTTATTTTTGGTCTTGATCACATCCTCCTGCACTGACATTGGAGACACACACACATATGTATATCATGTATATGATACATCATTTGTATATATCATATGTGACATATATGATATATATAAATCATATATATATGTATATGTATGTACGTATAAATCCTTACCCTGCCCACAAGCACAGGGTCAGGCCCAGTGTACTCTTCTATCACAAAGAACTGGTTCCAGACCCAGCCTCTCTTGGAGCGTTGCAGCACCTGCCCCTCCTTGCCCTTCTCATGATGTCCATGGAATGAGGGCCGCAGGTGGCTTCGTCGCTCCAGGGCAAATGCCTGGCTGTGGTACAGCATGCTCAGGCACACCAGGGCAGCTTGTAAACAGTAGTTCTCCTTCATTTTTGGTTATGCGGTAGGCACAGGAGAATATATCTGTCACTCCCTACACCAACAGAGTGGCAGTCTTTTGGATGGTGGCCTCCCAGATGTGTCAAGTCGACCTCCTCTGGAATGGAATATCTTCACTCAGCGAGGACATCACGTCAGGGCTGCCCACTTCCCCAGTCAGCTTCTGCAAGCAGAGAGAGGTTTGGTTAGCTGTAGCCTTTGTCCTCACATTATTTCATTTCCATTTAGCAAACATATTGGTTAGGATGTCAGTTTATCACTTGTCAGCTTTGGTAAAGCTGACTGTTTTCTCTGAGGCCAAGTTGGTTATTTAGGAAATGTAAAAAGTTGGTTATTTAGGAAATGTAGATAAGAATCATTTTTATTGAAAGGCTGCTGCAGATTTAAAGTGAAAAATAAATACAAGAACCCTAACACAGTTTCTGACATACAAAAACCTTCTATAATTAATTAACTATAATTGTGCTTGGTTATGTTCATGTCTTAGAGAAACTAGGGATCTTAAGGAAGCCTAGGGCAGTAAAACGGTATCCACAATAAAGAGTCTAGAGGTTGATTCATTTAAGAAGATTTTCTTATAAAATATTGTAGTTAACTTGAATATTGAAGTGAAAGCTACTTTGCTAAGAACAGGAGAGAAGGATACCATGAGTAAAACACAAGAATCCCCCAACACCACAGGACAGCATATGCTAACGGCAGCATAACCCAATACTTCAGCACAAATAGAAAATATGAGGAATTTATATCACAGACTCTGCAATGGAAGAAAGGATATAGCAAGCCTCAAGAAATGATGATGTAAACAAAAAGTATCAATGCGGAAATAAATGCTCATGGTGTGTGTGTGGGGGGCTATGGGTCTACAATTGAGCACTCAATAAATAGACACAGAAAGATAATGCCAAGTTTAAGAAGCCTGAGACTAATTTGATCTAACTTGAGCTTTGCAGTGAATTCCAAGCCAGATCTACATAGTAAGGCACTGTATTTATAAAGGAAACATTTAAAAGGTCAAGTCTTCATTGAGCTTTGTGAGTCAATTAATTAAAGTTATAGTGGTCAATTAAAACTACAGTGTCAATTAACAGGTCAAATTCTCATTGACTCACTGATGGATCTATTGAAGCTATAGAAGTCAATTAAAGCTACAGCATGAAATTATTCTTTTCTGGTCTGAAGTCTCCCTCATCAGCTCTGCATACTATCTCACTGGACAGTGGTTGTTTTTTGTTGTTGTTGTTTGTTTGTTTGTTTTAAGAAACACTGAAGAGTAAACATGTAAATGGCCGAATATTGCTTCCTCAAACCCAACCATCATGCTACTATTCATAAGCAGTAAGAAGGATCTACTGACATACTTTACCTTTCCAAATTTCTTGTACATATCTGATTACAATCCCTCAAGTTCCCAGACTTATTTATGAGTTTCAGTACTCTGTTACTGGAAAAAAAAAGTTCCCTACATAACATTCTTTGCTCATTCCCCTCTCTTAAAACTCATGTTTCCTTGTAAAGAAGTATATGCTCCTTCTTGATGGAACCCAGACAGAAACACATACATTTTTTTTTTACTCCATCACTGAAGAATAAACACAGTGAAGGAACCTAGATTCTTCCTCCTTTTTCAGGGTAACAAAAAGCAAGCCTGTCAGTCTTGCTCACCAGACTGTTATGTGTGCCTTGAAATTAGAGATGACAAAAACTGAAGGGCGGTGCTCTGAGAGGAAGATGCAAGAGTTCAGGAACACTGTACCATTTGGCTTTAGTCTAGGGCATAAGAGGACTGGTAGAATTCTTATTCACAGAACAAATCTCTTTTCCCTTAGTAGTTTGACTTGGCTCTTTCAAGACTTTGGTCTTTTTCTTATGCCAAGAAAATGTCGGGAGAGGCTGCAGATACAAAGTTAAAGGTGTCTGCTGTCATCCAAATAAAACTTCTTGGTAGTGTTATCCCAGTATTTTCTGAAAGAATAGGGAACTGAAGCCTTTAGCATTTCTTGTATACAGATACTCTGGAATGCATATAATGCAGTATGAAGAAAGGGGGTTTAAAATACAGTGCTGTCACACATACATATCAACTTCATTCCTCAACAACATTCGTCATTTAAAGATATTATTGTATTTTTAACTCTCGTATTCTGTATATGTTTCTGTGTGTGTGTTTATGTGCATCTCTGTGTATGTTTCTCTCTGTGTGTATGTGTGTCTTGGAATGATATACATGAGTTCAGATGCTCACAAAGCCAGAAGCCATCAGGTCCCCTGAAGTTGGAGTTCTACGTATTTGCGAGCTGCTGGCATGAGGGCTGAGAACCCAACTTAGGTCCTCTGTGAAATCACCAAATGTTCGTGACCACTGAACCATCTCTCCAGCCCCAACACTCATCATTTTAATTTAATGATCCACCAAGTGCTGCTTGCATCAAGTCCAGGGCAATTTGTGGAAAAGCAGAGAGAGTACTGCCAGCCAGAGATCTTAAAGTGAAGCCATAGGAAGCAAATAGTGAACACTGGCTTCACTGAGGAAACAAGGCTCCACCACTGAGCGTCTTTGAATATCTTCAGTTCCCCTCTGCCTCTTGATTAGTAAAAGGAAAATCTTGGTTAAAATTTTCTATCACTGGTGTCCCTGCTCTTGTTAAGTGGTTAGGGTTTTGATGAAAGACTGTGGAGGGTATTTCTTCTGATTCAGAATCTGTGACTGGCAGACTGGATAATAGCAGTTGAGGTTATACTTACTACTCATGTCTAGGACCTGAGCTCAGACCATCCATAACAGATTCATGTATGAGTTCAAGTGCACACTTGAGCTTCAGCCTTAATTCTGCCTCTGTGAAAATTCTAGAAAAGGAGAAAGGAAAGAGCATATGGTGTAAGGTCCCTGCCCATTTTGTATCATGCCAAGTATTAAGTGTTCATTCACAAGGTGATAAATTATTCCTGCATATAAACTGTGAAGTGTATTTGAAAGAAAGGGTTTAATTAAAGTCGATATTTCTGCACCTCTTTTTTTCTAGCTGCCATTTTGCTGTAGAGCACAATTATTTCTGACACTAAAGTGCTGAAACTACATGACAACTTTTCCACTTTATAAAAAAAGTCTAGTTTCATACTAATGAATAAGAGCTTCAATGTAACCAATAAACAACCAACTTTACTCCTTTTATAAGAAGATAGCATTATAAATTGTTTTTTGGAAATAATAGCAAAACCAACCTTCTTTTTAAAGCAACTAATTAGTCTCATGATTTTAAATGTTTATGTGACCAAATACAATACGTTATTCATATTAATAATTAATTTTTAATTTATGTAAGTTGATTTTTCAGTTATTTTACTCACTTTAGAATAAAAATCTATTGAGAAAATTAGTTATTAGCCATCATTTTAAAATCTTCATAAATATTAAATCATCTATTGATTAATATACCAATCCTATAATGCTAACTGTGAATATGTTGTTTTAAAGGATATTAACATTGAGGACCAGATAAATTAAATACAACTTGTGCTAGTATAAAGTTTTGGTGCTATCAAGTCTGAGATTTGAGCCCAAACCATCTAATTCTAATGTCTATTTAAACAAGTGAACAATAGGTTTTCTTTCCTTTTGCCTTTTTTTCTGAGGAAAAAAGAAATAAAAAAGATAATCTAGAACATATCAGAGTACAGAATTATGTTCACATTGTCTGAAATTCGGTATATAATAACAAGACTATGATTAAAAAACATAGCTAGCACTTTTAGTGTTATCTGCCAAACCTTTTTAGGAAGACTTTTCCTGAGTTAACTACTCACAAGAACCACACAAATGTCAATGCTATTGTCATTGTCCATTACATATGCAAATGAGATAAACCACACAGAGAGGAAGTAACTTTTCCAGGGTTGCAGAGACAGCCAAGGAAAAGATAGTATTGAAAGGATTGAACCCTTTAGCATGATGGTTGCCAGACCTAGATTCCACCTCCTACAATTCTACCTGACCCAGCACCTCTGAGAAAAAGAAAAATACTAAACAAAGAAATATGTGTCCAAATCTCTACAATTTCTTGGTCTTGATATTAATTTAAGGTTGGGGAACTTGAAGTGAGAACATAGACAATGATTTAAAAAAAAATAGTCAAGCCAGAAAGTAAAAGAGAAAGCATTTCATAGAAGACATCAAAGTGAAGATGGACACCATGTGATAAATTATCACCATCAAACTTATTTTCTTATCCTTAAACTTCTATTTCAGAACATCTAAAAATTGGTTTTAAATGAGGTATTCATCTAATTCTGAGATTTTTGTAAAAAAAAAACAAACAAAAAAAAGACCTGGAGCATCTCAAGAAGGGATTGATGAATACATTAGAAATTTAGCACCAATCTCACTCATAAATTAATATGAGGGTAACCTCCTAAAGAAACCTTGACGTGGGTAATAATTAGGGAAATATATCAATGTTCTAATTAGTATTAATAGAGAACCCCAAGACAGTTCTTGGGCAATCTTTCCATTAACTCACTTGCCAGCAGCTTTCCAGGATGCCTCAGCATTGGGGTTCCACTACGACAAGTAAGAAGGCTTTATTTTACAATGGAAGCACATTGCTTGGAGGGAAAAATAAATGTTGTTGAAAGTCACAGGAGTAATAACATGACAGGAAAATGGATTTGCAAAATCACTAGTTCTAAGTGGAAGGCTCACCCCTCTATCTGGAGAGCAGGTAGTCCGTCATAAGTGACTGCGCCTTGAGCATAAAAGTGCCTGCTGTTCCTGCTTTTGTCTCCGTGAAAGAAAATGACATATATGGGTGTTTAAGTATATTTGGATGCCTGCTGGAAATTGTTATCGGGTAGAGAATGAAAGACAAAAACGCTTAGCAAAAAGCAAGTGGATTTGGTTTTCAGCTTTCTTCTCCCCACAGAGCTGGAAGGATCAGACACGCTGACCCATTCTTTTTATTTCTAGCTAGCTAATTTACAGCTAAAGACAGGTTATCATTACGCTAAGAATATTATCAAGGTTCCCACCAGAGCTTGAAATCCTATTTTTGTATCTGCAATGTTCCCTTGTGGGTGAGCTGAGGGACTCTGGTCTCTGCTTCAACAAACACAGCTTTGTAACCAATCGAATTCTATTATGCAAATTAATTCAAGAATATTTTATTCCCTGCTCAGATCTCATCACTCAGTGCAGAGCTGGTCTCTCCTTTCAAATCAAATCACAGGAATTATGTCTTGTCTGTGAAAATCATAGAGAATGGAGAGAGGAAATATTATGAGAATTGTTGAAACATAATTCTCTATCTCATATTTCTGCATTTGGAGCAAGACCTAACGTTGGAAAAATCAGTTCTTCTCAGGTGAAAATTATATAGTGGGCAGTATAAAAACATCATACTCTACATCATTCCATTTTCAAATGACAAAATCAAATACCATAGTGTGTTTTAGCAAATAAACAATGAAGACATTTTCTAAACGAGTAGAATGTTTACGGGGGCTCAAAGATAAGTCTCAGTCCTTGCCTCCACAGACATAAAGAACCACAGAAACACAGTTTGGGAAGTAGGAATGACATTTGATTAACATGTGAGTTGTGCAAAGCTTGGTACAAAATGTGGTTAAATTCCTTACAGATTTCATAAAAACTAAGTAGCAGGAGAAGTAGTAGTGGTGGTGGTGGGTACCAGTTTCACCCCTTCCAAGCCATATGATTTTTGTAGTACCAGACAGCAGGCTGCGGCTTCTACTCAACATTTCATTGCATTTTCAGTGTAACTTAATATAAATGTTACTCTTGGGGTCTCATGGTCATAAAGTTTCATGATAATCCAAGATAAGCTCTCATGTCTCATAATAATTCAATAGTGTTTGAGCAATAAGATAGATATGTCCAATGAGTGCAAAGAATAACTTATATTACTCATGTTCCACTCAATTCTTATGACAGCCTTTCTCACATGAGTATTTTTAAATGTTATTCATTAATATGAATATAATATATCAACACATATAGGAAACAACATTGTGAACACTGTCGGTTCTGACTGTGAATAAATGTTCCATATGAATGTGTGGAAAGAAAGAAATTTCACTTTCAACTTTTCTTTGGCATGAACTAAGCTACCTGAGGGAAAATTCGCACAAAGTGGCAATGATAAGCGATGCTGAGCTTAAAGTAGCATCATCTATTACATGAAAGGCATACATTCAAACCTCCCTTTGTCTCCAAACAGAAAATACGTAGAAAGTACTCTTAAGTGTCAACTACGTTCATTTAGGGTCAAGCCTGAATGTCACCTTGAAGATATGTAGGTATCAGTGTATTTCTGACCCTCAGACTTCCTCAAAGACTGACAGCCCATGTTCTAAGTAGTAAATGAAGGATAGGCACAAATACTATGTACAAAGCACAAAAAACTCTGCAACCATTGTCTCCTTGGCAGATTAACTTTTTTTTCAATTTAACTAGTTATTTATTGTTGAGACAGGATTTCTCTGTGTAGCCCTGGATGACCTAGAAAGTGCATAGAGATCAGGCTGGCCTTGATCTCATAGAACTCCACCTGCCTCTGCCCCCATACCTGGCTGGGGTTGAAGCCAAACCCTATCATGACCCCAGGTCCCTCAGACTTCTGTTTTATTTTTATTTACTACAGTTTATTCACTTTGCATCTCAGCTATAGCCCCCTCCCTCATTCCTTCCCAATCCTACCTACCTTCCTGTTTTTCCCCCATTTCCTTTCCCAAACTTTTAACACATTAGTTACTCTTCAAACATCCATGCCCACAGCCCCCAATGCCTTACCTTCTACCTCTCTGAACTACAGCTGATTAAACCACTGATGTTGTACTGAGAAGTAAACCATGAACTAATCATTGATCATTGCAACCAGCATCACCTGTATCGAAATGACAGGCTAGGGGAACCGTATTTTCCAAGAACGTAAATGAAAGAAAACATTTGTAATTAGTGAAGGGCCTAGCAAAGCCAGATTAGGAGCCCTCTGAAGGATTGAGTAGCCACAAAGTGATATCCAGTTTCATGTTTCAATAAAGTCGAGGCCATCACCAAACCAGTTAAAGACAAAAGAGAAATTATAGCCCTTCTCCATAAACCAAATGGCAGAAAATGTGAACTTCTTTCTCTGAAGACCTAGGTGACTTACTTTTTATTACCATCACTGGTCAGCACCTTATCATCTCCTATGCATGCATTAGCCTGGGAGCTTTCTTTAGTCACCCAAACAGAATATCTAGAAATGTATGATAATCTTAAAGAAAATAATTGGCAGTTCTTTCTCTCGCCAAATTTGAAATATTGTCACTGTGAAGATCATTGGTGTAATTGTATAAAATGCCCTTCTTATCTCAGAATGTCCAAAGAACATTGAGTCACAGATCTTTAGACCACAAGCCAAGCTGCATGTGCTGTAGCATAGGTTAGTGCAACTTAGACCAAGCACTTCTTCCTTGGGAACAAGTTTCTCCTCTAAAATAGAAAGACAGAAATAGCTCATTAAATGCCTCTCTGTCTCCAAGAGTTTGTAGATCAGCACTGAGGCACCGTACCCTGTATGGTAATTTTCAGCCCTTGATAAAGGTCAATGGCCAGCTAATTGGCTTGCCCAAGTAGTACACCATGAGGACTCACCAACATATTCTATGAAATCTAGATTCAATGAAATCTAGAGAATGGTGCATTTTCAGAAAGACACGTTTTTAAAAGTTAATCAAAGCAGATGCTGAGACTCAATAGCAAGGCTTTGGGCAGAGTGCAGGGAATCTTATGAAAGAAGGGGGAGACAGAAAGACCTGGAAGGGACAGGGTCTTCTCTGAGATGGTCCTAAAGCTCCTAATAGAAGAAAGTATATAATCAAAGACTTCTTGGTGATGACAATGCTGCGAGTGAGAACTAAAAAAATAAGACTGCTGTAGTTAGGTAGAGAACAATTCATTCTAGAAAACATGTAGAAGGTCTTCAGAACTCAGCAAATCCACGATGAGGCACTAGGGACACAGACAGAGGCAAAGATGCAGGTGTTCTTAGCTTCAGTAGAAGGGCTGGATTGGAAACAAGAACATGGTGTTTTAAACTATTTGATCTTGTGAAACCACTATAAGTCCCCAAGTTCTTCCCCTTGTAGCTATCAACAAATAACCATCTTTATTTCGGGTTGGAATATTTTGTTACATTGTTAATTTTCATAACTTCAGACCTGGATCAACTATTAAGGTTTTTTTTTTCATTAAACAAGAGGGAAACTAAAATACAGAAGCAGTAGCTAACATTTAAAAATATATTAGGTGAACAATACTTCACCTTCCCAGTCCATAGAGAGAAAATGAAAATATCAGGAGCTAAATGACAGTCTTCATAGCATAGAAGTCTCCTGCCTTAAATGTAGTTTTCTGTTTAAGCCATTTTTATGAAAACAAGAAACTGAGATTCATGAAGAGAAACACATCTCTCGGTAACCCAAGACTGCTCCTTAAAAAGTAAGGGACAAAAGAGACAAGATACATTGATCTGTATATTCTTCCTGGTACCTGATTATCCTTCACAGAGCTACTGTCAAACAGGGTCTTTTCTGATAGATAAAGTAAAAGGAAGGATTGTCTGAAGTTGACCTTTATCTCTGAAAAGGCTTGGTTAAGTCTTTCAAACTGATCACTACAACCAGGAAAATGTCTGAAGTCACCAGTGCCCACAGCAAAACCTTCTCTCAGCAAAGTATGTTGCATGGCCTTATCCACCGAGATCCACCACAGCCTAAACCAGTGTGGGTGTCCTTAAGAGAAGGGAGGACAGAAGAGCCAGCTGCTTCCAATCACCAGAGGCCCGATTTCACCCAGTGTGGGGGTGGGCTGTTTTAGAGGTCTCTTTCTTTATGTTCCTGTCTGGACCACCCTGTCTTGCACAAAGCAGTCAAAATAAACCCTGGGACATATTTAAATAACTCTTTCATATGCCTGTATATTACAAAGGATTTTTAGAAAGCTTAATAATTATCTCATTGTTTCAATAAATCCAACCTTTACAACACCCTTTTTTCGGTAAATTAATGCCACTAATCAGAAAGAATTGGGTATCTTTTAAGTCTTGAAGAAACAAAAGCAATGAGGTACAGCAAACTCACCAATGCTGCCTATGTCTGTAGAGTACATGCTGAAGCACCCTAGGCAGATGTCAAATGTCTTTTGTGGGTCTCTGGTGGTATGGTTCATTTAATTACATTTTCTCTAATCCTAGGTTAATCCTATTGGGAATTGCTGATTGAATTTTGACTTACGTGGAAGAATAATCTATTGATCTAAACACATTTCTGGCAAATAAAAATAAGAAAAATCATTTACCTTATTTTTAATTTATTGCTGCAATAATTATTTTGAAGAAACTTCATCTTTTCTTTTTGCTCCTGTATAAATAACAATTTCCATTTCTTTGAATCAGACTGTTTGTTAATAAATTTAAATAGAATAATTTCAACAACTTTCTAGCACTAAAGAGATTTGTAGACTACATTAAATTCTCTATGATTTTAGATGGTTACAACTCCTTATTACATCCCTTCCTATTGCATATAAGAGACCATAGAACAAACTGATTTTGTCCTCATGGAGTTGAATATCTAGTCTACTCTCAGTCCTTGCTGAGCACCAGAATCACTTGTCAACCTACAAAATTTCTTATCACACCTTAAGTCACACAAAGATAAATAAAACCCAGAATATAGCATTTTTGAGGTTTCCAGGTGATCCTTTTCCTTTTGTTCTTAAATTTTAAGTAGAGTCTTAGTAACGAGTGTCTTTTTTATCATTTATTACAATTTGTTCAATTTGTATCCCAGCTGTGGCCCCCTCCCTCATCTCCTCCTAATCTCAGCCTCCCTCCCTTTCGTTTCCCTATGTCCCTCCCCTAGTCCACTGATAAGGAGGACCTCCTGTCCTTCTATTTGACCCTAGCTTATCAGGTCTCATCATGACTGGTTGCATTGTCTTCCTCTGTGACCTAGCAAGGTCTTTGTATTCATTCCTCTGTTAAGGGACATCTAGGTTGTTTCCAGATTCTGGCTATTATAGATAGTGGCTGAGCAAATGAGCAAATGTTCTTGTTGTAGAGTTGAGCATACTTTGGATATATGCCTCGGAGTGGTATAGCTGGATCTTGAAGTAGCATTATTCCTAATTGTCTGAGAAAGTGCCAGACTGATTTCCAAAGTGGTTGTACAAGTTTACATTTCACTAGCAATCGAGTAGGGTTCCCTTTTCTCCACATCCTCTCCAGCATGTGTAACGAGTGTCTTACTGCACTAGTTTCATTTAAACTGCTGTAATCAGCCATTTAAAGTGGTTCTTTAAGTCCCTGCAAAATATCTTAGTAGTCATTTTTTTTATTTTAAATGTGAAAATTATCCTCTGAAACAGGTCATTGTTGTTTGATGAATGAAGGTACACAAATGAAGCTATATTAGGCATTTAAGATCTGCCACTGACTCACTGTATCATGTCTCCAATTCTCAGTCTTTGTGTCTGTAAAGGGAAGGGCTTTGTAGCTTGGGTGCCTCAGCAAAGTAAATCAGCAGAAAAATCTAGGTAGCAAGGGCTCCAATGCATGGGGAAGCCAGAGCTGACTGGCTGCACCTTTTGCAGCATACATAAGGTTAGATTCAATAAAATTTCTGGTTGAAAACCAGCTCTGCCTTATTATAAATAATAAAGAAATGTGAAAGCATTAGTGATATTTTGATACCTAGTGGGTTCCCCACCTCAGCAGGTTAAGGAATTCTTGCTCCAATCCCCATAATCCTCTGGCATAAGGAGGAGGCCTCCACTCAGGAGATGGTGATAGCACAGAAAACTGATAACTGACCTTGCTCCATCCTGTTTGTTTTCTCATATAAAGAACAAGATGAATGTTATCTGACCTCCCTTCCTAGCTAATTTCAGGTTCTAGTAAGATAATAGATGAGGAAGCTTTTATAAAAGCCTAAAGTGGGTTATGTAGGTGAGAATAAGGGTGAAAAAATGCTGACAGCTCTCACAACTTGGATGACTTTCATTAATTTTAAAGGCTTTGACTTTTAACCTTCAGCATTGTGAACTGTAGATAAATGCTAAGTATCTTTTATTATTGCCGGACAGATAAGTGGTTCTCTCATTTTCTCATACAAGAATATAAAATCAACCAGATACTGCAAATCGGTCTCTTTTATACCTTCATGCTTTCTTTCTCTTTGTCCCCAAACCCAGAATGAATCCTATGAGAGAACTCTGACCTCAGTTCCTCCATGTGACATGCTGTATGGTGGCCACAGGGTGGAAGCATGATTCCAACAGGAAAGCTGTCACATATGAGTCATAGACACCAGGGAGACCCAGATCACAAGGTCCTCTGAAGAAATTTCGGGATAATTCAATTTTTCCATGATACGGGCTAAGTCTAGATCAAGAGGGGAGGAGACAAAGCTGACAGGAAGTTAGTGTAAGCTTTCTTAGCCAGAGGTGTATGTGTGTGTTTTCCTTCTTTTAATGCTTACATTTTTATTGTTGTCATATTTTATCTAACACATTTTTTAAATGAATATAATGTAGATATGGTACAACACTGCGTTTTACACAATCTTGTACCCCTCCCTACTCCAAGTCTATTTCATGCATTTTCCCATAGAAAAATCACTGGCCAAATGCACATATTTCCTTTAAGAAAGGATCATTGTGTATCAATGTTGTGAATCTGTTTTCTTTTTCTTTGATCTACATCATCAGGAAGTCTGAGAAGCTACACAATCTTCCCCAACTTTATTATGAAACATTTAGAACCTTTGTAAATACACTGGTTTGTTGAATCGCTTGTTCTTTTATTTCACAATAAGTATCACTTGTACTGTATTTACGTACAGTGTCAACTAAGCTAAGGATATGACTTTTGTTTTAAATAGTCTTTGTATCTTAAAGAAATTAAGACACAAAGATGTTCTCAATTGCCCACTCAGTCCCCCTTTCTCATGCCACCCTTTTATTCTTGAAGTGCCCAGATTTCCAGCTGGCTTCATGTCCTTTGACCTAAACTAACCTCACATTTCTTGGATTACAAAGTTGGCTAGAAATGCATCTTCTTAATTTTCCTTAACTGAAAACATATTTATCTCATCTTTCCTTTAGGAGAATATTTTCCCTAAATGTAAAATTCTAATTCAGAATTAGCAACATTTTTTGCTCTTCAATTTCAAGTCATTAAAGATATTCTTCTGGTGTTGCTGGCCTCAAAATTTTCTCATGAGATACTGGACATCATTTAATTTTTCCCTCTGGATGTGGCATTTGGTAATTTAGCTATAATGTGTTTTGTGTAGTTTTGTTTATATTAACCTGTTTCACTAGGCTTCATTAATATATAACAACTATGTCTTCTACCAAAAGTTCTTTGGGCTCTTGTATATTTGAATGCTTTTTCTGTTTTGCCACCTTGTAAGAATATTTTCAATCACATACCTGTACTTTCAAGTAATTTATTTTTTATTGTTCAATGGTGTTATATATTTATTTAGTGAGTTTTAATCATTTTCACTGTCCATATTCTCTTCCTCCTATGTTCAGAAAATGTTCTGATAAGAAGCTCAGCTATGAGAAAAATAAAAAAGCTCTGTAGAGATTACATCTGGATGCCTCAACCTTTCCCAGCTGAGCTCCAATTTGACAGTGTTAATACTTGCTTTTTCAATCAAACTACCTCAGTCTAAGCTAGACTCTACACTAGCTCCACTGTTGTGCTAGCAATCTGAGGTGTCTATCTGTTATTTGCTATTTATTTTTCACTTTTTATTTCTACCTGATCAGTATGCCTACTTCCTCAAAACCAGAAGTACAACCATTGTGGATCATTTCCTTGATTTTACAGGACTGCTTCGTAGTATATTATCTACTAATCACCTTCTGTTTTCTGCATATCTTCTGTGCTACAGACACTATGACATGTGTTTTACTTCCATTGCTTATCACTAGTTTATCTACAGCACCTTTATAATGAACTTGCCATTGTTTCTACTGTCCAGATAAAAAAACAAGGACATGGAACACTTGAATTTGTTTTCCATTTACTAACAGGCTCCCAAAACGCCTTTTGAAGTTTTACAATGGCCAACTCAAAACCTCTTGCCTATCTATCCTTTGACATTTTGCAAAGATATAATTCACTGTATTTCTCCTAAAGTTTGCCTGTAAGATATACTCAGAGTTCAGCTAACTCTTTTTCTACACCATAACTATTTAAGAACTATTGGTGGAGAATGGAATTTCAGAAATAGTAAAGTGGAAAAAGATGTAGTGAAATATATTCTTTGCGGCCAAGGAGCTTATGTTTTTCTGGAACTCTCAGAGAATAGATTTTTTTTTGATTTTTTTTTTTTTGATTTTTTGTTATCAATCACAGGTTAGGTACTTTGCATCCCGCCCACTCCCTCCCACCCTCCCCAACCCTCCCTCATCTCCTCCCCGCCCCCTCCAAGTCCACCAACAGGGGAGGACCTCCTCCCCTTCCATCCAACCCCAGCTCATCCTGTCTCCTCAGGGCTGGCTGCAATGTCCTCCACTGGGATCCAGCCAGTGTGTCACTCCCCGGCTTGTATGGGGGAGGGTGAAAGAGTCAGCCATCAAGTTCAAGACTGAAACAGTCCCTGCTTCCCTCACTAGGCCCTCCAGTCCTACACCAGCTATTCTGGGTCCCATCTGCACAGGGGTTCCAGGACACATCCACTCGTGGTCCTTGGTTGTAGAAACTGTCTCATACAAGACCCCTGTGCCCTGCTCAGTTTAGTCATTGTGGAGCTCTTGTTCTCTCCAAGTTTCACCAACCTCCTCCATTTCTATCATCACTTCTTGCCCTCTACCAAAGGCTTGATCGCGAGTCTTAATATCTGCTCTGGTACATCTTTACGTTGACCCCCCCAGAGGTCCTCCTTGGCATACTCCTGTCCTGTTGCTTGTTTTCTCCTCCACAGAAAATAGATTTTATCCTAAGGGACTCCACATTCTCCACCTCAAGCCATGCCCATGCTGGCTTAGAAGAATCTCCCCTAACACCATAGATGTTTTTCATCCTAACCCATTCCATGAAACAGTTTCCAAATGAGTAAACCTTTTTTTTTTCAAACTCCTTTCCTGAACTTTTTTTTAACATTAGAACAAAATTTTTGCTGTGCCCAAGTCTCCTAAGAATGTGCTAATAAGTAACAAATTCAAGCAGTGTGAGGAACTGCAGGCAGGCAGCCAGATGGTAAGTACCTTCTAGCAAATGGAGCCCACCCAATAAGAGATGGTTCTGTGAGATGTCATGAGCTAATCACTGTCAAAGAGATTTGCTTATTCACAAAGGACTAGTTAAGTGGTATTAGCAGAATAATATCTCCTCAGGAGGAACATACATGACCAGAGATGAATTTGGCCTTTGGTTTAGAGGTCTTACAGCCTTCTAGCCAATTACATCTTCTAAAGAGATTTTCTGAAAGGATAAATTTGCAATCCATGGCACCACTAGTTAGAAAATGCCCTGTGGCAATACTTCCTAAAGGAAAGTTCCACTAAATCATAGCTACCCCAATCAAGCAAGGAGCAGACTGCAAAAGATCAATAAATCATAAAGTTACCTATCAGGGCTGGCTGCCTTCCTGATAAAGAATCCATGCTAGGGTTGCTCACAATTGCACGTGAAGGCTGTCTAACCTGGAAACTATTGAAACATACTTGGTCTCACAGTTCCCAGACTCCCACTTGCAGGCTCCCACTGTTTTTCAATCTAAGCATTAGCAATGTGCTGACTATGGTAACATGAAGGTATCCCTCATCTCCTCTTTCCATAGAGTCTACCAGATGTCTTGAGGGTTTAAACCTTTATTCTAATCTAAACTAGATAGTAGTAGTAGAGGGAAGAAATAGTACCTGGAAGTGAGTTGAGTTAAAAAAAAAAATACCCAGAGAAAATGACTAGCCTGTCCAGAGCAAGCCAGTTGGTTAATTAATATCACATATTAGCATTAAGACAAATAAAGAGACATTCAGGATTACATGAAACATCACAGAAGAACTAGTCAGAAAACATAGGTATATGTTTTCAAGGTAGAAGTGGAAGGAATATACACTACTGTCCTTTATCTCTTCTCTTTGATTGTGCTCTCCATATCACAAGTTCATGTCATGGTTCCTGGCAAATCAAATGTCTGGTCCTCACTGTGACCACAGTCTTTATACCAAGAATCCCAGTTTAACTGCTTGGAGTTTGGGGTCTGCTTGAGTAACACCTGGAGTCTGTCTATGGTTTTATTGGCATCAAGATTGCCAACAAAAGAGAGAGAGAAAAGGAGTTGTGTCCTGCTTATGTTTATATATCTCTGTTGTGTCTACGCACCATCCCTAAATGACCACTCTGTGGAAGAAGCCACATCAAAGATGCTAGGGATATTAAGAGTGTTTACAGATTACTACCACTCTCCCCCAGGTGCCTATTTCTACACTTCACCATCTTTCCATTCCCTCAACTCTACAATTGGCTCTATGGCTGAATCTTTGCAAGATGCTACTGCATGCTAATTTGTATGGGTTAGGATGAACTGAGCTCCCCATTGCTGTTCAGGATAAATGCTTTTCTTCTGTTAATACTTTTTCTGCTCATATATTCACTGAAACAAATGCCTAGCCCTTAGTACTTGGGTGAGTTTTGAGATCTTCTTTCATAATATGCTACAACATGGGAAGAAAAAAAACCCTTCAGGTAATGATGTGGAATGAAATAAGACAATCAAAAGAAGACAATTTCCACATGGCCAAATTTGTATGAAGTATCTAAAAGACTGAAATCAATAATAGTAAACAATAATTGCCTTTTAGAACTAAGAGTAGAGGGAGATAATTTATTAATCAACAGATATAAGTATCAGTTGAACAAAATGAACATATTTCTAGAGACCTTCTATATAACATTGTATCTATGTAAGCAATACTACAAACATAGTTAAAGACACATAAAGTAAATCTCATGGTGTTTTTGTCACAATAAAACAATTTCGTACAAATAAAACATATTTAAATAAAATCTTTCACTTGAACAAAAAAGGCTTAAGTGTTACACTAATCGCCATAAGGTAAGTAGAGTATTGGCTTCTTGTCATGAGGGTATGGAGCTGTCACTCTGAGAAAACTCTGTGTGAAGTATGACAATACCTAAGCAGTGCTCCTGGGAACAGGAGAAAACACAGCAGACATGTTGTTAAGCATACTTTAAAAAAGAAGTATTTGAGACTCATAAACAAATGGGAATCATATGAAAGAAGGGGAGATAGGAAGACCTGGAGAGGATAGGAGCTCCACAAGGAGAGCAACAGAACCAAAATATCTGGGCACAGGGCTCTTTTCTGAGACTGATACTCCATCCAAGGACCATTCATGGATATAACCTAGAACGCTTGCTCAGATGTAGCCCAAAGCAGCTCAGTCTCTAAGTGGGTTCCCTAGTAAGAGGAACAGGGACTGTCTCTGACATGAACTCAGTGGCTAACTCTTTGACCATTTCCCCCTAATGGGGGAGCAGCCTTGCAAGGCCACAGAGGAGGACAAAGCAGCCAGTTCCGATGAGACTAGATAAGCTAGGGTCAGATGGAAGGGGAGGAGGACCTCCCCTATCTGTGGACTTGGAGAGGGGCATAGGAGGAGATGAAGGATTGGAGGAGGAAGGGGGTTACAGCTGGGATACAAAGTGAGTAAACTGCAATTAATATAAAAATAAAAATTTAATTAAAAAAGGAGTATCTTCTTCAAATAAATACAAATAAAAAGCTTGGCACTGGCTTTGAACTTTGAGAATACAAATGAGTGAAGATGAAAATGAAGTTCTACAAACATTAATAAAGGTCTTTAAAGACTATAATGATGTGAGGTTTCTTTTTTTCTCACCTTAAGCTATCCTGAAACAAGGTGAGCTCAAAGAGGAGAAACTGGGGTTGCAGAGAGTAATGGCAATTCATTCTCTCACCAGTTACTAAACAGCTCTTAATTAGCTCCTTGGTAAACCTGAAGAACCTAAAGTTTATATGGTGATAATGTCCTCTATGCATAGGACCAAGTAAAAAGCTTCCTTGTTAATGCTTTCTCCTTATTCTAGAATGTGGTTTGGTTCTCCACAGTAAATTTCCTGTTGATTCTTCTCAGTGTTCTACAAAACAAAATTTTCATTATTGTATATAAGAATGTAGCGTGCTCAAAAGTAACTCCCCTGATGTTTTCAGCCAGACTTATTGAGAAAGCTGTCACAAATATTCTTGATCCAAGCATGTTAGGAAGACTCACTTCTCTAAAGTTTGGGCACATGTTAATCCAACATTAACTATGCTTGAAAAAAAATCCCTTTTAGGTATTACAGCAATAAACATCAATTTGCAAAAAGCATTTTTCAAAAGATTGAAAGCAGCCTCCTTGTAATCATAAAACTTTAGAAATAAATAGCCCTTGGGACTCAAACCCTAGACAGACGATGGTTCAAATACTATATCATATTTGTTATATCAAGTATCTTCTATAATAAAGTCCAAATTATCAATATGCAAGGGAAAAGGAGAATCAGATTTAGAAAATTAAATGCAAGTCTTCCACTTAAACTTTTGTTCTAGATAAGTAATTCTAGTGTTTTGTTTTGTTTCTTCCCCAGATATCTGTATAGTTTGGGGAATTTACAGTAAAAAAAAAATCACTTCCATCTATATGAATTTTTTTAGCTGGCATTCTATAGCCTAGCAACAGTATTGGGAATGAAAACAATGAACTCAACTAGTTAAACCAGCATTCTAACTCTAAATTTCTATAACTCCAAATCTCAGAGTCAGTTTCTTTCCAACTCGCATCTCTGTGAAGTAAAGATTCTCTGTTTTTTCCCCAAAGAGACTGCCTCACAGTACAGAAGGTAACCCATTTGGAAAAAAGCTGACAGTTTGAAAACTTTTCACATTCACCAATCTGAGGTCAGAGAGCTTCAGTTGTGATCTCTGATTTCCCTAGAGAAAGCATAAAACCCCTTCCTATTGACAGGTGACCTGCAATGTAAAGGGCCTAAGGATGAAAGGATTATCTTTGATGCTAATTGGTTGAGGACTTAGGGGTTTTCTTTCATCCTCTGGACTGACACCAGTTTTCAGAAAACAAGTGATGCTGTAATCCTGGAGTCAAGATCACTTATATCACATTAAGAGCATTGCCATACTGGAATAGTGAGCAACTTCTGAGGTCTTTTCAGGAAGCAGAGCTTATAGATATCCATTCACACGTACTGCAAAGTAGGAGAATGTATTCATTTCTAAGGGTGGAGCTTTGGGGCTGCAAACCTGTTACTGTATTAGGTGAGAGAGAAAGAGAAAGAGAAGGGGTGAGATGCTATGCTAGTAACAAGAAAATTAGAGGACTTGCTGGTGTAGGCTGGGAGACAGACCAGAACTTAGATAAGTGCAACTACAATGTGAAAAAGTGCTTTAATGAGGGTTAATGTACAGTTCAGAGGAAAGTCACAAAAAGCAGGCTGCTAACAGGCAGTTAATCAGGGAAGGCTTAGTGAGCAAACAAAGTTGTTTGAATTAAATTTTGAAGTACATGAAGAAACTAAATGTTACAAGAAATAGTAATCTAGGCAGTGGGAAAAACATGACCAAATACATAAAACATCGAAAACAGATCCTGTGTAGAGGTGACCACCAGAATTCAGGATATAAATCTCAAGTAGTGATTATTCAAGGAACAGGGAGAAGATAAAACAATGTATATGGGTAGAGAGTGAAGACACATAAGAATAATAAGTGATAAATGAAATAATAACAATAGAATAACTCTACATGTTTGGTCAATATAAGTGAAGTAAATAGGTATGTTGAAGCTTGCAAGAATGGAAGTAAATAGAGTAAGCATGCAGAAAATAAAAAGCCAACTACCCATCAGGTTTGTGTTGCTGGGTCAAAAAAAAATGCTCTGTTTTAATTATTCAGCTTCCGTGTGCATGCATTAAAATGGAAGGACTTAAGGAGCACATGGTCATGTCTTAGGATGTCTCTGTGACTGAGGTTATCGAAATATCTGTATCTACCTTTTGGAAGCAAGTGTAAAAGCAGGCAGGGAACACAGTGGAAACGTGAGCACTGCATTGTTCACCAACTATGCTAGACTTGAGCTGGGAGCATGAATGATGTTTGATCCTTGCGATCGTGTGGCAGAGCAACTGCTGTTCCTTGGGTGACACACATAGTTAGAAAACTTTAAGTTCCCCAACTTTCTGACATTTGGTAAAAGGGCGTGACCCAAATTTGACCCCAGTGACAGAAATGAACCCACGCATACCAAGCGTTCACTCTCTAGCGAAAACATTCAAAGAAAAGTAGCTCTTGTTTTAACAGGGGTGATGCCAATGCAAAGAAGAAAATTAATTTCATTCTGATTTCTGCAAATCTGTGCTGTATGTATCAAATCACGGGCCACTTTGCAAAATTAAGGGCATTAGTTATCCTCCCATTCAGCCTCGGCGGCATTAGACTTGCATGCAGACATTCCTAGCTAAGATGACGATTATCAAGTTTTTACAAAATCATTCATCAAGAGGTGAGACCTAAGCCTGATTAGCGTTTCAATAAGAATGCTGGGACTAAATAGAGAATAAGCAGATGATCACAGCAGTAATTAGGCACCTTCTAGACAGTCACGCTTTTCCTCAAACCAATTGAGTTTGAGCAAATGAGGATTTTTTTTCCTTCTCTCTTTCTTTTCCCCCTGCTGTGAAATGAACTGCCTTAAATAACTGATGAAGTGACAGCAAGACGGTTAAAAGCAACGTTTGCCCATTAAGTAAGACTTAACTAAGCAGAGCAGGGTCTAATCACTCTTCTAATAAGTGATACACCCTGGCTAAGCTCATCCTGCTTGCTAGGCATGGTCCAAGAGGCCAGTAAACTACAAAAGCCACACACCGAGCAGCAAGAACTCTGCAAAGTCACACAGGAGTCAGAACTATGAACATGCAAATAAAAGGCATCAGATATTAATACTGGGCTCCTGGTTATTCTCTCAAGATTTAGTCAGAAAAAAAATGGAGCTGAACTCACTTTTCTCCTTAGATAAGCCATTTGGAGTTAATGATGAAAAGTCTGACTCTGGTTCAGTTATCAGCCTGAGGTTCTTCATAAAGGTGAAGAACAGAGGTACAGGGTCTGTTGCCTTATCTCCCCTAGTAGTGTAATATCGAGTATATAATCACATTTCAATGGGTATTTGATGAATACTCAAGGGAAAAAGTAGACACAAATTTGTATAGGTTTGTGCCTGAAAAGAATATCTAGAAAGAAAACAGGATAGTATGACAAGGACAATTTTGTCACCCTCCCCCCAAAAGACGTTGACGTCCTAACTCCTAGTAACTGTGAACATGGTCTGATTTGAACATAGGATCTTGGCAAATGGTCAAGTTAAGACAAACTTTCAAATTTATCAGCTAGAGAATCTAATAAGTCTGAAAGCAATAGAAAAGGAGGCAGTGACACCAGGAGGCATTTGGCTACCAAGAAAGAAAAGAGAGAAGATTCTGGAAGTGTCAGAGATATCCCCCACACCAGTAACTAGGAGACCAAAATGAAGCCTTAGATGACCATAGGATTTATCTTCTTGTGGTCTGGGCATTGTATTATGTCTATTCTGTACAATATGACTAACCTAATGTCCACTTATAAGGAGTATATTTGTCTTTCTGGGTCTGTGCTACCTCAGTCAGGATGATCTTTTCTAGTCCCATCGATTTGCCTGCAAATTTCATGACTTCCTTGTTTTTAATGGCTGAGTATAGTATTCCATTGTGTAAATGTACCACAGTTTTTTTATCGGTTCTTCAGTTGAGGAACTGAAGAATGGATAAGTTGTTTCCAGTGTCTGCTTACTACGAATAAAGCTTCTCTGAACATGGTTGAGCAAATGCCCTTGTTGTGTGGTGGAGCATCTTTTGGGGGTATCTGGGTCTTGAGGTAAGGCTATTCCCAGTTGTCTGTGAAAGCACCAGATTGATTTCCAAATAGCTGTGCAAGTTTGCACTCCCACTAGCAATGGAGGGGTGTTCCCCTTCACATCCTTACTAGCTTGTGTTGTCACTATATTGCCTCCTTTTTGATCATTTCCTCCTGATTGGACTGCCCTACCAGGCCACAAGAGAGGAAGATGAACTCAGTGAATAGATGAGCCGGTATGTCTGAGGAATGGGGGAGAGGGGATGAAGGAGGAAGAGTGTGACTGGGAGGAGAGGAGGTAGTGGCCTGCGACAGAGATGTAAATTAAATTAATTAATTAAGAAATGAATACTAATAAAAAGATCCCAGAAGTGAAGGGAAATGTATGAACATACTCTTACTCAAAGCCCACAGAAGAAACCAAGTCTGCCTTTGTCTTGATGTGACACTTTCCACAGAACTGAGAGACAATACATTTCTATGATTTAAGCCTGACTATGTGGTACTTTCTTACTATGGCAACCACAAAGACACTAATACAAACAGGGAGGGACAAATTCCAGACTGAGTTATACTGGATAAGAGCCTAGTTTTCTGATGTTCCTCATTGCCCAGTCATCCTGTCTACTGGCCACCAGCTCTCTGCAAAATGATCAAGAAAGAACTCACCTTTTTTTATTACTTATGGTGAGTCTCCATTCAAAACTGCAATTACTGTGTGTTGATTTGAGAATCAAGGGAGGTAATTTTATGACATGCTAAGTATTTTGTATTGCATATAACAAATGCTCAATTAATCAATGTCTTATATAATTATCTATATTAAGCTCTTAGCTTCTGAATTTAATAATGTTACATTACCATTAGTTGTTATCCTAGTTGGCTTTAGAAGGTCTAAGGGGAACTGGCTGGTCAGTGTGTAGACTTCAAGAAAGTCCTTTGTCACTTATGGGGAATGACTGTGCATATGGCTTTAGTAATTGACCCCCTCTCCTCCATTTCTTCCATTCTCATTCTCTTCCCGATTACTCAAATTATCAAGAAACGGCATTGGAATCTGCCAAATCCTCACTATGTTGGAGCTGACCTGGAGAACTGGACAACCAAGAGAGTTGGTGGAGGACTGAAAGTGGATAAGGAGAACCCTTATGGCTCTGACCTTGGGCTCCTGGGAAAACAACTGCAATGGCGAACACTAACCCTAAATAGTGCTTTTTTTGAGTGGCCTGACAAATTGAAGAAATATTATATGTCGATAAAAAAAAACACAAAAAACCATTCAGCTACATTAGGAGATTTTCTAGTCCCCTGCACTAGGTAACATACCCTGGCTTTGTGGTCACTGTCTTGTTTATTGTCTTCAGATTCTCAACGAGGAAGGTATTTCTACACTTATTTTGACAAATGGAGAAGTGGAAATCAAAAGATAGTTGGCAAGTAGGTTGAATCCCAAAGCGCATCAGCAGTTGAAATCCAAGCCCAGTGGAAGCACAGGGTGGCACAGTTCACAATTGTGACCCATGGCCTGCTAGCATCAACGTTGTCCACTGAGAGACCACTCCTAGAAAGTGGATCTTAATGAGAGGGTACCGATGCTGGAATTAGAGGGTTGCATTGCTAGCCCATCTGCTGATGATTTATACATACAGGCTTAACAGGACACAATAGTAGCCACACTGTGAAATATCTTTAGTAGAGCAATCAGGACAGTAGCTCATGTTCTAGAATACTTGGTGGTTGACAAGGACTTTTATAAACATTTGATCATTTTATACATCAGCTGACTGACAAAGGTGAGGC
Source organism: Pachyuromys duprasi (assembly GCA_028658305.1). NCBI lineage: Eukaryota > Metazoa > Chordata > Mammalia > Rodentia > Muridae > Pachyuromys > Pachyuromys duprasi. Next base: position 39,118,952 of record CM053744.1, read on the forward strand.
TTCTTTTCTTCTCATTTAATCAATGGAGTGAAGACGAAGCCAGATATGGCCTTTAGTGCTCGGGTGCTAATAAGTGGACAGTGCTGCTTGAGGATGGAGCTGACGCTGGAAACTGTTTCTCAGGAGATGAAAAGGGCGATCCACTCCCACGGAGAAAAGTTTTCAGTTTCTCCGATGTGCAGAATGACCAAGCTGCTGATGACAGTGACTTGTAGTTGATATTCAGTACTGTGCAAAGTGCTCGGCACACTACTCTCAGTAATGTGGACACAGTTTTATGGGTTTTTGAAGCACATGCTATTCACTTCCTACAGATGAAGAATTTGAAGCATTACAAGTTTATAAAACCCATCCAAAACCACACCGCTGTGGTCCTGGTCAGTTTATCTTAAAGGTTTTATTTTTAGTGATTTGATTTTGGCAAATTACCTAATTTGTATAGCCTCTTTAACAGTCATGTTATTTTCCTTTGTCCTCTGCCCTCTGAATCTCTTGCTTTACTCTGTGTCTTTTTCCAGGTATGATGTGGAGTTTGACACAGAGGGTGAGCTTTGGATGGCTAGAAAATTAGAAGATGCTAGAATTGGGCTACCACTACTGGTAGAAGGAACCTTAGATATTCTCTTCCATGTTAGATTGTTCTTTCTCATGAAAAAAAGTAGTTTTATGCAAATCCCAGAAACCACTGTGTTCAAATGGACTGATGGAGATAAAATCAGGTCACAAAATAAATGCCAGCCCATCTCTTTGGAGGTAACACATTATTGCTCACCACAACTCATGTTGAGGCATATTCTAGAATTCTGCAAAGTAATGTCTCCTAATAACTTCAAAAGCTTCACATAATCTCACAAGACTGACCCCAAAAGTGTTCAATTCCAAGATAACTCACAGGAATGATTCCACTTTCATAGGGAATGAGCTTAAAATGTAACAAAGGATGCTGAGATGCTTAAGTCACTGTTTTCAATCAAGCTGTCAGTTGACTCTGAGTAAAACAACTGGAAAGAAAGAATTTTTTTTTGGTTTTGAGGGATGGGTTTTATTTTTTTAGCATTTTATACATGAGCATTACATTAAAATCTCTCCATCCCTCCCTCTGCCTACTCCAAATCTTCCTGTGCCTTCTAATCTCTCTCAAACTCATGACCTCTTCCTCTTTAATTATACATATGGACATATAAATACAACCTTAGTACTGCTCATATGTAGGTGTGTTTAAGACTGATCACTTGGCATTGGATGACCTATGAGGGGAAAGAAAGAAATTTTAAATAGTAAGACACATAGCAGAACTAGGATGGCTGGGCAGATGAAGATGCTTTTAAAAAGAACACATTGAAGCAGAATATCAATATATACCATGGCCTTGGGCATCTGTCAGTTAGGAGGAAAATAGAGGCATCAAGGGACCAGCTGTTTTGTGTCCTAAGGCCTGCCATGTGTGTCATCCCATGAAGGAGAAGCATGACACCTTGGTGAAGACAGATCCCTCACTGAAGATCCACAAAGGTCTAGTTGTGAAGTATCAGTTCAAGGCCCTCCTTGTGTCAACAGTTTCAATTACTAGGCAATGACTGGATATTTCTTTCTGTGGTTCTTCCCCACAATTTCTAAATTCATAGGAACTAAATATAATGAATGTATGCAGCATGCATTTGAAATCTCCTTGAGTTTTCTCCTCCTCTCACATTGTCCCCATTTAATAATGTATTCACAGAGAATATATATATATGTATATATGTATACATATATATATGTGTGTATATATATATATATATATATATTCTAATAGAAAAATTCAGCTTTTGCCAGGCACGGTGGCACATGCCTGAAATCCCAGCACTCCAGGAAGCAGAGGCAGGTGGATCTCTGTGAATTTGAGATCAGCCTGGTATATAAAGTGAGTCCAGGATAGCCAGGGCTATGCAGAGAAACCCTGTCTCGAGAAAAAAAAAATGGAGCTTTCATCTTGACCTTGGAAACTTGAATTCCTTTCCTCAACTGTCAACTGTACTACTAATCCATGTCCTACTGACCCATGGAACCTTTCCATCAAAAGCAAAAATGAAACAAACATAAACAAAGCCAACTTATCTTACATGGCATTGGTTAAGGGAAACACCATGAGGGAGCCTAATAAGTAACCCTCCCATGGCTGCAAAGAATGACAGGTTTTTTTTCATGCTGTGCTACTGTCATTGTTTTGTAATAGGAGGCAGTTAACCTACCATAACACCAACAGCACATCCTTTGATCCTCTTGGGACCACTTATTATCATTCATGGGTTTTTCAAGTGAATGCAAAGCCCCAGAGGCAACACTCCACCTACCCCCATGCCCCACTGACATCTCCAAGTTTACAAATAATAACCTAGGCTCAAAAAAAGAGGCAACTCTTGGCCAAGATAATCTGCCAGAAGAGCTTCATCCAGACAATACCTTCTCTATAAACCAACTTCCCTCTAGGATTAAAATGGCCTCCAGCCATTCGTGAACAGGGAGAGGAGCTGTCAGAGTTCAGAGCTATAGAGATCTGTCTGACTCCAGGAGGTATGTAAGCAGATGTTGTCATCAATAATCCCAAACTGTTTTCTCAGTTATTACTATGTCTTTGGGAACTTGGGTGGATGTTTTGAATACAATATCTTATTTGACCCTTATAACCATCTTATAAGTTTGTATTATTTGTGTTCACATTATAGAAACAATAGTAGTTCCCAAAATATATCTCATGATGAATTCCAAGAAATTTTTAATATGAGATCTTATGTGGCAAAGGAGATCTTACCAACAGAGTTAAATTAAGGGTGTTGGGGGTAGTTCATCCCTGCAATATCAGCACTTAGAAGCTGAAGTTGGAGAACAGTGAGTTGAGAGCAGCCTGAGGTACACTGTAAAAAGTGCTTCAGAATAAACAAACAAACAAATAAAATCTCTTGAGACGGGAAGGATTGATTTGGTGCATTCCGTGTAGTCCTTATAAGTGGGTAACAGGCAGAATGGAGGCTGAAGGAAATGTTGAGAGAAGGGAGGTTGTAGTGATGCTATCTGAAGACAGAGGAAGAGACCATGATCCAAAGGAGGTAGGAGGCATCTGAGATGTCAAAAGATATCTAGTGTCTTCACATGAAACAAACCCCTCTCCAGACCTCTATACAACCTAATTGTTGCTGTGAGGAACCATTGTGTGGATTCTGATGTTTTAAACAGTAGGATAAAATTCCTAGTGTATTGAGCACAGTCTTTTGAAAGACAAGACAATGAAAACTCCATGGGGTGAAATTACTTGTCTGAAGTCACAGATTAACTGACATAATGAAGACAACATGTTTCCACAGCTCCATCTCTTATGCGGAGGTCTGCATTACTTTGGGGAAGGAGAAAACAAATACAATGCCATTCATGGGCGCAAAAATAACAAGTCCGTTCTCAGCCCTGCAAATTGGTAAAGGCTATCACTGTTTTCCACTCAGTTCTCTTCATGCAAAATGAAAGTGTGGCCCCCAGAGAGCTATTGTGCTAGTCAAAGTCACAAAATAAGAAGCATGTGCAAAATTCTAGTCATAGTCTACCAGCTCTCATCAAGACTCACTGCTCTCCCCACACACCATGCTGCTTCTGAAGTCTGCAGGACATTTTCATAGAGACAGTTCTTCTAAAATTAAAGCATTTGCCCATGGCATCCAACCATTAGAGCTACTGAGATCCATGGAGAAACCTGGCTTTTACTACCTGCATGGACTGAGCTCCTACACACAGTACAAATCTCAGATGTGACCTAGATTCCAAAAGTCACTCCAACCTGTATCTGCACAATCCCATGGATAGAAACACCTGGGTGTCATGTGCTCTCTTCCTGTTCAAGGAGGTTTCCCATTGGCAAGCATTGGTCTAGGTATATCAGAGATATGCTTCCTCAGATAGTTACAAAATTCCAATGATTTAAGTATTTGATTAGTAAACAGCCAGTAGCCTGGTAAGGTAAAGATTGGAGTCTAGGGGTCATTACTCCATATATAAGCCCAGCAGTGGGGGGAAAATGGTCCAAGATTACCAGGACCTATTTTAGGGAGTAAAACTCCTTTAAATAGTAATAGAGAAACAATGGATTGGTAGGGTAGATACATATTTCCTGTAGTTCCTTTAAAGCTGACCAAATTGTGGAGAAATGGGGAAAGAGGCCATTTTCTCCTTAAAACTTCCATTTGTTAAGTCCCAGTTCCTTTTCATTCTGGAAGATCTAATTATATTTATGCTTCTTGCATGTAGCTAACCAGCAGGGACTGCCTCAACTGAGCTCTGACGGATCACAAACAGAGCTTTTGTTCTGATCTTACTGCTTAGGTTAATACATCCTGACTTCTCAGCTGAAGCCTGGTGAAGCTGCTGTTCCTGTCTGCACGGGGAGAAAATGCCCCCCTGGAAGAAATTGAAACCCAGCACTGTTTACAAATCCTGAGTCGGATTCCCATCCTGCTGAACAGGATGAGAATCTGACCCCTTATTGAAGTTAGGAAGCTGAAAATGACATCAAAGCTCTCTCATGAATGCAGGGGAGACAATGACTTAAGTGGCTTTAATCTAGACATGCTCCTAACAATGGAAACCCATATCTTCTCTTTCTTCAAAGGAGAAAATAGGCAACACTCACATTGATAGTTAACAGTCAGGCCATTTCATTCTGACCCTCCCTTCTATGGGTCCCACATCTCTAGGGTTTCACTTAGAAAATTCCCTTGCATCAGGGAAATAAGATGCACAGGAGAGTTTACAGGGAGACGGTGCTGAAAACGGAGGCGGAAGTGTACCGGAGATACCTGAATGGCTAGGAAAGACAATCTAGTATCCCCTACACAGGCTTTAAAGGCAAGGAAGTTCTCTTGTTCTTCATGTCCTTACATATAGGTAAATAATTCTCCTGTACGGGTACATATACAGCTGTCTCCCAGGGATGATATAAGAAAAGAGTGATGTGAAGAGGTAGGGCTTAAACATTCTACAGAGACAAAATCCATGTGTGTGTTTCCCATCCATGTTATGCCTACATTCCTGGGTCTGTATTTTCTTGGAATCAGTGGGATTGAGCAAGAAGAATTTGGATATTATAGCAATAAAGGACAGAAATGAGTCCCCAATTTGAAGCCTCTGGGGCACATCACAAACTGATCTTGTACTTGGCTTCATATCTGCAGGATGAATATACGTTTTCTCATTTTACTACATGAAAGATTTGAAATCCTCAACCCAGTGTCTGTATCCTTTCAGTCTGTATCAACATGGCCCAACTCTCTGAATTGGTAATAAAATTTACAGTAAGTTATGTAAATGGTACATTACACACCTTAAAATCACAGATTAAGATAATATTCAAGTGTCACAGAATTTGCCTTTTGAAAGTAAAGTCTTTGCTAGTTGTCACAAAACAAGGCACACATCTCTCACTATTTAATTCTAGAATGTGACACTGTCCCTCAAAATCCACGCTACATAGCCACTAGCAGTTAAGGTTTCTAGAATATATGCTGTTAATCAACATCTCTCTATTCTTCAAGGCCTGAAATCTTCTCTAAAGTCAACAGTTACAGCACTTGTATAGAAGGGGTTTAGAAGGAGTGTTCGGTGGTTGAAAGACATCCCTGTTCCAGAAGACCCAAGTTCGAATCCCAATATTTATGTTAGATGGATCACAGCTGCCTGTAGTGTGACCTGCAGAGGGAGATCTGACACCATCTTCTGGCCTCTGTAGGCACCTGCACATGAAGAATGTAAATAAAAATAAAAATCTTTCAAGCACTTGTATACCTTTCTGGATTGCCCAAAATGACACTAGAAGTCTCTCAGCCTTCCCAACTATATGGTTTGCTCTTTCTTGGCAATAGACACACACAAATATATATATATATATATATATATATATATATATATATATATATATATATATATATATATATATCAGCCTTAAACACAAGCTTGGAAACTACATCATCTGTAAGGAGTAATAGGCCCATGCCATTTCTTCAAAAGACCAGCATGTTTGTCATCTGTCTGCATTCCTGAATGGGCAAGCCTCCACAAGCTGTCATGTTCCGTGATTACTTTCCTCTAACATGTGTTGTTAATTTTTCATCTTAATGAACTGTCCAGTTGAGTTTAACAACCAGAATAGCGATAGTTACACAATAAAAATGGCTTATGCCTGGCTATTGTTAGAATTTTCCCTGTAATACCGGCACATAATTGAAATAAAATATCTCAATGGCTACAAACACCATTTGTCAAGAATAAAGTGGTGTAAGTGCTATTTCAAAAATTCATGCTAACAGCCTTTATAAACATGGATTATAGAAGCATTCTCTCTATTGATACCTACTCAAGCCATTAAGTGTGTCACTATTATTCTCTGTTTGCTCAAGTGAAAGCACTTTGGGTACCATACTACATGTCATCCCCAATTTCCCACAGTATTACAGATGTAATCTTTCCTGTGTGAGGATATGTCAGGAAAGCCCAAAAGGCCAGTGCTAATGCACAGATGCACGCATAGGGAAAGCATCATGCAGCCATTGGCATCTTGGGAATGGAGTGTTCCAGGACTGCATACCACTCACATCTGACTGATAATCCGGTAGAAACTCAGAGACATCCAAAGACTCTGCTCATCACAGAAATGCAGATGAATCCAAGCTCTAGGTACCTTTTTTAGTGAAATAATGCATCTCATTCAGACTCAGACAGGAAACATTCAAAATTTGTGTATATTTTCTGACATTCACTCTGGAAGTATTTAGAAAGCTAACTGGTATGGATCACGTTGCTCTTGCCCCTCAAAATGTAGACAAGGTCCTACTTCTAGAGCTTTGAGGGTTGCTGATGTCATAGATAACTTGTACAACACAAGAGTTAACTGTGGAAGGAGAAGTCCTGATATTCATCAATGATGATAGACTTTAAATGACCAGATGGAATGATGCAGTATAAAAATTGTGAAATGAATAGAGGCTATGGCTTTGGAGCTGTAAAGTCAGAGAAAATCCCTCAAGTAAGGGCACCTAAGCAAATCCCAAATTATTTGGAAAGTACCAGGAAGGCAGGGAGACTTTCAAGGCTGACAATAGGGTGATAGTAGAGACCCTGAGACAAGAAGTGTCTGTAAAGCTAAGGGATGGAGCAAAGAATAATCATATAAATGGAGAAATGGCTTCATTCTGATTCAGATGTCTTCCATTAAGCAGTTTTTGCACTGTGACCATAAGAATGGCAAAGAAACCTCCACTTCAACTATCTCAACGCTTATTACATATTTCTGGTAATCACATTAATATCTGTTTTTCCTCCATTGTATCTTTTCAATTTCTGACCCTGACAGTGATTCCCATTGGCATGACAGTCCCACATTTCTAAACCCTTCTAAATAATCATCCTATACTTTGTTCTGTTCCAGTTCAAGTCCCCCTCAACCCTGACCCCATTTTTCACCTTTATATAGGTGAGAGTGAGGTCATTTCAACATCACTACTAATCTTGTGGAAGCAGTACTTACCCTATGGTACAATAAGCAGAACCCAGGCAATAGGAGGTTTCTTTTGACCTTCCTTCAAGGAGAGAACCAAAATGCTTGACAAGAAACATAAAGTACAGAAGCAGGATTTAACTCTGTGTCCAGACTAGAAGCCAGTTAAATTCTATGTGACCAGAGGCCCAAATTACAGTGGTATTTTTTTTTATTCTTAGCAGTGTGCTAAGATTTTGACAATTAAGTCTTCAATGAAAACAGTTCAGGAGCAAGTGAATATTTCATTCAGTGACACACAAGTTTGTTGCAATACTCGACAGAGTTTGTCGCAGATTGGATAGAGATGATGTCTAACATCCTCACACTTCCTAGGGACTGCTTTTGGTAGGAAAACCTCAAAAGGAAAAACAACAGAAGCAGAGGCATTCTTAAAGTGAGGTGGGGTGTGATGTAGTCTCACAATTGCACTGATCACCCTGCATGGTCCTCTGGGCTAGGGATAGATGATATATTAAACTCATCCCTATTAGAGATAAGGTGGCCAAACCTTTATTTATCAGCCATCCTAATGTGTGTTAACCATGGAGATGGAAATTCCATTTTGCCAAGAGAGATTAAACCTACAAATGAGGCAAGCTTTGAAGTGCCTAAACTTAAGAAGGTCCTCTGACAAGAACAATGACCATAGATCCCATAGTAAAAGAAGACACTGGGTAATATAGTGAATGAGATGAATCTTAAATATTACTCAAACTATCAAGGGAGCATTAAGGCAAGTGCTGTAACCTTTCACTGTGTGATCTAAGGTAAATAAGCTTGATCACGGGGGCATGATCTGGACAGGATTTGAGGATAACACTCCCTTTTTCTTTCATGCTTTTCCTTCCCAGTCACCATTTGGTTATCACCCTTGTTGCAGAACACACCTCCATCATGGTGCTCTGCTTCCCAACAGACAAAAAGCAATGGAGGCAGCCAGGAACTTTAAGTCTAATGGCCAAGATAAACTACCTTCCATTTAATTGACTTATCTCAAGGTATTTGTTCCAGCAATAAAAAGGAACACACCTGCTAGTTAGTTTAAAGAAAACCCTACTCATTTGGTAGCTTCAGTTTCTCAAAGATCTTGGTGATGACAAAATAGTCAAAGGAAAATGCAAAAATTTCTGCCAGAATTTGGCTTAGTTATGCCTCGGTTTTGGAGAAACACCAATGCTGTTTTGTGAGTGGGATATATATATATATATACTAGATTTTTGCCTTTTGTTTTATACTATATATTGCATTGGACTGTGTGCAAGCACAGCTTACTTTCAGGTTCAGTTTGCTCTTCCATGTCATGGGATGAATTCAAATGAATAGTGTCAATCCAAGCAATTAGAGTAGACCGTTTACAGGAAATGTAATGCAATCTGCAATCTTTTTTAAGGGCCAGACAGTTAGTGTGAAGCACAAAAAGTGGCCCTTTCAAAAATAGGTTTGAAACCATTCTCCTACAGATTAATGTGCCAAATACACAAGAATGAAAAGGCTGGTGGTTAAGGACCACATCTCGATCCTGCTTAAACCATCCACAAGCAAGCATGTACCTTTAACCCATACTTCAACAGATATAATGATATTAAGTACCCAAAAGATTTTCTCCCTAACCTTGTAGACTTGAAGATAAATAAATGGCTGTGGACTAACAAAGCTGCTGCAGCACTTACTTCTCTTGGCACAGTGAGCACAGAGCTGAGACCCACGATCCATGTAGAGACCTATGAAAAGGATCTCATTGCTTTTTAAGTCAGATGGGAAAATAAAAATTTAAATAATTTATTATTATATAACAGTACTCACGGGTTTTATTTGTCAGTTTTTAGATAAATGACTTAGTCTAGTTAGTATTGCCCTTATACGGATGGGTGTGGAGCCAGGGCCATCCACTTCCAAACAGGAAACCTACCTATGTCCATATCCTCAGCAAAGGATTGTTGTCCTTATTTGGCAACTGCCCACCTCCAGCTGTTCTTCACTGTGTGGACTATGTACCCTGTCTGTGCTAGGGTCCAGCTCTGGGTGGAGCTTTATGTCCTGTCTCCGCTAGCACCTTGTGTCGCACTTTCTGGAACTAAGAAATCTAGCCAGCAGATAGAAAACTTCCAAGGCAGCTTGATATTTCTTTCTCTGTGTCCTTCAGCCAAAGTATGTGGTGACTTTAGCAAAAGGCTATTACCACACATGTCACAAGCTTTTGTCTTTCATTGATCAATAATAATGTGCAGGATTCAGGCCAATATATATCGATCTTCTGAATGTTCTTCAATCTTTTTGGGAAAATAGTACTGTTAGGGATTGAACCCAGGGCCTTGTATATGCTAGAAAAGCAATCTACTGCCTAGCTACATGCCTGAGCTCATTTATTTAGTGTAAATTAGGAAGTGTTGTTAGAGGTGTCAAGAGATCTAGCATGATATCTGCAATGGGTAAGATTATGATGTTGGGGAAGTCTGGCAGACATTCATTCAGAGAAGTACTCACTTGTGTTTGCATGGATGTGACCGATATTTTTTTAATGCCTTTTATATAAAATAAAAAAGTATAGGAACTGTTACTATGGCAACCTAACAGCAATTGGCATGGTGCTCAGATACTAAAATTCAGAACCTCTCAGAAGGATGAACTCACTGGCCCCTTCAAAATTTCTCTAAAGCTTCCAAATGGAGGCATCTGACAGTTGTCTTGGCCTTCTGGAACCTTTCTGGATCCTCCAAAGACACAAAGAATTGGTGGTACCTTTAATATGGCTTGTTACCTTTCTTTCTCCATCCTTTTTTTCTCTCGTAGCCTTGAGCTCTGGGCTTTCCAAGGGGCAAAGAGTAATCTGGGTTAGTAGCCTCTAGAGGTAAAGATAATTTTGTGTCTTAGCAACCACGTGGTACCAGGGAGAGCTGATGAGCAATGGCTTGGTTTCCTTCTGAAACTATCAGGGGACAGCCAAAATGTCTTAAAAGCCCCCCCCAAGGAAAGGGCAAGATACAGAAGTAGGCTAACAGATGCTTTCTTAAGTTTATGAGTTCTTTGATAATAGGAAGAACCATGAGCTTATTGGCAGGCATTTTGGGTACATTTAGTTTCAGTAAGCAGGCATATCTGTGTGTTGAGTGTTTAAAAGTTAGTTAATGAGTGTCCCTTGAAATCCTATCCCACTGTGATCAAATTCAATTGCTTTTTCAAATGAGATATTTCTAGTTGTCTTACTGTCATCTCCTGAGAGGACCAAGCTTGAAAAACAAACAAACAAATAAAACAAAACAAACCAAAAAAACAAAACAAGCAAACAAAAAATACCTATATCTTGGCAAAGATCATGAGTGTGTACTCCAAAGACTTTTGGATTTGTAACTGAGACAGAGAATGAATGAAGACCTGAGAGCAATACTAGACCACAGGGCTACAAAACTCCAATACATTGGCTTTTTAGGTTACCTCCTGCCTGCCCCAGTATTCAGGGTTCTCACTTTGCATGCACAGTATACTTTGCTATGTAATACACAGAGGAAGTACACCGATAACTTGAGCAATACTGAAATGCTTTGATCTTTCAAAGGAAGGAATCCTACACCAGCCTTTGAGATGCCGTGTTGACTCTGACAAGCAGAACAGAAGAGATAATACCATCTAAATTGCTGGTTGTCGGAAATGAAGAGATTAGATTTCAGTTGGCATCTTGCTTCACTGGACCACTGAGCACACAAGACAAGCACAAAGAGCATGCTCTCCTGGCCTGAATAGTGACAATTAAGTCAGGGTCAAAGTCTTTCCAAAACATTAAGTTAACCAAAGATGGTACCTGCCGTCCATCTGTTTTCTCAGGGTAGATCAACTACTCCTGGAAGATCAAGAAATATGCTTTTAGTTGCAAAAGCATCAAAGATATTTCTCTACATAAGAGTATGGAAACAGAAAACTTACTTGGATCTCTGATTTAGTGACATACAAGATATTACCTGAGTTGGGTGATAATTGGTAAAAGTGTTAGATAGAATAAAACCAAATTACTTTCAAAGATCAGAGACTCTAGGTAAAAGGTTCATGAGGATTTATTGTAGTATTTTTAAAATTCTTCCTTAGGTTTGAAATGTTTTAAAAGCAAACCAATGTGTTTTAGCCTAAACGGGCACAAGTAAGAGAAGAAAGGATTTTTTGTTTTTGTTTTTAGTGTGATGTAGAACAGTGTACAAAAGTGTGCAGTTGTGTGTCACCTTGTACATAAATGGCTATTTAAATGTATATTCCTGTAACTGCTTAGAAATTCTATGGATAGTAATGTACCAAACCAAACATAATGGTTGCCTACAGGGATGGAAGTTAAGGCACAAAAAATTGTATCAGATTTTTCTGAGCACCAAATTTCCATTTTAGTTTTAAATCACCTTTATTCAGTCATCTTATTTGTTTGCACATGAACAATTTATACTATATTTTAGTACTGACCAAATGTGGCTGAACTTCTGTAGTTAACTCTCCTTCATCTCCCTTTGGTCAGTCCTACCCGTGTTCAAATCTAAAGCCAGCCTCTCGCTGAAGCCTCTTCTGATTGTGTCTAACAGAATTAGACCTTCTCTGTGTGTGGTATTAATAGATGTGACTGTGTCCAGGTTGTCTGTCTGCCAGCCTCACCACAGGGCACAGCTCTGCCAGGCAGAGAGCTCTTTAATGGTACGAGTTTAGCTTCATTGTTATATTCATATGTGAATATTTGATTTTTACTGTAGCTTCACAATCTAGTTCAAGATATAAAATAAGTCTCATATGTGAAAGAAGGTTGCAAAGAATGATTCCCCAGAACCCTGTTGGTGCTGGAACCCATGATATAAGTTTTAAATTTCTTAAAGTGTTTTGAAACATGACCATACCAAAATAATTGCAAGAAATATCCTCTTTCTTCCATGCAAGTTGATTGAGACTAACAGTCACATACAAAAGAGGCAAAGTGATGTCTACGAGACACCACATTGATGTGCACAGAGGCAAAAAAAAAAAAAAAAATCCTAGGCATTGTCAACCATGTGGCCCGCTGTAAATTCTTCAGCTCCTGTGAACCTCAGTATCCACATTTACCAGAGCACCTAACACAACCTTCAAAGTTTTGGCAACATCAAACAAGATAATAACTGCAGATCATGTAAGACAGAGCCTGACATAACAATGTTCAATAAACATCAGGCAGTTATTATTAAAAATGCTCCTTTTGTGTGTTGTAAGTTAAATAAAGCAAGACAAAGCATCTGTACTTTGGTGTAAGCATATCCTTTAGAGCAGAGTTCATTGCGGGGTAAGATGCTCACTTCTCCTAGCCCTTAGAGCACCATGCAATCATTCCTTGAATCAGGAATAGCTGTCACCTTACACATTTCGAAGAGCCGCAGTATATAGTCAACAAGTGAATGGAGTGTCTGTTTATGATTCCGGTGACACTGGCTTCAGACAGATACTTGGCCTCCTTCTCCACGGTGGCCTACATCCCGAAATAGGAAATGTGCATTCTCAGACAGCCCCAGCAGGTGCAGAGGACACAGCAGCAGGCTGCCAGCATTTAGAGCTGTCAGCGACAATTCAGAGCCTGGTGGATTTGGCAGCAGAGGTGAGCTGCCCTCCAAGCAGCTTTCTGGAATTGACTTCTATGCAAATGAGAAATAATGGCTGACCTGTGACCTGAAGCCCCTGCTGATGGTTACTCAGTGGGGTGTGAGTGTGCTTGCAGGCCTCTTCAGCAAAGGACACTTCCCTTTCACTTCTCTAAGACATTCATTTGCAGACTCCAGTGACCTATTAAATACCCAGCAGGGCTGCAGGGCTGACATCTACCCTACAGCCACCTGGGGAATTCCTCTGGTGAAACTGAGAATAGTATCTAAGCTACAGATAGGTTAGGGGTGGAAAGAAAGCTCCAGGGATTTTCTGGAGAGGTTAGCCTAAGATCCCTTCCTATGAACCTGGCCTTGTCTCTATCCTGTGCTAAAAGTCTCTCTTCTGTTCTCTTGCCACTCAGATTTGAATACATCAGAGAGTTCTACTTGGCTGCAAGCATCATTTAAATAGGGAGCATGTCTTTTTCATCTCTACCTGTATTTGTGGCAAATCACAGGGACCCAATCAAGAAATTCGAAAATCCATATGTATTAGGAGTCAGTGTAAAGCAAATGGATGGGTTTGTAGATTCATCAGAGCCACCAAAGTTGCGAACAAAGTCTTGAGTGAAGCTTGTGGTTTATATTGCTTTGTTGTTTCTAGAAGACAATCATTAGCAAGCTGTTCTCTCTCCTGAGACATGAAAGCCCTTTCCTTAAAATCAGAACACTGTCCTAAAGTGTCCAAGCATCTATTCTAGCGGTGCCATTGTCTCTTGTGGTGGTAGCGGATGTTATTTTTACTTTAAAAAGGGATTTGTGGGCAACAAGCTCCATGGTCTCAATCATTTTTCAGGAAGCATAAGAATATTTTTCTCCCTTGCCTTGGATAAAAGCCATGCAAACTTCCCAAAGAAAGGAGTGGTTTTAATTTCTAGGTGGAAAAGCAAATCCAACAGATTTCCTCAAAGTGCTTTTTATTTAACTTTTGACTCTGTTTCATTGGTGCCTCACTCTATGTGTCCCCACTATTGAGAAAAATAGAAAATGTCACTAGCACATCCTACTGAAGAATTCAGAGGGCTGATAAAAATGAAGAGGGCTATCCCTCTTGGCAGAAATGAGATGATTAGCATTCACAGGCACAACCACGGGGGGGGATGCATGTCACCTGCTGAACCAGGCATCAGAGCAAAGAATGCAGAATAACACAGGAGCAGCCCATCCCAGCCTTGCAATTTCCTAATTGGGCTAGAGTTTTGCAGGTTGGTGAGGCTTTGCTTCCGCTGCTGATGCTTTCATGCATTGTGGTTTTGTTTGTGTTTTTGTTTTCCTAGCAACTGTTAACCAGAGCATGGGGTGGGGGTGGGGGGGAGTTTGAAGACTTCTCAAATGGAAATTCTCTCCCCAAACAGACTCTCATTAATATATAAGACTCAAAGATCTGGGAAATCTCCAAAGATTTACATGTTGCACACACAGTGGCTAGATGACTGTCTTTTTAACAATACTTTCTGAGGGCTGAAGAAGCAACCCTATGTACAAGAAATGTTTTTGCCTGTAATTTAGCAGATTCATCCAAAGGAAAAATGGAAGGGGAGACTGGTAAAAGACGTAGTTTATAGACATTCTACTGATGCAAACTAAAAAGATATATATTGCTGCATACTGCCACACACAACTTATCTTCTCTAAGGTCCAGTTTTCTTATACAAAATTTCTGAATAATAGTAGCTGCAACACAAAGCAAGGAGTAAGGGAGTGATATCTTTAAAGACAACATGCTTCTGACTCAGTGCAAAAATACAATGCCAAACAGCTGATCTTAACAATCTCTCTGTGTGTCTACTTGAGTTCCTTTTCTTCAAGCTCTGCTAAATTACATCGAAGATGTACTTTTTATTTGTTTAATAAGTAATTATTGCATGCATACTCTGAGTCAGACTGAGTGCTTGAAATTGGGAACATGATAGTCCTGAAAAGAATCCTGACCCCCAAAACCTGGAGCTGGAGAAGTAGCCGATTAAGTATATGTCTATGTTTCAAATATAAAATGCCACTCACAGGACCTGTGTTTGAACACTAGTTGTCCAGAAAATGGTGCTATTTTAGGAAGTGATGATGTTTTCAGAACCTGTGGCCCAGCTGGCAGAAGTCAGCTGCTTGGTCATGCCTTGAAAAACATATCTGCCTCTAGTTTGATCCAGAGCTCATACTCATGGTCCGGCCACAGTGTACTGAGCTGTCATGCATCTGTGCTGTGATGGACCTGCTCGACACCCTGCCCCTCCCACCACAGTTTCCCGTAACAGTGAGCTGGGATAAATCTCTTCTTCTGTGAGTTGTTGCTGTTTGAACACAGTGATCAGAAAAGTGGCTAATGTTCTGACAATTATGACCTGATGTGAAAATTACTGTGGATGGTATAATCCATGGCCACTGAAGTGTTATCTAGTAGACAACCATGACTTGATCTTAGGGAATAAAAAACTAAAGCAATCAAGCAAACAAATCTGTTTGGAAATAATGAGCTGCAAGCTACGCTTTAAAAGAAAGAGAGATGCTATTGTTTGGAGTAAATGAGCACGTATCCTAATGGATTGCTCCTGGGGGAACATATAACAGAGGGTGAATGTGCAGAAGAGCAGCTGAGATGTGATTCTGGCCAGTAAAAGGGTACCTTACTTATTAAAGAATTCTGGAAGTCTCTTAAGAAACTCATAATTAATTCATATCTCTGTCTTTAAAAGAAATGAACAAGAAGAGTAATATAACACATGGACGTAGAAACATTTCTCAAGGTGTGTATAAAAGTTGAAACACTGGAAATGATGAGGAAAGATAGTCACGGAGTCTAAAAGACTAGTAGAATTAGAAGAGAATTTGTCTTGCATTGGAAAATGTCAGGTGGAGTAGATGAACCGACAATAATTGGGGATTAATTGAAAGTAGGGTTTATAGGAATCCACTAGAATCAGTCTGTGAGGAATACAGGACTGACAGACACAAAGGATCACTTTTGTATTTCCAGTCTGGCTAAACAGTTGAACTCCCATTGAACTTTGGGATATAGGACACAGTGAAGGTTTAGAAGAAAATACACGGAAGGCATTTTTCCTGTACATATGTACCACTTGGAATTATGTACAATACACAATTGTACACAGATATTTGGGTAGATAGATCTAGAATCCCATAAAGTAGCAAGTCATGGCAAAGAATTAACGTTAAATTTTATATCTTGAAGCCAGGTCTGTTGATGCACACCTTCAATCCCAACACACAGAGGAGAGGGGGAGGTGGATCTTTGTGAGTTTAAGGCCAACCTGGTCCATATAGTGAGTTTCAGGCCAGTCAGGCTACGCAGTGAGGCTATCTCTGAAACATAGATTTCTAACTGGGGATACAAATGACCTGTAGGAATGGTGTCAGCCACCATTAAATAGATAGAATGAAGGTAAATGGATTTGGAAATGTCTAAAACGTAAAACTGTCAGTGACTAAGTATCCATTGTATTGTCTCAACAAAGAACTTAGTAACTTAAAGCTATTCATTCCGTGACCAGCAGAGCTGGGCCACAGCATTAAAATCCAGCCTCTGGCCTCAATATGGAGGCTCCCAGCCTCCTAGAAACTTTGGTTTCTTGTATAACTCAGCACATCTTGTTTTAAAAATTCCTTTCACGAGGAAGAAAAAAGATAAAAAATGAGCCCTAGGGCTCATCTTAATCAGTCTGTGAAGACATATGCTGTGTCAAAGAATTATCATCTTGAGTCTCTCTCCTTTCTTCCATATCAGATTTAGTAAAAAAGATTGTCTTCCCCAGAGTGACATCTAACAGGTACACAATAAAGAGAAAACAATCAAAACAACAGTGAATAATCCCTTTCTTAAAATCAAGAAGATAGGGCCTTCTTTCCCTCCAAATTTCTACTTTGAATTTCCAGACTGAGGGCTGAACTGGTAGGCATAGCTCTCATATCCACAAACATAGTAGCATGTGAGTCCTTTAGGACAACTGGTCCATCTTACCTTCTTCACCCATTGGATACTTGCTGCCAATTCCTATAACATATTCCACCCATCTGATTGGTCATTCAACAAATAACAACAGAAGTGAATGTCTTCACAGGTCCACAAAGCCAAAAGCACAGTGATTTCTGGGGAAAGAAAAAGAAAAAAGAAGCATCATTAGTAGTGTAGATGTGGTGGAAATTAGTAAAATGAACATTACTTTATTTTGGGAATAGACAGTTACATAAGATAGACTTTTGTCTTTGAAGACAATAGCCTAGTCATACAAAGTATAAATAAGCTATTACAATTGTATGAAAAACAGAAGAACTTGTGGATTTAGAATTACCAGGGTGGTGCGATCCACCACATTCATGTTTGGTGGTGGAGATAGCTGTTGTTCATATGCAACAAAATCAGAGCATGGGGCTGAGCATGCTTGCCAGTCTTCAACAGGCTTACACTCCCCCTCACAACAACAATCTAGACTTTCTGTGTGGGGAGCTGTGTTCTGCCTAGATATTGGTCTGATTCAACTTTGTGTCTACTGAAGTATCTCACACATTAGCTATCCCAGAGCAGCTGTTCATATATTAGTTGAATGAATGGAGAAAAGTATATGGGATATCTAAACAGCTGTTGTCTTTGAAAGCCAAGGCACTGAAGTAAGGAAGGTGCTGACTGACAAAGCATCTCTAAGACTGTAGCCTTCAGATGTTCGAGAATGTCCTTCATCTCTAGAATATCCACCTTCTACGACCAGCTTGGCTTGCATGGAGGCCTTAATCAGAATCCTCATTGACTGTTTATTGTACTGTTTATTTCAAATTTACCTTTCCATGCTCTATGTGATAGTTCTATATGAGACAACACTTAAAAACAAAATAAGAAAACAAAACAAAAGAATAATCCTCACTGACAGAATTTAGATAAATTTTAAATCTAAAATATGTTCCTAGAACCTTGATTGAGAGGGTAGCAATAATAATATTGTCTTGTTGTGTGAGATACTCAAAAAGTCAAGGACTGAGCATCTCTGGGCTTATCCTGGACACACAAAGAGGCCGTAACACAACATAGAGCTGATGAGGCAATCATGAGACACATTGTAGCCAGGGAGCAAAAATGTTGCCACCAATAAATCACATATTTAGATAGCAGGACCTTGATATCAGCCATTCCTGGGTAACCAATAAACCAATAACAAATGAACCTCAGAATAGGGGTCTTTGCTGAAATGGATCTAAAAAATACAGCCTTCTCCCTAATTCCAATTTTCCTTGAGCCTTCATAACTACTGGTTTGTCTCTGAAGTTTAGACTTGCCTGGGACCCATCATTTCTGTCTTCCTCTTGGTATGAGAATGTCTATCTACCCTATGCCTCCCACAATTATATCAAGGAAACACACAATTTATTTGGATTCACAAATTACAGCTACAGGGGATTTGGCTGCAAGATGACGTATAATTTTATTCTTCTGCATTTGATATAGATGAAATTTCAACGAGAGGTGGAACTTCCTATGTCTATTGTCCCAGATACAGATGTATTTATGTAATATTATTTATCTAGTTGCATGACCAGAGAGACTCCAAGTAAAGCAGTGTCTACGTGTGTTCATACAACTCAGCACTGTGCAAGGTAATATGCATTGTTATCAACCAATACATTTCTGAATGTGATGTTAATGAGCAACATATTATTAAAATGTTATGAACAGGGCTGGGGAGATTGCTCAGTGGTTAAGAGCACTGTGCTCTCCCAAAGGACCTGGGTTCAATTCCCAGCACCTGTTGCAGCTCACAATTGTAATGCCAATTCCAAGGGACCTGATCCCTTTACACGAAGGCACATATGATAAAATTTAAATTTAAAAATGGTTATGAACAGTATGAAAAAAGAATTTTCCCAAGTCATATGTGATACATTCTCTTCTGTCTGAGATACCACAGTTGGAATTCCCTGTCCAACTCAGTGGACTATTGCACAGGGTCAGAGCTAAAAACAAGAGATGCAGGTCAGAATCTATCAGACAAATGCCCAAGCTCTTATTCCTTCTTTCTTCCTTTCCAGGCTAATAATGTAAATAGTACATTCTGTGGCTGGTACTATCTGTAAAACTTTAATTATTTAATCTATGGAAACCACCTCAGAGCCTTCATTTTGCATTGCTTCTTCACCTCCTTGAAGGCTGTTCCATATGAAATGCCTTTCATCCAAAGATCACAAAGTTATGGAAGAAACAACAAAAACCAAAGGATGACACATTATCTAATTATTTAGAATTCTGTTAACTGCAAAACTTTGTGAATGAGGATCTATGAGCACAGTGGAAAAGGTTTTCTTCCAACTACATCATATCCCTTGGATACAAAAGGATAAATATAAATACTCTACACTGTTATTTGAATTTTGAGCAATGTTTCTGGGTCTGAGAGGGCTGGGAGGGTTTATTCTATACCTTTCCCTTCAATAGAAACTTTCATGTTAAAAGGTTCATATCATCTCATTTTTCACATACTCTATGATTCCCTGACCTGGAATCATGTGCTATCTTCTGTTCTCCTGAAACCAGCCTTGCCTCATGCACATCCTACCTACTCTAAGATGTTCCTCTTTCATGTTTCAAGTCTAGGAGTCATCAGGGCCACCTTCCAGTGCAGTCACCCTATGCTCTACCATCCCTTTTCACTTTTCATTGCTGTACATGGCCACATATAGGACTAAAGCTCTTATGAACACAGCCATTACATATATATATTTCAAAGAGACAGAGAAATTAGGTACATGAATACCTGAACTACAGGTATTAAGTGTAATGGGACAATACTCTGTACACATACTAAAATCAAGAATTCTATGCCAAACATAGATATGCAGGCTGGCAAGTCTAACTAACACTCAGAAGTCTGAGACAGAAGATAGTAAGTTTGACACAAAACTTGGCCTCAATATGAAATCCTATCTCAAAATCAAAACAAACAAACAAAAAAACAGTGGATGGATGGATGGTGGTGGATGACTGAAGGAATAACAGCTTGAAAAGAATACAAATGTAAAGACTTGGTTTATACATAGTCATGTCCTGTTTTCCAGCCCTCTAAAAATAATGCCTTGTCTTGTAGATTTCTATGTGTGGATCTTCTTCTCAGACTTTACGTTTAATTTTTTAAATGTGTGTGTGTGTGTGTTTGTGTGTTTATCAGGCATGAGGCGGTGCCTGCAGAGACTGGTAAAGGGTTTCACACTCCTTACAACTGGAGTTTGAGAGGCTTCCAATCATCTGATGTGGGTGGTGGGAACTGAATGCCTGAATTCTGCAAGGGCAGTAAGGAGCCCTAAGTGCCAAACCATTCACAGTGGAGGTCCTCTTCTAGAACGTAAGCCCAACCAGAATGGGTAAATTTTAAAAGCACCTTCAACTGGAACCAACCACATTGGTTGATAGAAGGGCGAATGAAAGTGTAGAA
The DNA here is from genome assembly GCA_028658305.1 of Pachyuromys duprasi. Classification (NCBI taxonomy): domain Eukaryota; kingdom Metazoa; phylum Chordata; class Mammalia; order Rodentia; family Muridae; genus Pachyuromys; species Pachyuromys duprasi. The sequence goes on from CM053744.1 coordinate 39,139,570, forward strand.
TATATTAAATGTAGCAAAGTAACCCATTTACACTTACTCCACCAACGCACTCTTCACTATCTTAAAACCTATGTTTGGGTGTACTGTGAGCACAGAAGTCCTATAGCTAGAATATAGACTGAAAGGAAGCCTTATGGATGAGGGGAGTAAGATAGACAGGGGGGATGATAGTGCAACCCCATTTTACAGATACAGAAACTGAGGCCTTATAGTGAATGACCAAGTGCCTGTAGCAAGAAAACAGCAGTACTAGACTTGGTTACCAGCAAGTCTACTACTCTTCAGAAGCTCTAAGAGCCCTAACATCTGAGCCACTTGTCAGAAAAAGTAGTGCCTGTTCCTGCTGTGTGTTCAAAGATACTCACTACGTTTGGCAAAAGGCTTGCAGCAAAGAACTGAGGATGGTCAAGAACAGTTCATCAAAACAAATGATGACTAAGCATCCCCATGTCATCGATGCAAAAGTGAGTTAAAATGCAGATTTGTGGAGTGGCTGTTAGGACTACATTCTACTATGCTCTAGAAGCAATGACTAGAAACACATGGCTGATCCTACTCTGTGGTTTTCTTGCTCAGCAAGCAGCAGAAGGGGCTCGAAAAGTGTAGCACGCTCTGGGCATCTACAGATGGGAGCTTACAGCTTTTTGGGGTGTTACATGTTCTCAACATTGTCAAAGTGATGATTAAGCACCATTAATAATCACCACTGGGTGTTTTTTCTTCTTGTTATTGCCAAAGTCCCCAAACCATATGTTGAAACATATTTTATAAGATAAGCCTGTCGATTATGAATTTTTAAAAAGAAAGGGAGAGGCACTGTGAGAAAACCTCACTTAGAGCCCAGGTTTTGCCTCTGCTAAGCTAGATTGAGTTTGGATAAGCAGTAACTGTCGGAGGCATTTTTCTCTCTATAAAATGCAGATAATAACATTTTTTAGGATTATTATAAAGAATAGTAAGAATAAATGTAAAATCTCAATTAAAAATTATGAGCTGTGATTATTAAAAGATAGACACACAGTATGACTTTACAATTGTTATGGTTGCTTTATATTTCATTTTATGTTTGCTTTGCATAAAGCTCATCAGCAGATGCATCAGTATTTATATCATACATATATTTGCAATCATATAAAATGTAACTAATAGCTTTCAATGAGCAAGCATCACCATTGACATTTTTAAAATGATGAAACCATATCTCAAAGAGGTTTAAAGATGTCATGATGCTCATTGGCTAGGCTTAGACCTCTGCTCCAACTGAGTATTTAGGGCTTCCAGCAACGGATTGTTCATGGCCCATGTGAAGTCTCTCAGGCTGGTTACTCACTGATAGAACATGAGATGATGCCCAAGAACTAACTGTAATTACAAGAAAGCATCCACAAAAAGTTCCTGGGCTCCAAATGGATTTGACACAGCAGCCTTTTAAATGAAACTCTTAACACGATTATCTTTACGTCCCTTTAGTCATTTTCCTAAGTAAGCCATGCCTTTAGAAGCACCTAATACAAAGTGACAACCTTTGCTGTTTTCTAAAGGGCCGATGGACGGGTGTAGAAGCGAGTCCATTGTCACCATGGTAATTACTGCACAATACCTGATGGCCAATGGACAGTCAGGAGGCTCAGGCAGCAGCTGAATCCGGCATTGTCCTGGCCCGATAAAAAGATTAGAAGCCCTGAAAAGCCGTGGAGCAGGATCTCACAGCTCTTTTGCTGGGCCCTGAAAGGCCCATTGTGCGGCTACCATAAATTCTGGGTTCCCCGGGCACTTGACAACTGAAGCCAGGGATAATAGAATTCTTGTGTCCAACAAAACACTCCTTGTCCAATGGCAGTCTTATCAGACGCATTTACAAATGTCTTTCGTTGTACCCAAACAATTCCCTATTAGAAGAGCTATTGGGAGCAGAACTAAATAAATATTCACAGCCTTTGTAATAGCTTTGAAAAATGAATAAACAAACAGTATTCTAGCATATGAGGTAGCCTCCTGCCCATGTACGTGCTATTACAATTTCTTGTCCAAATTCTAGATCACTTTCTCTCTTTAGCATATTAACAATCATATTAACAATTCCATACCAGATGATCTGGCCATCATTCTCCAAGCAATGTAGATTCCTGATACTGTTGCCTTAGACAAGGTGTGGTTTGCTGCATGCATTTATTTTTAATCAATGATTTCAAGAAAGCAAGAAGAGTCGTAGCTTATCCCATCCCAACCTCACAAAAGAGAAAAGATGCAGACTTCAGAGAAGTTTAACAACTTGACCAAGTGACCAAGATAACAAACTTGGGTTCCCTGCCTCCAAAGGTTCTGCCTTTTTCATTCCATCGTGATAAGTTTTGGGTTGCAACTGGGAGGAAGAGGTGGAGGAAGAGAAGGAGGAGGAGGAAGAATTATTACCAATATTCACATGAAGTAAGTGTACTCGGTTTAAGGATAATCTAGGGGAGGGTCATGGGGGAGAAGAAGGAGGAAGGGTGGGTGGGATTGGGAGGAGACAAGGGAGGGGGCCACAGCCAGGATATGAAATGAATAAACTGTAATAAATAATAATAACTTAAAAAGTATCACCAAAAAGGAATAATTACCATAAAGCAGTGCACAGAGACTGACTCTATACCTGTAGTTATACACCTGATAACACCATATAATGATAATAAAATCCTTTGCCTAAGACATATTTTATTCTTTCCCTAAAATGGTAGCAATTTTTCAGAAGCAAAAAGCTTACAAGTAATATAAACAAACTTTGAGAAAGTGTTTAAGACACTCAGACAGTTTATTAATAAGATTTAATGGAGAATTAGTGATGTGAAAAAGGCAAACACATATACTTGATCATGTGTCTTCTGCAACACCTCTTACTTTTTTGTATAGCTTGTTTTATTTTATTTTGTTAATTTGTGTTTCTGTCATAAACGAAATAACTTGAAAATATGTGCATAGCAAAACAGGCATTTCCCTCTTGACAGAAGCCACCAACTAGAAATACAGTTCACATACATAGGTACACAGAAACACACATGGCAAGAGCCTACACATACATGTGCTCATGCACACACACTCCCCCCCCCCAACACACACACCAATGCTCTATCTACACATATACATCTGTGTGTATCTGAAAATGTTAAAATAGTCAGTGATTTCTGTTAGGTCCCTACCTACTTCAGGGCGTGGCTGGCATACACTGCCCTACCTAAGGGTGGGGCTTCCTCTCTCCTAAGGGACCCTTCACTGTATAATCCAGACATTTTGGTTCCTCCACCCCTTTTGCCCTTGCCCTGTCCTCTCTCGCCCTTTCCCTTTCCCTGCCTTCCTCTCTCTCACCCCCTTCTCTCTCCTCTGCTCTGCTCTATTTCTCTTTCTATGTCTCTCCTCCCTTCTTTCTCTTTGTGTATTCTTCTCCCATCTCTCCCCCTCCTTCCCATCCCACACTGCTCCCAATAAACTTACATTTATATAATATAGCTTCATCTTGCCACTATCTCATTCTGTTTTAATTCTATTTCTTTTTTGACAGTTATTTATGAGCATGTGTATATATCTGCTTGTTTGTATGTGGGTCATGTGTGTACAGATGCCTGAAGAGGGCAGAAGAGGGCATCAGTTCCCTTGGAACTACAGTTAGAGATGGTTGTGAGATACATAATGTGCTGGACACCAAAGTGGCATCTTATACAAGAGCAGCAAGCTCACTTAGCTACTGTGCTACCTCTCCAACATCCATTAGTGGTTGGGAGGTGTTCACACTCATTACCACAACCTATTCACTCCTGAGTCTATCTCAAATCACCTCCCCACAGTGTCTCTTGCATGAGGAAGTCCTGCTGCTCAGTGACTTGGCAGCTGACAGCCTCTGTGTCTTTCTGAACATGCTGCTCCTTCACGGTAACTCTTCAGCCACTGTTGGTGGAACACAATAGAACTTCACCTTACTTCCTCCTGTAAATAGAGAGAGCTTCAGAATCCTCTTAGCATTCCTTATTGGAGTGCCTTGCTATACCCTATGGCTTTTGTGTTTTCTTATAGGCAAGAACTCTTTGTTAATGTGGCTATCTGCCCTTTACAACTTTGTGCCCACAGAAGCTATGAGCTACCTAAAGACTGCAGTTCATCTTATACTCATTTTTATCCTCTTGGGTCAGCAGACTTTTGCCCTCTTCAAGGCTCACTTACTGCAGGAATCAATAAATGACAGTAGAAAAATATATAGAAAGAGCATTCAAATGTGATAATATATATATATATATAATGTATGTATACATATGTGTGTGACTAAAAATATTACCCATTACCCATTTGTGTATTTGATGGCAGAGATAACGTGTGCTTAGTTTCCAAGGACTATAATGATGCTCAAAATATTCAGCCTTGACAATGGAACATGTCACCATTTAGCTTTTTCCAAAAATAATTGAAGCCAGAGGCAGAGGTTATCATTTATCAAAAGTCATGACTGAGGTATCCCAAAAGCAGAAAGAAACATATGGTATATACTCACTTATATAAACCTATAGGATAGGAAGTTCAAGCTGAAATCTACGCACCCAGAGAGGATATACAAGAAGGAGGACCCAGGTTGGTATGATCAATGCTTGTTTGAATGAACAAATGGAATGGACATTGAGTGGAGGAGAAAACAAGCAACAGAACAGGAGCATGCCAAAGAGGACCTCTGGGGGGAGGGAGTCAATGTAGCAATGTATCAGAGCAGATATTAAGACTCGAGATCAAGCCTCTGACAGAGGGCAAGAGTAATGATAGATCTGGGGGAGGTTGTTGAGACTTGGGGAGAACAAGAGCTCCACAAAGACCAAACTGAGCAGGGCACAGGGGTCTTGTAAGAGACGGTTTCAACAATCAAGGACCATG
>CM053744.1:39144556-39203243 GCA_028658305.1 Pachyuromys duprasi
GGGGCCCATGATAACTTGGTGTAGGGCTGAAGACCCTATTCAGGGAAACAGGGACTGTTTCAGTCATGATCTTGATGGCTGACTCTTTGACCCTCCCCCATACAAGCAGGGGAGTGACAGACTGGCTAGATCCCAGGGGAGGACTTTGCAGCCAGCCCTGAGGAGACAGGATAAGCTGGGGTTGGATGGAAGGGAAGGAAGTCCTCCCCTGTTGGTGGATTTGGAGGGGGCGGGGAAGAAGGAGATGAGGGAGAGAGTGGGAGGGTAGGAGGGAATGGGGGAGGGGGCTACGCCTGGGATTCAAAGTACCTAACCTGTGTTTGAGATAAAAATAAATAAATTTTTAAAAAGTCATTACTATTATAATAAAAACAACTAAAACAACAGGTATGTTTTGGTTGGCATTACATGCTTGTGCTTTTGCCAATACTGAGTTTGAAAAAGTATTCCAGTTGCTTCTCTTGCCAAGTGAGGCATCTCAGCATCTGTGGGAATCAAATACATGATTACAGTCAGTCATGAATAGGTGGCATAAACTCCCTTTGGAATTTTAGCTATGAGTTATTTAAACTCAGCTTGATCCAAACAAGCAGTGGTGATTGATAACAATTATTGAGTGTTTTTAATTTACTGAAATTGGACTAAGTTCTTAACTGCATATATATTGATATACATATGTATAGATAGATAGAAAGATTATAATATATATTATTTTTTGTAAAATTCTTGTAGTCAAGTTCTATACTTCTACTATTTCATAGCTAGGAAACTGAGGTACAATAAGGATGTATGAAGTTTCCATCAATCACGGTGCCCCAGAACAATGAGGCTAAGACTCAGACACAGATTGTTTCAATCTACAGCAATTCATTTAACTGCTCAAGTCAACTGTGTTCTTTAGAAATAAATTAGAGCAGAAACTTGGGGAAGTAGTCCACTTATGTCACTAAAAAATGAGTAAGAAGTATACCAATTCACCAGGTGTCTGTAATACCCAGGGAAAGTACCCTGGCACAGGGAAACCCACAAGTACAGTGAAGAACCAACTTTTAACCACCCTTAAGACCAGAGACAGTGTCTCTGACATCTGGTCAGATACAGGCAGTCTCCACACAGTCAAGATACCAAATTATCTGCAGACTTTTAGGTAAGTCACATGTGTCAATGTTCACAGTCAGAGAGGTATTGTAAAACAAACACACATTCACACTGCAGTGTTTGAGCCCAAACAATCACAACCTGTTACTACTATCTCAGGAGAAGAGAGGGAGATTGTAGCATCCATAGCAATGTGAATGACTTAAAATACGTTGGTAGAGATTTCCCTTAGGATATGATTCTCACAAAGAAATGAAATAAAGATTCTCAAAATTAAGTGAGGATATCCTTTCACACTGAGGAACTAAACACAGGCTGGTGAGAAGTTGCTCAGCAAGTAAAAACTGCTAAGCCTCATGATCTCAGGTAATTTCCCAGAATCCACATGGTAAAAAGAGAAAAAAAAACTGACTCCTAAAAGTTGTCCCCCAGCTATCCCTTCCCTTCCAATAAAAAGAAATGAAATGTGGCAAAATCAAAACCTTGTCTTACTAGTCAACTCAACTAAGATGCTGTGAGTATAAAAGCTTTGAGAACTCTGTCTATACATTCACAAGACACAGAATCTTGTTGGTTTTCTTGTACATTGTCTAAAGGCCCAAGCTACATAATCACAAAGAGTATGTAAACAGGTAAGGAGGTAAAGGGACAGTGAGTTCCTGACACCATATTCTCACTGAGGCACCTGTATTTTTGAAGGGCTTTGGTGAATGAAAACTCATAACTTTCTTCAGGCCCAAATATGAATTTGGTCACTGAAGGATAATATGAGTCATGGAAGGCATCTGGTGGTGTTTCAGGGTCTTCACTTTTCCTCATTAAGTACACTAGTTTTACTCAGGATGGGAAGGGGGTGAGCAGTGCTGTAGAAATATTTCAGTTGTGGTCTACTGACCTTTGTTGCTGGAATAGCATTCTTCATCACTATGAATACATTTGCAGTTCTTGAAGGTGCCTGGGAAAGCCACTTGACAAAATCAAGGATCTATTCTTAAAGGAAGCTTGATCTAGACAGATTCCCTCAGGATTTACCTTCAAGGTACTTGCAGATATGCAAATACATCCTCAAAGATTAGCCTGACATTTTCTTCCTTTATAATTATTGTTTGGTTAAAAGTGGCAGCTACTTTCAAGAATATTGTTAAGAACTGAGAATGAGGAAAGAAAAACAAAACTAAAACCAAAACAATATGCTCTTCAGTCACATAGAGCTGTGTCATGACATAGGACAGGGCTGTAATTGCTCTCTCTGTAGGAATGGCAGAAAAGAATTCCTGTTCATATATGAAGTAGCATTGTTCAAGTCAGAGGCTGGATGCCTCTTGAATTCCTTTTGCCATAGCACTCACTTATATCTTCAGCCAAGAGAATCAGGCTGGATCTAGGTCAGTTTTTTCTTAATGTGTTCTCCTCCTTGATGCTTGCAATGATCTGAGGTGGATGTTGATATACAGATTGATGGATAATTTATATGTAAATTTGTACATACACAGCAGATATGCTACTCATAATTTAATCGTTGATATTTGGAAACACTTAAGCCAGTTTCCTTATCCAGTAAATTATCAAGTTAATTTGACACTGGATATGACAGAAAATATGGTAGAAAGTATCTCTCCTACTCAATGGCCATCAGTGCCCCGGGCTAAAAGCAACCCGCTTTCACCAGTATCAGTGTCTGTGCTCTCACAAATTGTGCCTCTCTAGTGTTCCACATGAGTAAGAGGTGGGGTTCCTGAGACAGCCCCAATGTAACAAAGAGGATGATCTATAAGGGATCTTGAGTATGCAAAGCACTGTGAGGGCAAGGTGGTAGGGAGTTATGTTTCAGCTTCGAGGCAGTATACAGCATGCTCAGCTTTTCAGTCCTCAGAGCTACAAGTAAAAGGTTGGCCTCAGAGAAAATATATACAACTTCATCATTCAAACAAAATATGTTTGTTTCCAGTAAGAAAAAAACAAGGAAGGGACCAAGCTATAGTGATAGTGACCATCTGTCTATAAATAATAGACAACTGGAGATCTCAACGAGAGATGCAAACACATTCTCATTTGGCACTTTGTGGTTCACCAGACCTGAGATTTGGGATGCCATTTCATATGATACCAACCAAACAGTTATTATAAACCTCAGAGAGCTACAGTGAGGCAAAGGAGATGAGGTCTACAAATTACATTCTTGTTTGTAGGACAAAGTTATCACTTACTAAATATTAATTGATATTACCATAAATTATTGTTCTGCTACAAAGACTGTAAAAATGAACTGGCGTAACACCTTATTGTATTGGGGCACAACAAAGGGCAATTATTGTTGGTATTAAATAACAGGTAACCGAGACTTACTGAGCTATCTTTATTATTCTTTGTATTATGATCTCTGCAGAAAGAATCCATTTGCAGTGATTCCTAAGACTTCTCTGTGGTCACAAAGAGAGGAGGCAGCCCAGGGGCTCAGCGTGAACTCAGCTATACTACATTTTAGTTATATCTAGTGTTTTGGTTACCTCACTTTTATGACAAGAGTTACTGGTTTTTCATAAATGAGAACAACATAATTTTCTTAAAATGTACTTAAGAAAAAGAATGAATGAAAAGACAGCATTGAGTACATAATATAAGATGCAGATTGATTGCAGAGTTGGGGAACTTTGGTCTGTCTATCACTCGTTGCTTATTTTTAAGGGGTAGAGACTGAGGTATGGAAGGAGGGTACAGGAGAAGACCCTGTAGCTGTCTTGGTGACCATAGTCTCTACATCTAACATCCCCACACCTCTGTACTTTGGGTTCATTAGCATCACAAGCCAGGTGAGATGTCTAAAGGGACTACTGGGAAGAATGGCAGTTCTCTTCCAAGGACAGAAAGAGAAAGAATGATAGGCAGAGACAGTGTCGATGCTGGATGCTGACCTAGTGACAGGGAGAGAGCCCTGTGCAAGAACTGCAGGAAACTGGGTCTCCATAAGTAAGAAACTAGGTTGGAAATTACGGAGCCTGGAATTCACCCTATGCTTTCCTTTCCCTAAAATGCATTTTGCACGTTTATACCTCCCCTGTTTTATTCCAAGGGGAATTTAAGGCTACCTATAAAGACACATTCTGTACCAAGACTGGTTGTATTTTATATAATACAATATTATGAAGAAGGGGAAATGACATCATTAAATAATTTGGACTAAAGTTTTAATGCAAAGACTATTCTCAGCAAAAGTCATGCAGTTTCAAAAGCTATGTTACTCAGTGGGACAGAGACATACAACAAGGTCAAATCCTAGGAACTGATGTCACTGTTTTATTTATTCCATTTCCTTTCAAGTAGATAGTCTTGAAAACAAACATCATCCTCAGAGGCAGAATTATGGGGGCTCGCTGATTATTAGCATGAGAACGAGGAGTGAGCTTCAGGTGAGGGTAGATGAGAAGGATATTGAACACCCTTCTGCTGCCAGAAAGACAAAAAAGGCAAAGCTCATCCTCACATAGACACTGCAAGCTCACATGAGCCATGGGCCTGCATATACCACTCTGAATCTCAAAGCACCAGGGTCTTCTGTTTCTTATGTCTCTGATTTCAAATGCCCTGCTTTTTGTGAAGTGCTGTGCTTCAATAGAATGTCACAATGATTGTCCCTATTTGAAAGTAGGGATCTTGCAGACACATAGAGTGATTTAGTCCAGGAACATAGCCTGTAGGAACTCACACCCAGAGAGTCTTCCTCCAGGGCTCCTGTTACTGACAACTGGTATACACAGCTCTCAGGAAGTCTCTTCCCAAGTGAGCCTCAGGTTACCTTCCTCTTAGCCTGGGGCAGACTCTGTGAGGAACCCACTGAGTCCTAGGTTTGCTGTGTTGTTTCACCATGCTTCCTTCATTCCTTTCACTCTGGATAGAGTGATTTCCCTTCTTTCAGAAATCTTAGTTCATTAAGACCCTGACTCAATATGACTTCCTGATAGTCTATCCTCAGAATTTATGTAGACCCCACACAAAGGCACATGCACACATGGCTCATAAAGATTTCGTCTTGTGCCCTGGGCTTGTTGGGGGGGGGTCCCTTTTCTCAGGAGAGGGAGAGAAAAGGAGAAGAAAAGGGGGAGGAGAATAAGAGGGTGGGACTGGAAGGAGAGGAGAGAGGGAGCTGCAATAGGAATTTAAAGTGAATAAATAAATTAATTAATGAGAATTTAAAAAATTCTATATATGTGAACCATTTGTTCTGCCTGTGAGGTTTTTTGTTTTTGTTTTTGTTTTTTTTTTTTTTTTTTTGAGCATCTTCCATATGGTCAGTTAACCAGGGAATCAAAGAAAAGCCTTCCTCAGTCATGCAAACGGACGAGAATAAAGTAGTGATCAATGATACAGAGAACATTTTGAAAGCTTTCTGAAACAGAGTTTACTATGACTTCTTCTCTAGGACACACATGCCAGCAGGTAGCTGATATTCAGTGACAATGATTCAATAAGAAGCACCAGCAACTGTTCTCAGCCAGTAAGAACTTCTGTCCTCAAATAAACACTTAGGAAACCTCTTTCCAACCATTTGCATTGGACCTAGCTCCGATGGAATTATGAAGGGTGGAGACTCTGTCCTCCGCATTATTTATTGCCCCTGGAATGCATGCCGTATCACTTTCTGTGGGTGCTGGAAACCACGCACAAAGAGACCCAGACTTCAGGCTTGAGAGAGATCATAAATATCAGGGACTAAGAGACAAATGACAACTCATACATATAATCCAGTGCTTTTAAAATGGATCCTGGAAAGGCCTGGGTAATACAAAAATATCCCAAAAGCTAATGCAGGGGCAATGGTGAGGTAGAGACAGATGGGGATCTCACTTCCTTCTCCTGTCTAATCAATACAATTAATCTCCATTACAGCTTTTAAATGTTGGCACTTTGGGTTAAGGTCTTTTTCTTTATTACCATAAACTTGTTTGTTTTTCACTTTTAGCTAGGCTTTCAGTTCTGTGTAACTCAGCATGCTCTGTCAGGGCTTGGCTTTCATTGGCAATCATGTCAATCCACAGTACATTGTGCTCAGGCTCCATGTTGCTTGCCTTTGTTTGCTGTATTTATAATGTCTTTGGTTGAACAGTTGTTCATAATCGTTGTGCATAACAGAATTCTCTATATTGTTGTGTGCAGGTGGGGGTGGGAGAATGGGCAAACATATGCCATAGCATGTATGCTATCCATAAAGAATGTAGATCATCATTTGGGAGTCGGTTCTTTCCATCAATCACATGGGTCCTGGGGATCAAACACAGACCATCAAGTTTGGAGTGAGCATTTTTGCTTGATAAAACAGCTCACTCACCCTGTACATTAGACTCTCATAAGGAGCATGTAAAAAGCACAAATATCTGGGTTACCTAGACTTTTGTTCTTTTTTTTTCTGTAGATGGTCTAGGATAAGATCTTCAACCTAAAAACAAGAGGACTACTAAAATAAGATGACCTAAAGACAAGGCAAGGCAAGGAGAAATGATGACATGATTGGACCTATGAGACAGTCTATTTTCAGTGACCTAAGGAGCTTCTCCAGCAACCTGCCAAGCTATGATGTAAACTTAGTTAATAAAAGTTTCTCTACACTCCCTTAGAAGCCAGAACATTACCACTCTTCAGATTCATAGTCTAAAACCATGTCACCTCACATTAAAGTACTAATCTTTATAGATATGATCTGGAAGTAAGCAAATGCATTTAATATAATGAGTGTTCTGTCTTCCTATGTGTTTGTGGGGAAGAGACTTTGAAGCCAAGGTTGTCTTTTTAATAGTTTAGTTCTGCACTACATATGCTTTCTGCAATCCAGCTGAAATGCTACTCACTTTCAGGAAAAAGGGAAATGCTTCGTGCAACCATGGAAGCTTCTTGCATGCAAAGCCACCTTAATTATTTGAAATACAAAATATGGAAAAAATAGCAAAAATTCCTGATGTTGACTATTTATAGATTTTTTTCCCTATGCATGTTTCAAGGACTTCTTTTTTTTCAATTACAGAAATAAAACCTCAAAGTTTTGGCAGTCTGACTCTGAATGAAGTAACTGATTTGATGTTAAGTACCTCATAAATGAAGTGATTGTTTAATAGTCTCATTCTATTCCAACCAGATTGCTAAAAAGGATTATATTTCTATCTCCACATAATGTCAGAAGTGTCTTGTTGTAATATAAAGTTCTGCCCACAGACTGCATAGAACAGCAAGCCCTTCCCACCTTAGCAATTCCATGAGTTGAAAGCCAAATGAAAAATGCAGAGAGCTACTTTGTTGTAATTCACTATGAAATAAAAACCTGGACTCAAATGACATCAATGTAAACTTTTCCCTAAATTTTATGACAAAAGAAAAAGGTTATTTAGTCTCCATAAACAAAATGTGGTGAGGTTTCCTTTCTTCTTCCTCAATGTTAAAGATGTTATCTATTCTAGGAATTTGTAACATTATAAGCTACATAATCTTAACCTCAACCTGCAAAGTGCCCTATTTCTTTCGTAAGGTGGATCTCTGAATGGGCCATATCCAGTGTGAACTTAGGTGCTGAGGACTAAACCCTTTCTACCACTTTCTTCAACAGCCAGGAGAAAATGTTCCACCTACAGCTGCCAAAAGAACGAGCCAACTTATTCCAAAATAGAAACTGGAGAATAGTTTATAACACTAAATGCCTGAATCATCGAAGTGTCAAATTAAATATTGATAGCATCAATTTGAGTCTAAAATACTCCTTGGTGTTTGGAGAATCCAGGAAGGGAGGTCAGCAAGTACCAGACTGATGATGAGAGCATGAGAAAAATGCTTCTAGAAGCTCCATCATTCCATCCAAGATACATATTCATCTATCTGACCACCTTTAGTACACCTGAGGATATACTGAGGTTGAGGGGGAAACTGATGGATAATACTGGATCCTTGTCTCTAATGGGATCGTATTGTATCTAATTTTAGTTGATCTCGCTGCAGCCTGGATAGCATTACTAAGTGAAACACTTGAGATCTGTCTAGTCTCCGAATAAACTAGGTAATGCACTGCTACCCACCTAAGGAGCCTACAAACTGGGGTGACTGAGTTCAAGTCCATGTCTTCTGACTACAGGCAAACTGGTTTTTTGTTGTTGTTGTTGTTTTGTTTTGTTTGTTTGTTTTACCACAGAGAAGCCTCATTTTTCTCATCTTTCACAAGTAGCAGTTGAGTAAGATGAATGTCTTTGAAAACTTGAAGCTCTGTTATTCTATGGAGAAAGAGACTCGTTTTTGCCCAAGATATTCAGAAGAAGCAATAAGCCATTAAATGTGGGAAGAACATGAGCCATATTCCCTACACTTGAAAGCACCTGGGTAGCACCATGGAGACAGGGAGTTAGTGACTACTAGCCATTGAGAAAGTCCAATCCTGGATTGAACCTCTCCATTCTCATAAAAATGTGCTGCTCTGGCAGGAGCTGGGATGGGGAAGGGAAGTGAAGAAGGGGAGGAGGAAAGCAGCTCAACTCAACTGAATAAGCCTCAGTTTCCTCATGTGCATCTTCCTCCTCACTTACAGAGTTGCTTAGAGCATTAAAGATGCAATAATATATAATAACATAAAACTGAAAACACATAGTTCCATCCCAGACACACAGTGGCCTCTCAATAACCACTTGAGTCAAACAGAGATGAAAAGAATGTTATTATTTTTAGAGATACCTGCTGAAGCTGCTTGTTGCTCACTTTCCTTTTTCCAGTTCTTGCTATAAGTCAGACTTACAGAAATAAGCTTAGAAAATAAATGCTAACCCTGATTCACTCATACTGATTAAGACCTTTGATTGGCAATTAGATGCATATGATTAACTTAATATGGGAAAAATAATTTGGTTGTTGCTTTATCCAGTTTGTTTGGAGAGAGTAATTTTTCACGGTGCATGTCAAAAATGGTGATGAAGGGTCCCGGATGCTGGGATTTGCTGGAAAAACCAACTTCACATTTTGTTTAGTGAGATCAGCATAAACAAAAGCCAAATAGGTGAGTCACACATAGCTCAGTGGTGCTGAGAAAGGGACTAACAGAGCCACAAGCTGACTGTTGTAACTATCCGAACTGAAATTTCATTCATTAAACAGACAATCTAGAAGATCCTTTGCAGAGCTCTCTAGTGCAAACAGTCCTGAAATCAAGGTGGAAAGAAACTGTGAGAATCAGTTCTCAAGGCAAAGTGCTCTTTGTGGAAAATACAAGGATGGACTCAGAAAACAGTCTGCTAACTGTTCTGCATGGAGACAGAGCCCTGTTTCCCAAAAGCAGCTTCCCAATACAGCAATGTAAAATGCCAGGCTCCTTTAGGAAGCTGAATCTCTTTTACCCCTCCCCCAGCCAGTGTGAGCACACACATACTCTTCCATGCTCTCATCATACATATACATACATCCACCTACACCTACTCAAGGTAGGTAAGAAAACACTAAAATGACAAAGCCTAATTTGAAGCACAAGTAACAAAACAAGATCTATTTTATGTGATGAGCAAGGGCTTACACGGTGGCTCCCTGTAACTAGGTCAGACACCAATTGGTAGTCAAGACCACAGGCCCAGACAGATTTAATGAGGAGGCAACCAAAGACAGAAGGTAGAAACAGTGTCCCAAGCACGTGTCCCAGACTTCACAATCTGGAAGCAGCACCCAGTCCAAACCATCTCTCTCACAAAGAGACCAGAAGAAACTTTCTGAAGTTCCTGAGACACAGATCCACGGTCCAGGCCAAGCCAGCCACAGTTCTGGCTGCAGTGACCACAGTGGAATACAAACAAACTGAATCAAATGACAATCATAACCCAAGGAGAGAGGAGAGAAATCGTGTAATGGTGCTGAGCCGGCAGCTGCAACGACACAAGCAGGACAGAGATCAAACAGCAATGCCAAATGAAAGCCTGCAAAAGCTGGTCCCTTCTGCCAGGATCTGCAAGCCACTGTTCCATATCGGGCCTGCCTGTGCTGGGCAGGGTGGCTGGCACCTGTGCATTGGCTGGCAGATGGAGGGGCCAGACCTGATAAATCCAGTGCCTACTCACTCTACCATCACAAGGTCACAAGCAGCAGTTGGCCACTTACAGTCATCCTAGAGGGTCAGAATCCAGCTGTGGCGATGAGAGTTCCAAAGCCCTTCCTTCTCAGGGATCACACATGTGGAAATGGAGGGCCATGGGGCTGCAAGAGGGCTCAGCCCAGCTTTGTTCTGTATAGCAGCCTCCCAGGATGGCTTGAGAGGCAGTCCCAGCCCCTGGCACTGCTAGCAGGCCCGTGAATGAACCACTGTGTGAGACACATACCCACTGCTAATGAGTCCCACATAGACACAAGCCAGAGAGACCAGTGCATAGCTGCTACAGAAGAGGAATATAAGATGTAAACACAAACACAGTCATACTTAGAGCCCACCTGACACACAGGACTCCTGTCCTCAGAGGCTACAGGACCTCAGCAGTCAGCTATATTCCTCATACTAAAGAATCCCCTCATTCTTTCCTAGCTCAGTTCTCAGGACAGTAGCTGTCGAAATTACAAACGAACAGAGCAGCTCCCATTAACCATTGCTCCCCTTTTATTACTCTGAAGAACACTTTAACTGACAAATATCAGAAAGCTATATTCAGAATAACAAAGTACATAGCAATATAGCACTCAAACACAGAAGTGTTTGAAAGAAGTGGTAAGTTTGCTTTAGAAATTTGAATACATTTAAATTTATTTGACACAATTCTGCTGTAGACTGCAGGTCATTAAGAACAGGACAGGAACCTACCACAGAGGGCCTCTGAAAAACTCTAACAATGAATCAAAGCTGATATTAAGACTCACAACCAAGCCATCGTCAGAGTGGGGGGAATCATGAAAAAGGGGGAGTTAGTAAGACTTGGCAAGGACAAGAGCTCCACAAAGACCAAATAGATCAGGGCACAGGGGTCTTCTATGAGACTGTTTCTCCAACCAAGGACCATGTATGGATACAAACTATAACCCCTGCTCGGATGTGGCCCATGGTAGCTCAGTACCCAACTGGGTACCCTAGTAAGGGGAACAGGGACTATTTACGTCATGAACTCAATGGCTGGCTTGTCAACCCCCCCCCCACACACACACAAAAGGGAGCAGCAGCCCTAACTAGATCCCAGAAAAGGACATTGCAGCCAGCCTTGAAGAGACATGATAAGCTAGGGTCAGATGGAAGGGAGTGAGGTCCTCCCCTATCAGTGGACTTGGAGGGGGGCAGAGAGAAGATGAGGGAGGGATGGGGAGAGTGGGAGGGAATGAGGGAGGGGGCTACAGCTGGGATACAAAATATATAACCTGTGATTAATATAAAAATAAATAAATTACTTATAAAAAAAGAACTGGAGAGCAAAAATCATCTTTGGTGTGGCAGGTATTTGAATTCCTCCTCAGTTTACTCACTGGTTAATCTCAGAAATGTCTCCACTGCCTTGTCTAAGAAACAAAGATTGACAGGTTCTCTGTCACTTAGGCTGTCTTGTGAAGTTGACTGAGTTGACTGATAAGGTATACTCACTTAAAGTACCCTGATGCCTACCACCTGCTTTGATCTCTGTCGAATCCTTAGTGTGACTTCTGCCCAGCCAGCTGAGCTGATGGGCACACTCAGTTCTTTGGGTCTAAACAGTTATTGACATTTTAACAATGGAGAGATATGCATCGTAAAATGAGAGCAACTCCATAAAGTTTCACTGGCTGAAAATTAAAAGGATTTAAAGGAAACAAGAAATGCAACTTTCCACAATTCCAACCAGCTTCTCTTGCCGTCTCAGAAGGGAAAAGATGGAGCATGTGTATGTGTATCTATTAAACATGCATGCATAAACTTTTCAGATACTGTTCATGCTGATATCTGTACTTTGTAGCCCTCTCTTAAATTATATACCTACTCAGGCAAATGATAACTCGTTCATCCTTCCCATCACATCCCATCCTGGTGCTTAGTTTGACCTTCCTCTGCTGAGAGGTGTGTCTGTGACTGTGGTGTGCAGGTAGGTCACCAGGGACCTTTATTAAACCAATTCTACTCTAGGAAGCCTAAGCAGGGATTAGAGATCCTCCATAGCTTGGTATCTCCCCAGGAGACAGGGAGCAAGCTCTTGGTCTGGAGACAGCACTCTAAGAGAGCAAGGCTTTGCAGGAAGCTGATGCTGGGGTGCTGGGAGGAAGTTTCCATTGAAATTTCATTTTGGTGTCTCTTTGATGTCAGGGCTGTTTCCTGACAAGGTGCAAACTCTTTCATTATTCATAAAACCTGCTGTTGTTAAAGCTAGTCTTAAGTACTTGGACCCAGAGGTGGGAAGAGTTGCTGTTTTGTTTTGTTCTAAATCAAGCAAATAGAATAAAGCAAATACCCACTGATTACCTGGCAACTGCCCTTTGGGGAGTTCATTTAACTTTCTTTTTTCCCTTCTTTCTCTGCCTGGCTGCAGAATCAGAAGTAGGAAAGCCACAGAGGAGGTGCTGTGCTCCATTTCACATTGTCAGATCAGGGAGTAAATAAAGGGAAGACGGGGCTGATGAGAAAAATAAAACATGCTCTCGTTCCATACACCTGAATTAAATGCCTTTCCCTGCCCTCCTGTAAAACTCCAGGGAAGAAGAAGAGCTGAAGCGTAGATGAGGCTTCTCTACCTGCTCGCTGCACAGTATTAGACAAGTGGACAATTGGAAAAGCCTCTTTAAAAGTCAGTGGTTTGTTGTTTTTTGTTGTTGTTCTGTTTGGTTTGGTTTTCCCCCAAGTCTGGAATATGACCCCAATAATGTCTACTTTATAAAATTTGAGTTACAGGCTAGATAGTTGTGAGCTGCCATATGGACCCTGGAATTGAACCAGAAGAGAAGCCAATGCTCTTAACCGCTGATCCATCTCCCCAGCCCCTATTTTATAAAATTATTGCTGAGAAATAGTGCACACATAAGAGAATGACTGCTCAAAAGGAACCAAAGAGTTGTGCTCTGTAACATCCAGAGGAGCATCCCCAAAGTCGGACCTTTTTCTCAGATTGCAATGTTTGCGTGGGAGAGAAACACAAAAGCAGAAAGATGAAAGAGGGTTATACAAGAAAGGAAAAGGAGAACCAAGAAAAGCAAATGGAATGAATTTTACTGAAGTGAAAAGTTTTAGTAATACTTCCTAATTATTGTACAGAATATGGCAAACATTGTCAGAACAGTGTAACCTTAGTTTCCTATCCTAAAGTAGAAAAGTGGTTGATATATGAAGGGAAGAAAGTATTCCTTAACACACCATATGAATACATATATTGCCTCCCTCCTACTCCCTCTAGCACATAGTTATTAGATCTGAGATCTGAACTGGCTGACTTCCCAAACAAAACGAAAGAAAACAAAACAAACAAATAAAATAACTCGTGTGGCTGCTAATGTTTTTCCATACCCCATTTTGTAGTCATCAGAACCATCCTGAACAGCTGGCCAGTGTAAAAGAAAGAGACACAAAAATAAGGACTGAAAGATAGGACTGGCAGTATACTCTGCTTTAATTTTCACAACTCAGAAGGACAGAGCATTAATCAATATTTTTTCATTCCAAAAAAAGACATAGAAACTCTGAAGGAGGACTAGAAGAACCCACATGTGATAGTGGCTTTTTGAATGATCCTGCGCTAAATCTCTTTCCACGTGCCCTGTGGTGTGAAGGGCCTCTCCTCATCAAACCCTACTTATAAGACCATCTGTGTCTCTGCCCATGCAATCAAGTCCTCAGCCTCCACTCAAGCATTGTTGCAAACAGTCCTCTTCTTGATGCTTTTGCTCAAGGCTGTGGGCCACTGCAAAGACCCCTTCTTTCATTAGGGATTTCTCTGTCTAAACAGGATTTATGGTGATCCCTTGGCAAGGATCCGTGAATCACTGGCTTTCACAGGACAGCCAAAAGAGTGTTTCAGGAGAATCTACCTCTGACAGGCAATACAACCCTGAAGATTTATCCCCTTGGATGAAACAGGCATTGCCTGATGCTTCCAGGAGACTGCAGCACTCTGCACAGACGGTAAACACACAAGACAGTGTCAGGGCCACCAGACCTCTCTCAACCTAGAGATTTGACCACCTTTTCTGAACAGCCGTCTCAGCAATTAGACAGAAATGGTAGTTTTCTATTGAGTCTGTCATGCATGCTAAATGGAACACGCACAAATATCTTTATTTGGGGGGTGTGGTTTGATACAGGGAATCAGTTATTTTTGACAAAGGATGTACAGCCTAAAATTACAAAGCATTGACAGGCAACCTAGACCATTGCCCATCCAGGGGATCAGAAGCTATGAATGTGTGGCCCCAGGCTGAAACAGATCCCTACACCTGTACCCCCTGAGAGTTTCCCAAGGAATAATATATCCTGTACAAGAGTAGTAACTACATTTCAGTATGAGAAGCATAAATCCTGCCCTCCCTGCCAGGGCACTTGTTAAACCTGGGGTTCATTTATACGAGTCAAGACAATTTTCTTTGATTGGTCTCCTAAAAATCTCTCTTCAAGTTTCTGCATTCCTCACTTAAAAAGTATGGCTTCCTTTGATTTTTTTCTCTGTTTCCCAAGTATGCTGATAAACCAGAAAGAAAATATTCTGTCACAAGGTCACTGAGAGACAACTCTGGTTAGCATTACCTCACAGCCCAGCCTGGGAAAATGGAGACTAGAGAAACAGGTAGAAGCTGGAATAAAACCTTCCTCCCTCCAGTTCATTCTTGGAAACATAAAATTTCTAATCCCATGAACACTTGGAAAGAGAATTCTGGTCTGAGAAGTAATGGGTTCCTAAGGTAATCTGATGTAGGATGTGCCTGGCAGTAAATAGATCTGAGGTTTGCCTGGGCACATATCTTATATACACTTTCCATTGCATGGAGTTATTTTAAGGAAGGAGGAGGGAGAAATCTTGTGGAGTTTCATCCTTCTGCAAACACTTCAAGCAAAGGTCATGAAATCGTAAAGACACCAGCATATCTAACTTCTGCCTCCACCATTCCAACATTGGAGCACCTGAAAAATCACTTGATCCCCCTAAATGTCAGTTTTCTTATCTGAGGAAAAAAGTGATATGGGCATCTTTATAGACTATTATATATGGATAATATGAGATAATCGAAAAGAGAACATGGCTTGTAGAAACTCATAATGTGTGTAGCTTCCTTCCTTAGCTCCACAAAAGGAAAAAATATTTATTGTAGAGTGTATTTAGCAGAAAAATAAAATTTTTGCTTAAAGAAAATGACTAAACCAATGGAAATAATACTTCCTTATCTAACTACACCAGTGACACTAATGAACAATACAATGACAACTGAGAAAAGGGAAAAGCAAAAACAAAATTAACAAGTGTTATATATCACACACATGATATCATAACATGTTGCTCAACGTCAAGACAATGACTTGACTTACGAGGTTTTGTGAAAAGATCCTTATGTGGATATACATCCAGAACAATGGGATTAAAGGAAGAATCCCTTTAAATCAAATATTGAGTTATTACACATCTACAAAACTTGGCAACAAGAAATTTCACAAATGTTCAAGGGGGTCTGTAACACATTTTAGTGTTCTGCTCATCTACATGTCACTGTAGTGTTTTCCTTGCCTGCTCTTCCTAATGCTGAATCACATCCTTCTCTTGGTGAACCATAGAGACATCTTTATGTTATCTGTGTGACTAAAGCCCATACAGATGTGGAAACACAGAAACATAGTTTGCTTAGATAGCCACTGTGTTATGCTGCTATTTCTTGGGCTATGATCACCTTCCCTAGCTCAAAAACACAACTATGGCATCATTTCTCCATTCTGCTGGAGATTTTTATATTATGACAATACAGCAATGTTAAATTCTCTCTGATGCTGAGGATAAAACATAGATAAACATGATTGTGTTTGTTCACAAAACTTTACAGTTTCTTGTTCTCACATTGCTAATTCTGTGAAGAGGAAAGCAATTCACAGATACTAGTTAATAAATGTGCATGAATTGACTTGGCTCAAAACCTTGAGCATTGCTTTTGAAGTGTGATATATATGTTCTTAGAGGCAACAAGCATATATCCTATATCATTGATGACAGCATCAAAAAAGAAACTTAGTGGCAGACCACTTTCACTATAGAGTGGACATTCTTTTGCTCTAAAACATAGTACAACTCCCCTCCCCCCATGCTATGATACTAAGTTTTCCCGAGATTTTTCTAGAAATGTTATAATGTGACATGGACTCCAACCTGCTTAATAAATTGCCATAATCTAAAAAACGATTTTGATGCATAGGTCATCAAGTCCTTTTTTTCAAGCAATGCTTGACAATCAACTTCACACTAAAATGTATGAGGCAGTGTGAAAATAAATATCCCTGATAAAGGTTCCTGGGAACAGCATCCCAGATTGATTCTGGATCTTCAATTCACAAGCAGGAGAGGAAAACACAAATACACAAAAACAGAGAAACAGGGCTAGAAGCAGAACTAATGCTATGTAGAAAATTTGAAGCAGAGGTTAAACTACAGCCCCAGGGCTGCTGGCTGCCTGATGCCTGAGGTTAAACAAGGTGTAAGCCAGTCATTTTATTCTACACGCCTAACAACAATGTCGAAATGCACTTCCATTTGGATATGAGAGGTGGCATGATCCCTGCCTAATTTGTATGTGTGGATACCCACACGAAGAGTGAGTCGTCTGAGTCATGGCACAAATTAGCAAAGTCAACTCATGAATTTTGACAGAACCTTTTACTTGACGAGGTGCTGCAAAATCCATTCAGGAAATAATTAGCAGTTCACAGCATACCGGATGCTGGGACACACACACAGAATGCAGTAATAGATCTCTAACTGCCTTGTATCTGTGATTCCTGACATATTGCAGGTAGAAGGAAATAGTTGCCGGTGCATAGTTCATCAGGAAGTTTCTCCAGCACAATCACTTAACCAAAGAAAGCCTGCAAAGGCATACAAAAGCTCATGTCTATGAAGAGATAGTATGTTAAGTATGCTGTTTTTTTTACAACATAGTTTGCTTTGGATTTTTCTGAGCAGAAAAGTCTTTGGAATCTCTCTCTCTCTCTCTCTCTCTCTCTCTCTCTCTCTGGCTGTGTGTGTTGTCTTGAGGACACACACGATAAGTATAACACCACTGAAACTATACTTCAGGCCCATGTCAAGATGTTTTTAAGGAAGGTTTTATCATATTTTATGCACAATTATCTTTTGATTTCTAACAATGAAATTTATCATTTACTTTGCCTGTACAGATCTGCATGTGTGTGCCTTCATAAGTATGTGCCTGAGCATGTGTTTTCTAATCAGCACTCTATAGTGAATCTTCTAGACATTTTTCTCTTTTTTCTGAATTTTTTCTTTTATTTTTTTAATATTAGTTACAGTTTATTAACTTTGTATCCCTGATGTATCCCACTCCCTCATTCTCTCCCAATCACACCCTCATCTCCTCCCTGCCCCTTTCCCAGTCCACTGAGGGAGGAGGACCTCCTCCCCTTCCACCTGACCCTAGTTTATCAGGTGTCTTCAGGACTGCCTGCAATGTCCTCCTCTGTGGCCTGGCAGGGCTGCTCCTCCCTCGGCAGGAGGGGAGGTGTCCAAAAAGCCCGCCATTGAGTTCATGTCAGAAATAGTCCCTTTTCCCCTTACTAGGGTACCCACTCAGATACTGAGCTACCATGGGCCATATCCAAACAGAGGTTCTAGGTTATATCCATACATGGTCCTTGGTTCTAGATATTTTATTACATTTTTCCTCCTTAAGTCCCTTAGCATGTTTAGAAAATAAAACATGTTTCATAGTCTGGTGTTTCTTTACCTTCCTTGATGCAACCCAGTCATTGGCCCTTCAAAGTCACAGACAATACATTTAATTCCTTGAGTGAAGCAGGTGTGTTTATGCGGATGTCACTTTCACAGCCTAATCTCTAGAAGACCTTGAAACACTCATCTCCCTTGTTTATTGGTAGGTCACATATGGATTCTTAACACCCACCCATTTCTTTTCCCTCTTTCTGTTTCTTTGTGAAGAATTAGTGGACTGTGTCCCTGGAAACGTCTCTTTCCTTGGTTTAAATTCCTCATCTCACATGGTGCTATTTGTATCCACAGAATTCTTAGGTTTTAGTTATTCCCATTGTTCTTATTACACACTAATGCTTACTCAGTGTCAAACTTTTAGAAAATAAATTGAAAAAATGAGAAAGCAAACATTTTTTCTACTGTTCCCTTTTGCTATGTTTTTAAACACAATTGATATTTTTCTCATTCTATTACACCTGACTGAATATGCACCCTGGGCATTTTCATGCATCTTTGGGAACTCTGCTTCTAATGATTGTGTAATTGCCTGCCAGGATGAACAAAAAACTATAGAACCATCCAACACTCTATTATTGGGCTATGGATAGTTTTTAAATTTTGCTATTAAAAGTAACAAAGCAGCAAATGTTTCGTGTATTAATCTTTGTTCTTACCCCTGCACATTCTTTTAGAACAGATGCTCAGAAGAGAAATTGCTGGGTCAAAAGAGGTAGGATTTTAAAATTGCATTCACATTAAAGAATATTTCCCAGAAATGATCTTTTAATTATTGTACCTCCAGCAGTATAATGAGGTGTACTTTGCAATCTCTTTCTCATCATAGTAGTAAAAACAGAAGAAGAAGAGGAGGAGGAGGAAGAGGAGGAGGAAGGAGGAGCAGAAAGGGAAGAAGAAAGAAAGAAAGAAAGAAAGAAAGAAAGAAAGAAAGAAAGAAAGAAAGTTCATCATTTTAATCAATTTGAAGGGAGTAGGGAAGACATGAGGGGTGGAGAGGCATGAGAAGTGTGGAGGTATTGTAATTATAATCTGATTTTAAATTAATGTAATTCAGCAAATGAAATAAAAGAGGATAAAATCACTGGTCAAATATTCTTTCATTAGTATCATGACAGGATATTATATGTGTGTTTATGTAGAATATGTTAGTATTTTAATATTTTAATACTTGAACTACATGCTTCAGAGATTGGTATAAAAATTTAAAAGTTGTCCCTAGACAAAGCAGTCAGTGCAATCAAAATAAAATGCTGACTTAAATAGAGTAACTAAGAGGCAACTGACACCCACGTCTATGTAATAGTGTCCATCAATATGCAGGCTTAGGAGAACAACAGAACCAAAAGATCTGGGCAAAGAGGTCTTTCCTGATACTGATACTCCAAACAGGGACCAATCATGGACATAACCAAAAACCCCTGCACGGATGTAGCCTATGGCAGCTCAGACTCCAAAAAGGTACCCTAGTAATAGGAAGAGGGACTGACATGACCTCAGTGGCTGGTTCTTTGATCACCTCCTGATGATGGGGGCACAGCCTTACCAGGCAAAGAGGAAGAAGACAATGCAGCCAGTTCTGATGAGACCTGATAGGCTAGGATCAGATGGAAGGGGAGGAGAACCTCCCCTATTAGTGGACTTGGAAAGGGGCATGGGAGAAGAAAATGAGAAGAAAATGAGGGCAGGATTGGGAGGGGCTGAGGGTGGAGGCCACACAGGGATACAAATTGAACAAATTGTAATACATTATAATAACAATAAAAACAGGTATGCAAAGCAATCTCATTTTCTTTCTCATTGGCTAATTCTAAATAAAACCAGTGGGGCAAGAATTAAGTCTGACAGCTGAGGGTGGAATAGCCTTACCAGGCCACTGAGGAAGACAACACAGCCAGTCTTGATGAGACCTAATAGGCTAGGATCAGATGGAAGGGGAGGAGGACCTTGGGGAAGGTCTTGGGAGGGGCTTAGGGAAGGGCCTATAGCTGGGATACAAAATGAACAAGCGTTAATCAATAAAAAGTAAATTAATTTTTAAAAATGCTGACTTACTTCAGCTGCCTGTGAAGCAGTCTTGCCCGCTATCCATAGCAGAACTTCAAACAATCCAAATAAAGCATGAGCATTATTATATTTTGTCCTTGGTAAACAATAAAGACATCATGTCACTTGGAAGCTGTTTATTTTTCTGGCTATATACTAAAATAAAGCTTTCAAGGAACCATATAAGTACCACATACTCATGTGTCCTAAAGTCAATCTGTGCTGCAAATGTAAGAGAGATGCGTGATATTAGCAGAGAATACCTTCAAGAAAATGCCTTGCACAATCTACATCATGTGCCTGAGTGGAGAGGAGGCCCTGATGATGAATAATCTTGTCATTTCCAATGCTGCCCTAGAGTTTCCACTCCATGCCAATCAAGGTTCATCCTACATGCACTCTCAACCTCACACCTGGATGAAGAAGAACCACCCAGAGACTATAGTCAGGTGATCTCCAACCCAGGAATGAACCACAGATACTCTTGTTCTCTCGAGATTTGGCTTCAGGTTTATAATATGTGCAATTCTTGCCTGTAGCAATGTGACATCTGAACAAATGCAAAGCTCAGCCTAGGTCCTAAACAAGAAGCTGGAAGGTCTGTTCAGTAGACCAGTAATCGCCATAATACTGGGGTAGGAGCAGCTGATTAGAACAAGTACCATGCAATATCTGAACATGACTGGGAAGTAAGCAGGTCACACCTGGAGCTAATTGAAGAAGCCATTTTCCCTTAATATCTTAAACCCCATAGTCAAATATCTCCATCTATGCCATCTAAACACATTTTTCTTTGATTTGAGAAAGAACCAACTCATCAGTGGAATGGAGACCAGAATGTCTGCCGTGCTCTGCCCCACCACTGTGTCAGCCACTCCTACACTCACCAGGCTCAGCATGACGTTCACTACGGTCAGCAAAATAGTGTATATCTATCCCTTGCCCTCACACTGACTACTAAGAGGTATCAAGATTGTCTCTTACTGTTCCTTGTATCCATACTACCTAAATTGGAACTCTCAGTGTAATGTCTTGGGAAAAAGATAGACTTTGTAGCAAACCAAACTTGGACCCAAGAGTAAACTCTGAAAGGTGGTTGCTGGGTAATTCAAGTAAGATACACCGTCGTTCTGTGTTGTCTTCCTGAGTGGTTTCTGAGTTGCTCTTATGCTTTGAGAACTCTTATCTTTTCTATTCAAACCAGCTTTATTACTAAATCTTAGTTGATAAAAAAATACTCTGATGAGTGACAAAGGGAGAATAAAATTGGAAAGACATTTTCAAAAGCTTTCTTTACAAAGGCTCTAAGTGCCAGGCATATCTGGAGGCTATATAATAACAGGAGAACTTACCAACGTTGCATGCTTTTACAATAAAGTCCCCAGAATCAAGTAGGAAATAGTCTTATCCATGGATAAATAAATGCTAAGTAAATAGATAAATATAAATTAAGACAGTTCTGTGATTTAATTTTCAGAAAATTAAGAGGACAAGAAGTCTAATCTATAATTGGTCTTAAGTCGAGCCAACTTTTGTTCCTCAAGAGATATTTTGTAGTGTCTAGAGATGCTTTTGATTGTAGAACTGCCCTACTCAAAATGTCAACAATGCTGATTGTGAAAAACCCTGGGTTATATGATAAAGAACAGCATTTCTTCAATGAGAGAGGCTAATGCGGACACTCATAGATTACATTAAAATGAAAAGATCTACTTGGATATAAAAAAGGGAAACTTGTACTGCAACATCTGGAAAAGCACTCAGGAACAATGAAGGGTGATCACTGCATAAGTGAAGAAAGCAGGCACCCTTGTACAGAGAGAAGGCATCATAGTGGTGAGCATGATTAGCAGGGTGGTAAGTGGCTTGGAGATGTTTGCCCGGTAGTGAGTCATTCACCTAAAGAACTGCCTCAAGAGTTTTATTTATATAGATATAGATATAGATATAGATATAGATATAGATATAGATATAGATATAGATATAGATATAGATATAGACATAGACATAGACATAGACATAGACATAGACATAGATATAGATATAGATATAAATATAACATATATGTTAGATATATATATATTATATATATATGTATATGTAACATATATGTATAATAGCTAGTCTTGTTTGTCAACTTTGCATACCTGGAAGGAGGGAATTTCAACTGAAAAATTATCTCCATCAAACTGGCCTTTGAGTATGTCTGTAGGAATTTCCTTGTTTGCTAATTAATGTGGCAGGAATGAGCCCACTGTGGGTAATATCCTCCCTAGGCATACAGATTTGGGATGTATAGGAAGGTAGCCAAACATGAGCTGGGAAACAAGCCCTGAAAAGCAGCGGTCCTACATGCTTTCTGCTAGTGTTCTACAGTTCCTACTTTAAGCTTCTGTTTTGGCTTCTGTAAGTAATGAACTTTAACCTGCCTCCTTCTTAAGTTGCTTTTGGCCATGGTTTATCATAGCAACAGAAAAGCAAACTAGAACAATAGTTTAAAATACTACTACATAAAAGCATGTTAAAATTCTACAAACTAAAAAGCTCTCTCTTCTTATTGTGGCTAAGAAAATTATTGATACATAGGTGCAGAATAGCAAAATCACCATTAATGGCTCATATACTTCATCTCAGAAGTCAGAGAGCCAGAGAAGCATCACGAATTCCACCTTAGCTAATCCAGCTTACTTCCTCTGTAAGTAGGATGAGTGGCTGTAATTTCTGCGTGGGGCTGTTGGGAGTAAACTGTTTCCTCTTTTACAGAAGGTCCCTAGACGCTATTCTTACTGATATCCATTCTGTTCTGCTTACTTGTTGAAATTCATCATATTTTAGACACAGACAACATTTCCCATTTGAAATGAGGAAAGCCAGGGTGAAAGGATGATAGTCATATCAATGGTTCCACGCCATACAACATTCTTTTAGGCTTTGCTGGGTCCATAAAAACATTTTCCATTTGTTGTCTTGTTTAATGTTCAAAATTGCCATGTGAAAGAAAGGTACCAACATTACTCCTTTTCATGTATAAAAAGTAAGGTTCTTGGATATTCTTTAACTCTCCTAAAAGCTACACAGCTGGTAAATGTCAAAACCAAGATTCAACTCAATTAGCTTCAGCTTAGAAACCTGTCATCTAATTTAAGGCCCAATGGGTCTTGTCATGCTATTTTCTTGCTGCTTTTAGGAGAATAAGCCATTACCTTCTAAGTAGAGCCATTACCTGTTTTTAAGGCAGTATTTGCTTCTAACATTGATTCTAAAATTTCTTACGTGGCTATAAAGTCAGAGAGAATTTCTAACAGGAATTGTGGTAGGGAAGGCACACATTGATGAGGTAGACAACTAAATAAAGGGAGGCTTGCCAGTAGTTCTGAAGGCCTCAAAATTATACTTTAGACCAGTGGTTACTAAACATCAAAAATATCCACTTACCTGAGTGGATTTTCTTTTCATGATGCTAGAGACTGCACCCCAAACTCCTATATGCTAGACAAGTTCTGTTCCACTAAGCTGTACTCCTACTCCCTGAAGTAGCTTTCAGTAATGACACCAATGGTTTCTGACTCTTCAAACCAGAAGGTGATTGCAAAAAGTGCCCCATGGACTAACACTTTATAGTGCTGGTTCAGGAAACTCATTGTCAAACAACCACATCTAGGTCCATTTCCAGTGGTTTTGTGAAATTAGAATCCATATCAACCTTTGTGCTGTAACTTGCATATGATGTATCCCTCAAAGGTTCATGTGCAGAAGGTATGGTCCTTGATGGTAGATGCAGTTAGAGAAAAACAATGAAATCATCAGGTCTCTGTTTAGACAGCAAGTTAATTCACTGGTGGGCTGAAAATTGAAAAGACTACTGAGAAGTAGTAGATCTGGGGATACCAAATAGGCGACATTTTCTTAGGGACATATTGTCATGTTGGTTTCCTTCTTCCTCATTGTCTCTCTGTTTCCTGGCTGCCCTGAGATTACCGCTTTCCCCTGCCATACCCTTCCATTTCGATGTTCCTGACTTGCCCACCACAAGCTGAAATGTCTTGCCACCATAAACCCTTCCTGCTGCAAATCATTGTCTTCCAGATACTTTTTTACAGAGTTGAGGTATTCTGATTAACACGTTCTGTATGAATATACAAGAGTCTAAAGAAAGCTATTTCCTATGCAATAAAGAATGAGATACCAAAGGGGGAAAATCTTTCTGTAAGTGAAAAGGACCATGTCCACCACTTCTTAACTTAGAGACCTGCATGCTCACCTGAAATCATGATTTGAAGGTAGTTTTTCAAAGACCATTTCCAGTCACAGAAGGGCTAGGTTACCTTTGAAACAAGGCCCCTATATAAGGTTGAATTGGATGGTCCACAGGCACCTTGTATAAAATAAAGATAAGTCCAAATGCACAGAAGATAATAGGCCTACAGCTCTCACTGTAAAAGCTTCAGTGAGGCCTGGAGAGTGAACACCCAACATTATTATATACTCTAGGTCCACAGCAGAGAGTAAAAGAAGAAATGCACTAAAATTTTTCATGGAAATTTTAAATCAAACTGATTTCAAGACTTTCAAAGTGAATTTTCTATGAGGAAAAAATAATGATAGCATTTGAGATGAAAGAGAAGCTAGAACCACACACTCTGTAATCTTTTAGATTTAGGAAAGGTTTCAGAGTTAGGTGTGAATGGTAAATGTCCCAGAAGATGGATACTGGGTAATCAGAACTACTAAATTTTGTGCTTGACAGAGGTATTGCTTCTTCTAGCAATGGCATTAAGAGAGCCCAAGTAATGTCAACATCTTAATCACTTTCCCTTTCTTTCTGAATCCATGGAATTTAGTTTTATTCTTTTCTTCCCTTTAGGAATAATGAAGTGTCAGCAGCCTCAGAAGATATGTAAGCTGCTTTGTATAATAAGTGTTTGCTGCAGTTTATAGGAATATGCAATGGAGTTAATGGGTTATAGGAAATATATTCACTGACCGTGTGTGAACTCAGGTTCAAATGATGAGAAGGTATGGAACAGAAAATGCTAGATTCCAATTCCAGTTGCTCACCCTGTACCGCTGTGGTGAGCAAATCCTGCTCTTTTCCCTTTACTGAGCACTGCTAAAAATAATCTAAATCTAAAATCCATGAATGACTAGATGTAAAGAGGGAGATGTATGCAAATCAGTGCATTACATTAAATGAATTGATTGTAAATCATTTAGCATTGTATTAGAGCTGATGCCCAATATTGTGATTAAGAATATTTAATGTTAATATGTTTTGTGAACAGTGCCTAATTGGGTCCTCCTGTCGAGAAAAAATAAAAAGGATCATTTAACTGTAGTTGAATCCTTTATAAGGAGATATACATGTAGGCATTTGCATTTTAAACATAGGAAAGATGTCTGTATGTGATGCCTCTTCACTGAAACTTTTTAGTTTCAAATGATAGTCATCATTAAACATGTTTAACATATAGTAGTTTAAAATAAACTCAGTTACTAAAATATTTTAATGAGAATAAACTGTGGTTTCTTGGGTTAGTTGTATAAAGGAGCTGTTACTATTTAAGGATTTCCTTTAAGAAAGAAACATGTTCACATTCATGTCTAATTAACAAAAAACACTTAATAACTTTCTCAGCTTTATTAAAATAAAATCTATAAGGCATTAAAATCACTTGAATGGACTTTGCATACATATCTTTTTGTGTGTGTGTTTGAGTTCCCTAGACTATATAAAGGCTAGGTACCAAATAAGATAAATGGTTTGTGTGCATTTAGATTCAAGAAAAACAGTCAAGAGCCCCCTAATACTGATCCTGTTCCTCTCTGTAGAGACTTAGCACTTTTCTTTTTTTTCCAGCCCTATCAGCTCAGTACTATATTAAATTCTGTCATTTTTTCATTTATAAAATATTCAACACTTCAATTTAGAGTTCAAAACATGGAAACTGCATGTACAAATTTTGTTTTGAGTTCTTATTTGCCTCTATCTTCTTTGCCATGCTCATTCTGCGTTGTTGGTGGTCTCACTCTAGTCCTCTCTTTCCAAAACGGTAACTAATAATTAAAATGGAGAACTGATGCCATTGTATAGAGCTCAAAAACCTGGACTCCAAACCACAGGTACTTAGTCAAGAGGCACATTTCTATGACTTTAATGGGTGTTGTTTTCCTAATGGTAAAAATAATTATTCAAGCAGGAGATGATAAGCCGACAATGATAATTGTCCAGGCTGTTGTCCTGAGACAGGTGACTTCCTTTTAAAGTAGGTAGGTCACATTAACTAAATAACTAAACTCAAAGTCATTACAAAAATAAGAGTTTGCTCGCAAAACAACAACACAACCAAAACAAAAGTGTATGTCTCAACACAACAAATAATTTGAAGCCATCCTGTGTTTAAATAATATGAAATGTCTTTTCAATGTTCTCTCCTCAAGTTCCAATAGCCCCTGTGAAAATGTATTTGATGGTTTTTAAACCATCAAAGAATGGGAAAGTGACTGATTATACAAGAATTACTCTCATGACTTCTCCCATTCTCCTGAGGCATGCTGTGTTTAAAAAAATAATAAAAGATTTGTAACTGTTAGCTATCAGCACTTCATGTAACTTTTGATTCAAGTAACAAATAGCATTTCAGCACTGTGTGTTCATTATGCTACGAAATTGCCAAGGAAAGAAGCCAATTCTAATGAATTGTAACCATAGTTTCTTCTGGGTATTACATATTAGAAGTGGGTAGCACTTTAAATTATGGTACACAAAACAGCATATAATTAATTCTGAATAAAAGATAATGTATTCTTGCTAAATACGAGTTATTTTAAAAATCTCTTAATGAAGAACTAAGCATATGCTCTGTTGCACTCTGAAAATGTTTAGCATATGCCGTTACAGCCAACATTTCACATTTATTATTATATTTATTTTCAATAATAATATATTATTTTAAGTGAACACAGGGGGAAAATCTTAATCGTTAACATTCTGAATGTGGAAAATATATGCAAATTACAGGAAACTTTTTGGCTCCCCATAAGTTGTCACTAAATAACTTTTTGATGACATGGTGAGATTGCAATTTGCAATCGAATGAGAAAAATGGAAAAGACTGTTACTTTTAAATCACAGAACATATGCACAACGAATTTTAAAATTCAGATATGGAGATAAACATTTCTATTCTGAAACCTGACATGTTCTGAGTTTTCATGGAAAAGCAAAGCTTTAAACCTAGATGGTAAGTTTCGCAGGGTTGACAGTGGGTTTATTACTCCTTTTATGACATTGTGTTTGTGAAAAAAAAATCTATTTTGAAGGTTCTACCCTTGAAATCACAAAGCAATTCTACCTCCCAATTGAGCAGAAGCCTCATTTGTTATTCTGTCTCATCACTAATAAGGATAAGGTAAAATTTGGGTTGGCCAAACTTTTTTTTTTTAGCTTTATTTCTCACATATGTATCTTGATAGCATCTCATGTACCTATAAACCAATGATGTGACTATGCTCCTTTTAGAGCTTCCTTGGAGACACTTAGCTTATTTAGTAAAGTGACTGTTCTAAGGCCCATTTCGTTCATGATTATACTTTCATCTTTCCTCTAGCTCTCAAGGGTATCTAAAGAAACAAAATAAAACAAGGTTTCTCATGTATGCTTTTGATTCTTGTTGCACTTTAATTTGTGGAGAAAAGGGGAAACAATATCACAAATGCTTCAAATTAAAATCTTTCTATAATCCATGGCTCAGCTTCTTTTTCAGTAGTTTGGTGACAAAGCCACCCAAACCACCGAAATAATCTGAAACTAACAAAGTTTGTGTTTCACTCTTTTCTTGTTATTCTAGGTTTGAGTTGTTTTCAAGCATGTTTGCTACATAAGTACTGATATGCAACAATGGAAAAAAAAACAAAAGCTGAGAATTTTAAATAAAAAACTATAATCAGGTATATCAGTGTTGTAAATTTCTGTTGGTATTTGGTCATAATTTTTTAACCATCTACGTATTCAGTGTAAAAAAATTGAGTAGGATTGAATAAATAATTCAATGGCCTATCCTATACCATTTAAGAATTTATTTAAGCATTCGTCAATTTATATCTTTCTTACACCCAGTGAATGAATCACTGCATATCATAATCTATGTAATTTGCTTAACTGACCCTTCTGGT
Source organism: Pachyuromys duprasi (assembly GCA_028658305.1). Lineage (NCBI taxonomy): Eukaryota > Metazoa > Chordata > Mammalia > Rodentia > Muridae > Pachyuromys > Pachyuromys duprasi. The sequence goes on from CM053744.1 coordinate 39,172,741, forward strand.
AGATTTCTAAGTTTTCTTTCTTTTGGGGGCACATGTGTATTTTGGACACTGTTGGGTTTTGTTTGTTTGTTTGGTCAAATTGTGACACTAGGTAATCTTACAAGAGAGAACTTCGGCTGAGAAAGTACTTTACTCAGACTGGCCAGTAGGAAAGTCTGTGTGACATTATCTTATTTAAAGATTGATGAGAGAGGGCCCAGCCCATTGGAGGAAGGGTTATCCCTGGGCACATGGGTCTGGGTTGTATAGAAAAGCAGGCTGAGCCCATCCTGGAGAGAAAGCCAATTATTAGGCCTCTGTTTCAGTTCCTATATCCAGTTCCTGTCCTAAGATCCTGTCCTGGCCTCCCTCAATGATGGAATGTGATATGGAAGAATAAGACAAATGAATCTTTTCATTCCCAAGCTACTTTGGTCATGATCTTTACTACAGCAATCGATATCAAGCTAGGACAGGCAATTTGTTTTTTAAATGGTTATTATTATTATTATTATTATTAGGAATGGTTGTTGTAGCGTGTGTGTGTGTGTGTGTATGTGTGCGACATGCATGTCTGAGTGTATATCTCTGTGTGTGTGCGCCCTGGCTCACATGTAAAAATTAGAATAAAACATTATGGAGTCAGTTGTCTATCACCTGTATATGAATTTTGGGAATGAAACTTAGGTGGTCAGCTTGCACAATTGGGGTGAAAATACCTGTACATACTGAAGCATCTCACCTTCCCATTACCAACTTTACAAAATATTTCCAAAGCTATTTGCTTAGTGTTAATATCAGAATATTGTGATGTGGCTGCAATAAAATACCTGTAGAAATGTCATAACTTCATAGTAATTTGGTAGCTTTTTATAACCTGGACATTCATCCTTAGTATTTTTGTGTATTACTTTGATGGTTTCATAGTCTAACAATATCTCTGAGGTCCTCATCCCTCCAGATCACCCTTGATAAAACAGTAGAAAGAGAGATTTGTTTCTATATATCTCCTTAGCTTGTATGTTAGTCCTTGCTAGAGGAAATTCTAGTCAATTAAGCACACTGAATTCAATTCAGGTGCATAGTAAATATTCAGCAAATGTTCACTAAATTGATTAACAAATCTTGAAAGGTGTGTATCAAACTCCATCTTTTTCATAACTATAAAAATGTGTTTCTTACTAAAGTTTCTAAGATTTATCACTATTTATTTTCCTTTATTTATGCCTTGACATATTCCACAAAGAATTTAGGGCAGAGGAATTGCTAACTAAATCAATTTTGTCTGCTACTGCTGAGACTCATTTACATAGGAAAAAAGAAAACCTACTCTTTAGATACATGCTTAACTGGTTTTGCAATGATGCAGAGGTAGGTCAAACCATAGCGTCTCCTATGAGAAATATTCCTAGGTTCCCTTAGCTAAAAGAAGCCATACATCTTGCATTTTGCTTCATGATTCTATTTCTTTCCTTCATAACAAATGTCACCATCTAAGATAGTCCTGCCGTGACTAATCCCATGCTACTTTTCACATAATGCAGTGGTCATAGATGATATCAGTAGTGTCAATTGACTTACCCCATGACCTGCCCCATGGTCTATGGCAGCCCCTCAGAAATGGAAAGTACTGTAGGTCACACTTTCAAAAGAAGTCATTATCTAAAAATATGTGTAAGTAGATGTCCCAAAAGGGAAAGTGCCTTGCTAAGGTTTGAGTTAAAAATAATAGATCTAAATAAGAATCTAAAATCCCAGACTCCTAAAGCAATGCTCTTCCCATAGCTTCCAAGTAGTGACCATTTCTGAGCTACTGAACCCAGTAGTAAAGTAACCCAGGCCAAACTGAGAGGAACAGCTCTCATACACTCTCAGTGGCATTATTCAACCCTTATCACGTATAATATTTTGTGTTGTTATACCATTTTCATTAAAAAAAATGAACAAGATTGAGAACCCATTGTCTCCCACTAATTATTGTTCGGGACACATCAGAGAGTGAATGACTCTTGGAACATGCCACAAACAAGTGACAAGGGCAGACCAAAAGCCACGTGTCTATCTACTAAATTTAGAAATGTATTTTCCATGTTCTCTTGTAACTAAGCTTAATTTTTCCCCATACTCAGGCATAGATTCATTATCCATGATTCTACACTGGTTATGCTGAGTCCTCCTTTTCATTTGAGAAACATTCCCTATGAGAATTGCCTTTATACTTTCCACAAAAGAAAAACAGAAAAGAAAAAGAACATTGTGTTCAGGTATTTATGTGAGAATGTGATTTGCTTTTTGTCAAAAAGTCACAAATCATTCAATATTATTTTTTTTAATTTTTCTTTTTTGAAAAATTCAAGGAAAGGCTCCACAAGTCAAAATCCACCTGGACCCTGTATCTGCTTATTATTTATGTCTGAGACACAGAGATTCTTCATTGCATGGAAAACTACTCCTATGTATATGCAAACAGAAATGTGTTGTGTATAATTACAAGGAGGGGTAATGGGGGTGCAGGAAGTCAAGGTTGCCGAGGATTTGGTATCAGCAAACTCTGAACAGTGGTCTAACTCTCTTGGACATTTCTGTTTCTGCTGCCACCTCTGTTCTGTCTGTGGTCCGTTTCCTCCTCTCCTGAGAGGAAGCCGTAAGGGGATGTGTTAAAGGAACATGGAGAGGAAGACCAGAGAGGCTGGGACTGCAGAAGGTCTTTTAAACCCCCATAAAAATATCAACATATTGTCTTTGATATGGGCATAGACACCTATGTTTGGCCTCTGTGTGAATTAAATAAAAACGTATGCAGTTTTCTGATTATTCTTGGGTTCTCACTGGTAGTGTTGATTCCTTACAAGGATCCTTGGGGGGAAGTTCCCCTGGCATCATTTGTTAAGCAACCAAGTGTTCATGTGAAGAAGAATCTGCTTTCACTTGGTGGTAGCTCTCTTGCTACTGCTATTTCTTTGGTTGCTCTGGTTACGAGAAAACAATGTTCTATACCATAAATAAAGGTGTGTTTTCCAGCAGAGGTCTTCAGTCCATCTCTCAACTTCACTTTTACTTCCCTTCCCCTCACGCTGACTTCGACAAAATGTCCATTTGCTGAAGTCTCAGCTCATTGCTACTATTTATGAAAGCTACTTCAGTTTCTTTTTAGAGCGAAGAAAACTGTAAATAAAAAGACAAGTACTTAGACCTCCCTGGTTGGACTTTTCTCATGGCCAGCTGCTGGAAATCCAAACCCATTTCTCCTGGGAGGCCTGCACAGATTTAGTTAAAGCCAAACAGCAATTCTTTGCTCAGGCAGACTTAGTTTGAAAGCCCCTGAACTGAACACACACCTGGAAGATAAACTTAAGAGTTGAAAAAATTATTATTTCAATTATTTAACGATCGATGAGGTCTTTATGTGACTTCAAATATATATATTACTGCACACATCAGAACAAAATTTCCACATGAAGGGTATTGCACTTCAACATATTAGCACTTGGAGGCTGGAGGCTATGCTGGTTTCTAAAGTATGTGCACTTAGGACCCAGAACTGTGGCTACTGCATATTTATTAGATACATTGATTGATAAATAGATGATCAATAAAATAACTGTTACATACATTTGTGTTCTCACAACTCTATGTTCATATGTCTGTATCTTGCCAACACACTGCCTTAGCAACTCCCAGGAAAACCTTATCAAAATCTATAAAGCAGCACACTAACATTTCCTGCTTACTTTGCCATAGGCCTCAGCTCATTGATGCTATTTGTGAAAGCTACTTTCCCATCTTATACTGTGTCCAGGTCTTCCTCGTGTTCTTTCTTTCCATTTTGCCTCATCAAGGCTCAGAATGACATCAAAATGAGGTTCAAGACAGAATTGCAAATGGCTGATTGTATACAGAGATGCCTCCTCCAAAAAAAAAGCCAATCAGAATTGGACAATAACAGTGTGGTTTGCATTACTTTCGACCCATAGATTTTGATATTCTGATTTCACCAGCTGAAACAAAATTAGGATGAGGAAAAAAGTCATGAGCTGTGTGGAATGATTAAATGTTTTATGCTGAGATTTGAGCCCAGGATATTGTATATGTTAGGCAATATACAATCAACAATATGCTACTGATCTGTCTCCAACAGGAGGCATGACCCAGCTTATATACTAACTTTTCTAGGTTACAAATTCCAATAATATAATCAAGTACCAAGCTATGTGTTATAAACAACATCCATTCTCGTTCTTCCTTAAGAAAATTTACTTTAAGTAATTGCGATGGTTCTGAGCCCAAGAGGTGAAAAGTAGTTTGAGTAGAACTGAGCCCTCCCTGAGACAGTGAGCATCCTCCTGTGGACTACAGCTTCAGGTCATGTGTCCATGGTCTTCTCTATCATGCCTGTCTGCCTTTTCTTCAGATCTCAGACCTATCCAGCAAATCTCATGCTGGGGTATGAATTTGCCTACCTAGTTCATATGTTGAAACATGCTCTGCAGTGCAGCAGAAGACCTTCAGGGAGGGGAGAAATTATAAAGGTTCTGTGTACTTAGAAAAGAAACCTGAGGCAGTTTGTGTCCACTATGTGAAGCATAGTCTTGATGAAGAAGGCTTCAGTGGACACCAAATACTCACCGCCTTGCTATTGGATGTTCCAGTCACAAGAGCTGTGGTCATTTAAATATTTGATATAAATACCCCACTCTGAGCATTTTTATTGTATAGAAGCATCACATGGGCTTAGATGTACAGTTGATATGCATATATATATATATATATATCCGTATATATATATATGGAACACACACTATGGCTTGTACTGTATTAGAACTCTTACTAATACACTGTGTGTGCATGTGCAGTGTGTGTGTACATGTGCTTATGTATGTTTGTATGTGGCAGGATGTACTTCCAACTGGAGAAAATAAAAAGAGGCTCTCCAGTTTCCTGACAGCATCCAGGAACATATTTTAGCTTCCCTGAATGACAGCTGTTTTCTTACCTGTATTCAAAGGTCAAATTTCAGCTAGTTCAATAACTAGAATGCAATGCTTCCAGCTTGCAATATCTTTTTGACAAGCTCTGGGCAAAAAAGTAATCCATGGTGGTCTATTATTATGTTTCAATAAAGGCATTATTGAAGGAGACCGTGTGAATAATATCTTTATAAAACTTCTTCTGGTTACAACATTTTTTTCTGGTTGGTTTACACGCACACACAGAGAAGATGCACACACAATCACTCACATTAAAACACAGATGGACACACACACATACAAATGCATGTGTACAGAGCCTCTCTCAGCTACAGAGAAAAATATAAGCATATAAATTTTCCAAGTATTATTTTGTACTGCAGAAATAATAATAAAATGGAATATTTATTGTAAACATTAATGGTTTGGGCTTCATGTGGACCTGCACTCTTACCTATGTGATCTATTAGCCTGAGAGTCCTCAAATGGGTGATGCAGATGAATATGATTATGTAAATGAGAGTTGCCCTGCTCTCTTAGCAATGATCTTCATGTTTAATTCTCTTACTATAGGCAGTGATTATGAACCTCGCAGGGTGGATGCTTTTGAACAGCTGGAGTATTTTGGGAAGAGTAGTATCCTATGCAGTGCTCATTTAGCAGAACCCCCAGCTTCTACTCACTAGATGCCTGACAGTATCTTGTCCCAGATTTTGACAAATATATATATATTTGTCCAAATCTTTCTAAATAACTTCTGGTGAAAAAAAAATACTTCCACTATGCTACATGTTCAATTACTTTGAGTGCTATTTGCTTTGTGTTGTTCTGAAATCTAAAATATAACATGCTTATAGAAAACCATAACTCCAAAATTGATTTATTTATTTTACTAAGAACACATACCATATCATCAGCCCTGTGAAAAAACACAGAGTGAGATCATCACCCCCTCCTCATGAGGAAGCCTCCGACAGTCATGACTGAAGGCTTTCAGGAAAAAACAGACCTACATTTTTTTTTTAATACAAGAAATTCAGAAGATGAGTTTGGAAGCTAGTTCCCTGTGTGATTTACTCTAGGTAACATAATTCTGCAAGAATAATAATCTAACCAAAACAAGAGCACGCACACACATGACAGAGGGAGAGAGGTAGAAATAGATAGATAGAAACAGAGAGGGAGTGAGAGAACCATGCAAACTCAGGCCAGAACTGAACACATTAGTCCAGCTATGCACTCTAGGGAAGGAGATCTAGAAAGCAATTACAAAAGACTAGTGTTTAGCTTAAGGCACCATGGTTGAACTCTGGCAGTTTTATAAAAAAGAGAGCTATCACAAAGCCTAGAGAAACAAAATTGTCCTCACCATGATGAAGACAGTTTTGCAACCAAAGAAAGACCTATTTACAGACTATAGTATACTCTTTTGACTTAGACGTCCTGAACTGTAAGCCCAAATTATCCATGATTTTTTTTTAAAATAAAGCAGTCTGACTTGTGTTTTTGTTATAGCAATGGAAATCTGCTAGTATAGATGGCACAGATGCCCCCACTATGGTCCCCATTCTCATGCTTAGATAAATATCTTATACATCCCAGGACACCTGCCCAAGAGATGGTGCCATCCACAGTAGACTGTGCCCTCAAACATAAATTAACAATTAAGATAGCTCCCAGGCATGCCCACAGTTGATTCTGATATAAGAAATCTCTCAACTCAGACTCTCTTCCCTGGTGACTTTAGGCTATGTCAAGTTGACAGTTAAAAATACGTAGTAAATGTGATTTTTTAAAAAAATGATAGCAGTTGTTTTTCCTTCTTGTTGAACAACTTAGAATAATTTCTCAACATGAAGTTGAACATAGGTTACTCCTGTACATAAACAAGGAAAGAGGAGCCATGAGGCTAGGGAGAGCAATGGAAGGAAGAACCAGACACTGCCGGTGTGGCATCTTGAGAGAGCACAACTAGTGTTGAGTTTAGTAATAAATCTCCTGTAGCTACCACCACCATATCCCTTTCCCTTCTCCTTAAGTCTGTTGCATACTAGGACATTAAAGAGCAACACAAAGACATCTTCAGATGTCCCTATAAAATAAGTCAAGTAGATAGTTATAAAAATAATAACAAAAGAACAGAAAACAAAACCAAAGAAAGAAAGTTTTGAGTCACCTGGAAAGAATGATTCCCCTCTGGTGTCTTCTGCTTGTGAGTTAGGCCTTTGTCAATATCTTCTCATTTGTCTGTGTTTATGAAGGGTCAGAGCTCTAGCAACTTCTACCATATTTCTTGTTAGGTCTGGAATATAGTAGGTGTTTATCCCATGAACATTTATTGAGAAAAGTTGTGTAACAGAGATGGTAACTCACTAGGACTTAAACTGATAGTGCAGCCACAGATGGTGGGACAAACTGAGATTCCAGTACTCATGACAGAATAACAGTGAGGGACTCATAAAAGAAAGGCCAACCTGCTAAAACTTTACCTTTTCCTCTGCCAGGATTATGCTAGGAGAGTAAAGGTTGATAGTCTATGTTTCTCTAAACAATGATTTCTAAATCTACATAAAAAAGAAATGGCTAACAAAATCACTTTTATATCTTTGATATATTAGTATTCAATATATTAAACAAAAATGCAAAAATGTCTTATTACCATCTATTTTCTTATTTTCTTATCATATTCTTATTCATTCATTCTTTCAATTAACAAAGAACACATTCTGTGTTTTTCCTAAAAGTTGATACCATAGATTCTGAGTGTGTATACCAATTCAGACTTCATAGAATAAAAAATACTGAGGCTTAACACTGAGAAATCTGCATTATAATGAATTCTACAGAGGAATTACAACACAGGGAACATTTGAGGAAGCCAAATATTAATTAATACATCCACTCATCTGTCTACCCACCCAACAATTTAGAGCATCTGTGTGGTTAGTGAGATTTGTTTTCTGTCCAAACTCTACTGTTCACTGTAAGGCTGAATACATAGCTCATAACACACAGAAAATATCCACAAAGATGAAACTCAAACAAGGCAATCTCAATTCTTTGGAGTTTACTGATAGAGAATCAAAGATAATTTTTGCTTGCCTTCATAATCTTTAAGCACAAAAGGTGTGTTCTAATACTTCCAGTGGCCATTGTGTCATTATTTTCGTGACTTATGGAAGCCCTCCCATGAGCAATAATGTTTGAGCCAATATTTGACAGGAAGCTGAAGTAAGCAGATGTCTATATGCACATATGATAGAGAAGTACAAAGACAGAGGTTTCGGAAGACAGAGTTCAAAATAACTCTAAAGGTTTAAGTCCTGTATGCTACCTGATGCTGGATCAAGTTTGAACTACTGAGTTATAGGCAAAAATGTACTTTTTCCTCCTCAGCTCTTTTGATGTACAATTACATAACCCATTACCACTATGATCTACCGTGAACTAAACATGGAAAAGGGGTGATGTGATCTGGTGTGACACTGCACTCACATGGAGGAATGTAGAATAGAATTGAAGGTCACAGACAAGGAGAACAGCAGGGAGGAATCTCAGAATAAAAGTGACAGAATGGTACTGAGGCAAAGGCACTAGAAATAGTAAAGTACATAAACCCTGAAAGAAGTATCAAAAGCAAAATTAATAGTAACTAGTGATGGGATCAAAAGGAGGTTTCAAAGACAGAATTTTAGCTTGTGCATTTTTTCTGAGTAGATAAATGGGTGGATAATATTGATGTCTTTGGAATATGGGACACAGAAATGATCATGTTTAAAGGTTGTTAGTAAGAGCATCAGCTAGTGTTAGCATGACTGACAATGCTAGAAATCTGAGTCATCATTGGAAACAGAGAACTATGAGATGACAGGATACCTGGAGAAAACACTAATGAAAAGGCACTAAGAAACTCTTATGTAATAGAGTACAGGGAGTAAAGAATAATAGAGGATAGGTTTCAAAAGTATAGGTGCCAAGGTTTAAATAAATACTTTTCAAAAACACAGGTATAAAAGCTTAATAATTGCCATATATTTGTTTTTGAAACTGTAGACGCTGAAGAAGAGGGAGCTACTAAAGGTCCTTAGACTATTGGGGAAACGCCCTAGAGAGATTTGCAGCTCTACCATTCTTTCTCTCTCTCTCTCTCTCTTTCTCTTTCTTCCGCTCTTTCTCTCTCACCTTCTTGAATAGATAGGTCAGCACTCACTCTTACATGTTATAGTATGCTTTCTGGAGGCCCAGAGTATGGGTTCAATTGATTTGGATTTTACCATGTGTACTCTTAGCCAAAAGAAACCTCTGTTTTATAAGGAGCCAATATCAAGCATTTCATTGCAATAATTTCATAGAGTCTGATTAACACACTGAGGAAATGTTTATCATCCCTAGAAAGGGAAGAAAAAAATTAAGACTTAATTTAAGAAAGTTAGAGTCAAAAGACAGCCAGAGGTATTCCCTAACAAGTGCCATTTATCTGTGTTGCCCAAGATGGATAGAGGATTGCTATTTTGAAAGCCCTCTAAGAAAAACAATTCCATGCCCTTCCACTTAGAGTTTTAACATCTCTTATTAAGAGAGCAGTTCTGTGTGTGTGTGTGTGTGTGTGTGTGTGTGTGTGTGTGTGTGCGTGTGCGTCAGAGGTTAAAATCTGTTAACATATCTCCTCAAAGCAATCTCTGTAATATTTGTGGGGTATTTCAGGCATTGCCTCAAAACTGGTATTCATTTAAAGGGACTATAGTCTATTTTTTTTTGCATTCCAAATATTTATTTACACAAAGTTCTTTCCCATCCCTCCCCTTTGGACTCTCAAAACCCAAAGAGATGTCTGTCTCTCCTGATATATGAGTATTAAGGTGCACCTTCCATTCCACAATGAAAGTAAAAGGCAAGCTTTCTCTGACATGTCTGCAGTGTGGTGCTGTGGTCCTGTCTACCTCTGGGCTTCTCCTCCTGTGTTGGGGACACAACACCAAGACACTTTAAGGGATATATATTAAGGGATATAATTCATGAAAAAATGTCTGCCATGATACTAATACCTTTCCATCCCTTTCTGTTATCATTTTTACTTTTTTCTTCTAAGTTTTATTTGTCCTTTCTTCTTCTCCAATCATTTTCTGGTGTGCCTCAGTGACAGTAAGGAGCATTGCTGCCGCCTTCTGCTCCGTCTTATGGCTCACAGAGATGGTGGCTCTCGCTTACTTTGTGATACATCTTCTTGTTGTGTTTTACTCACCATGCTTATCTCTACTGGATATCATTTCAGTGACATGTCTGTGCCTGTTGTTGTTATCTGCTCTCTCAAATAAAGCATGAGATCTTAATTTTACTCATGGTCTTAGGTAAGAACTTTATACACTGACTCTGGACTGAGCCACCTGGTCAACGTGATATAAAGAAACATGAGACAATCAAGCCATGAACACAGGCACAGCAAGATTTGTGTTGAGACTATTGAGATATTTCCTCTTCTTGATGATTTAAATCATCAAGAATCCATGTGCATGAAAATTCCAGTTAAGTTCCACACATATTCTCCGTTGTCAGTCAACACTAACTTGATTCCCATGCCTGAGATGTTTTAGAAGCCCAAATTTAGCTGCCTTGTTGCCAGGACCAAATAGAGTAGATATAATATCTCTCCATGATATATTATATCTCCATATCTCAGTTGACAGAATCTCAAACAAAGAGTAGTGATTTTTCACACCATCCAAGGACCACAGCACTCCCCACTAACAGTTCCCATGTTCCACGGTATTGCTCTCCGATCTTCACAAGAATCTGATTCCTAGACAAACTTGACATTGGAAGTAGCTTGGTTTATTGAGTTATTTCATCTTCCTGTTTCCAGTTCAGCTTTGAAAACTGATAAGGATTCATTTATGTCGCAAACGGTAAACAGGTGTGAAATCTGATTAAACTACAGTCTATGAAAAGTGTATAAGAACATGTGGTCAGTTTATGAAGAGTTGTTGCATTAATGCTAGGACTTAACCACTGTTGGCATTGTCGTTCTCTATGCTCTTGGATGACTATAGTAGTATAGAAATAATTCTGGTCAGAAAAAACAAAATAAGCATAAATTCAAGTTCTGAATCATACTCACTTATAATAAAGATGAGCACACTAGAAAAGCTCATTTAAGATTCCTGAGGCTTTTATTTCCTTATCTGAAAGATATGGGTGGGTGTACAGGGATGCTTTGACTGTGAAATCAAGACAAGATGACAAGGTGTTCAACAGAGCATTTCTTTCAGCAATAGTATTTTTAAAATGTTGTACAAATTATCCCTGGAAGAGCTGAGTTTGGCACCCATATACATGGCTTCCACAAAATGCATGTAGCTAGAGAACATTTAAATTGTGTACAGTGTAACCTGAAATGAGTTATAAATTCCAATCACATGCCTTATGACTGATGCAACAGACAAATAATTATGTGGTCAATATTAAATACATGCTTTATATTTTGTTATGTGCTGTGTTGTAACATTTTATCTATAGCATAGGTAAAATCTTGTACAAATTAGCACAATTATTTACCTTTTACTTTTTAAAATCTGGTTGCTGGAAATTTTTAAATTAAGTGATTTCCGTTAATGCTAAAGCACTAATATAGCATAATATAATGTAAGCATTATAGTTCTGTTGACAGCACAGGGCTCAAGATTTCTCCTGCATTTTCGATTACAATTATATAAAAGCTCAAAAACAAGGGATTTGGTAGAGAAAATTGAGTTCTTAACATCTCGGCATTATGCAAATGAGATTCATGCTGAGAAGGAAGCTCTATAGATGTCAATGTCTTTCTGAAGTAAAGCATTTAAGGGTCATAGGTGACAAGAAGCTTCTCCTAAATCTAAGTGACAGTGTGGTGTGGAAGGAGCAGTAACTTAATGAACTTGAGTGAAGTTTGTGGAGAGGAACAAATGTGCTGCACTACTTGACCTTTCCACCAGTTCCACAGTGCCACTCACTAACCACATGACTCAGCATGAAGACAGACAGTTCTGTATCTCCACTTCTCCATAGAATACAAATACTAAAATATACTTATACAGGATTACAGCTACAATTTGTCATGTACTGTTTGAATCTGAAAGGCTTCCAAAGCTCTTGTGTTGAAGGCCAGATCTCTAGAGCATCACTGTTTTGAGAACATTTGGGGGATATGAATGGATCATGAGGGCTCTGATATTATCAATGGTTTATTCCATCAACTGTTTCATAATTAGAGGGGTATAAGCAGATGATGGAAACTCATAGGTTGGGACCTAACTCAAGAAAATGATTACTAGGAGTCTATTCCTTATTCCTCAACCCTTCATACTTCACAGCCACAGTGAGATGAGCGCTTCCGTTCACCATGACCTCCTCATCTTGTTCTGACTCACCACCAGTCTAGTAACCACTTGACTACAAACTGAGATCTTCGAAACCATGAGCCCACATAAACGTCCCTCTTGAATGTACATTCCTTGAACACTTTTATAGCGATAGAAAGCCAACACAAGTATTCACCGCACACTTGTCTTCTGGTGGGTGCTGCCATCGCTCTAATCCTACAGATGAGAAAACTGTCAGAAAGCTGCAGCCTGCACTGCACTCAGAGCCCCACAAATAAAGATTAGAGCGATGGCACTGAATACAACTCATTTAAAGCCCCTTATCACTTGAACCTTTGATCATTGCTATATACGTAGATGAGACTCTTATGCTGTAAGGAAACTGAGGGAGACAATGGAACATAAAGACAAGATCAAAGAAAGATGTGTGCTTGTGTTATTGTTATTGTCACAACGGGATATAGTCTTTAAATGATTCTGCCCTGTAAGCCCAAATGAAAGGTCCCAAAACATAAGAATGGACATAAGTCCACTTCGTAAACTCTGATGTGTTAATAGAGACCTGGAGAGGGATCAGTAAATCAGAGAATAGACATTTACAGCTCATTAAGAATTCTTACTTATTGCTACCAGCCATGGCGCCTGTATGTTTCCTACAGCAAAGAAGTGTTCTGGGTCTTCCTAGGTCTCCTTTCCAAGTCACTTTAGATTTCTAGATTTACCATTATAGCACCAGAATCCAATCACTTCTTCTTCTTCTTCTTCTTCTTCTTCTTCTTCTTCTTCTTCTTCTTCTTCTTCTTTTGTATGAAGTAAAGGGTAAATGCCCTAAGAATTTTGATATTTTGTAAAGGTTGGTGGGTTTTATTTTGTTTGCTCTTCTATGGAGGCTAGCAGGCACTGGGGATTAAGAGATAGAACTAAATATGGAAAGGGAGATTTAAGGAAATCTCTCAGCTGAGATGAGCCTGCAGTCAGAAATAGTCCCTAGGAGTGTCATAGAGGATATAATGGGGACCAGCAGACTAGAAGATTTCCATCTGTACACCCTACAATGCAAAGGCCCCTCACAGGGCAGCAATCAGATCTCTGTAGCAGCCCATACTGGAACCTCGGTAGACATAACTATTTAGTCAAATGAATTTTTTGTTTGATTTGATGCAGAAATTAAAGTTAGATTAGCACATTTCCTCACATTGGAGGTCCGGTGAAAGGCATCTTCGGTTTTTCTTGGTAGTAAAGCCAGCTGCATCTTAAAAGAAGTAGTCATCCAGGTGGCTCCGCTGTTCCCGAAATTGGTGGCTCGAAACCCAAATCACCCTACACAGGAAGGTATGTGCCACGGGGCGAGATCAGTGTCAACTTCTCATGAAGAAACTAACTTCTGAAAAAGACTAGAGCCTGGATAGTATGGGGATGCTCAGCAACAAGCAAACACCAGCATTTTCCCAAGATTAATACTAATCCCGTGTATTTAATCAGCTCCCATTCTTACCCATAAATCTTTTGCTTTCTTTGTTTCAAACACTGTTCACTTAACTGACCTTGGAGCAACATTTTGGAGGATGCATGTAGGGCCGAGAATTAAATTTTTGACTGTCCAATAGCCTACCATTTGTTCAGTTTTTATTATCAAAATAAGCAATATGATGCCTAGATGCTGAAAGAGAAACAGTCTCTGATCAAACAGGGCAAATGTATACATCTTAATCAGAGTTTAGTTGTTATTTTCCATATAGTTTGCAATCTAGCCTTCTATAAAAATGTGAATACAGGCAAGGTATGTTAGTTCTTGGACACAGTGAGTTAGTTGAAAATGAAGGGCTCAGTAAAACGATGCATCCATTTGTATACAAATGGAAAAGATCCAAGAGTATAAGATTATGGTAGATCAAAGCACAGACATCTGGTGACCTTTGTTTATTTGTGCAAATCTCTGCCATGTGTTGGCAATTACATTTGTTTTGGAGTGATTTCTTGGAATGTGAATGTAAGTTTTGATGTCTCCTAATGTACTCCTGAACTCCATTTTTCATTATTTATTTGAATGCATTAATGAGTTTTGTTTCATTAATGAGTTTTGTACTACAACGCCCCCCACCCCGGATGTGACTTCTTCTCTTTTACATGCATCCCATCACAGATAGCAACTACTGATGGATGAAAACTAAGCCCATGTGTCTTCCCTCAGCAACTCGTAGAAGTACACTGTAAACCCTGAGTAGGAAATGCATGCTGTGGTGTGACACTCTTGGTGGCATCCTCATCCATTACGATAGGGCTGGACAGAAGCCCAAACTTCAGGAGAGAATATGAATCTTGGAAACACAACTTCTTACTGTCTAACACTTCATTTTGAAATATTTAAGTTGTGTGAACGCATTACAGAAAACATTACACTCTGTGTCATCTTTAAATCACCCTGGGTGGGGATATTGCCAAGAATCCATCAATTTTGGATGCAGTAAGAATAGCACAGGAAATGTTTTCCAGATCATTTCAGTCCTGAATTCAAATCCTCTGAAACTGCCCGCATGCCATCTCAGGCTCTTATTACAGGACTAACAAGAAGAAAAAAAAAGAGAGAGATAAATTACAGAAGGCCCAGTTTCAGGCCCTCAGTCAAGAATGTCACAAGGACACATGAACAGTCAGTAATAAGTTTCACGAGTTAACTAGTGGAAGCACCTTACATCTGTTGGTTATAACAGAACAGTACACAAGGCTCAAATTTAAGTATCTCCTCTTTTGAACTACCTAACACTAAGAAAAGTTATTTGGCCATCCTTAGTCTTCCTTTCCACCTTTTAAAAATGGAGATAATTACAGTTTCCACTTCATCAAGGTTTTTCTAAAAATGGATAGAGATAATTGATGGAAAATGCTGAGCGCGGTATGTTCATTTTAGCTGTTGCAATAGTGGCTCAGTCTACAGCCCACATCTGCACCATGATCCTTTTCATCCTTGTGCAGCTTTTACTCCTTCGAGTTTTGCTTCTTCCTTATTATTTTTTTTTGTCTATTCTGGTCCTGAAATTATTTAACAAAACCAATGAATGCTCCCCTGCTTCATGTCCTGAAAACAATAACAATAACAACAATGAAAACAAACAATCAAACAAACAAAATTTCCCAGGACTTAAGGAATAATGCCCAAAGCTTTGAGGTTGGTATCTAAGTAAAAGCTTCCATAAAGGATTCTAAGTGTGGGCGCCATTACTTCTTGGGGACATCTACTCTGCTCAGACAAAAAAATACCTGTGTGTTCACATTGTGCCCCTTTCTTCTGCATGCCCCTTGCTCTAGAATACTAGGATGTGAGGGTCAACAAGTACTACATCAAGTGAAGTCTGAATAAAGACTGGAGGGTCAGTCTATTTTAGAGCTGGAAAGTCCCTAAAATACCACTTCATAGATGAGAAAACTGAGGTCAATTGTCTTTCCATGGTCACACAGCTATGTATCAGCAAACCTTGTGCTGCATTGCTGGTCTGCCTGGAATGATAGAGCCTCAGAGCAACCTATTAAGAAAAATATTTGTCAGCAATTGGCAACAAACTTGCTGACAAATTATCTTTGTCCATTTGTGAGAAATGGGACAGAAGGTGTGCACCTAGTAAGGAAAGGAAATGAGGCTTGCTTGGCTGCAGGTACCAGTTACATTTCAGGCTTGCAGTGCAAGAAATGATAGAAAGAGGGGGGGTGATTATGAGAAGGCTTCTGAAATGATTCCTTGTGATCTGAGCTATCATTTACCTCAAACACATGGTCTCTCTGTCTGGATTTGGTCCTGTCTAATGCTCCCAAATATGCTGATGAGATTTACTGAAGTTGGAGATTCTCTGAGATGTTTGCAGTCAAAACGATGATGAATAAACACAAGAACCAACAGTGCATTACTTTGAGGGGAAGTGTGCCTGGTGCTAAGAGTGATGTTTCTCTAAGATAATAACTCTTAGAGTGATGCTTCATTTATATAGTGCTGTTTAGCTATTTAAAAACTGATCGGGAAAATGAAAACTATCGCTTATACCACAGCTGTGGTATAATGTATATGTGTACAATGTATATGTACACATGTACAATGTACATGTACAATGTACAATGTATATGTGGGAGAGTAAGATGGTGCAAGACAAATATCTGTTTACTCTGTATATATTTTAGGAGAAAACACTGTGAATTTGAACCATAGTCATAAACAGACCTTAATTTGTGTTTTGGTTTTGAAGTTTAAAACTAGTTCTGCCACTAGAGTCAAAAAAGGTCTCCTTTCAAGACCTTTAACTATCTAGGTTTTCATTACTTAATTTTTATCATGTGTGCATAAATATTTGCCTTCATATACGTCTATGTACAGAGAATCCAAAAGAGGGCATCAGATCCCTTGGAATTGGAGTATCAGATAGTTGTAAGCTGCTGTATGGGTTCTGGAAACTGAACTTGAGTTTTCTGCAAAAGCAGAACATACTCTTGAAGGCTCTCCCATCTCTCCAGTATTAAACTATGTTGTTGTTGTTTTGTTTAAATACACAGGATATCAAAAAACTAAAAACTGCTTATATTTTCTAGCTTCCCAGGCAGCCTCATTTATATGTGGATAGTCCTTTTGCTCCATGGCCTAGATTGATCTTGGTGGTAACCAGACATAAAGTAATACATAGGAAATGAAATGCATGGCTCCAAAAGCCCTAACTTGGGCAGCTGAGTATCAAATGTGATAGGTTCAGATGAAGAATTATATTCATTTTCTTTTAAAATCCCTCATGTGGTTCAATCACTTATCCTATTAGATGCACTGTGGAGGCTTCAGTTGCTAAAAAGGTGACAGAGTTCCAAAGTGAATTAGGAAAAAAAAAACATATGGGAATGGTATGGAGCAAATTCCAGTAGGCAGTTTCACTGTTTGTCCTGCCACTCAACTTCATGAACTGGAAACTGTCAGTTATTTAGGGCCAAAATAGACGTTGTCAAACTATCAAGGGGCATGCAGACTGCTCTGCCTGGAAGCTGAGGTCTGATTTGAATTACTTGTCCATTTTCATGATGGTTCACTTTGATGAATTCATTCCGTGCCACAGAAGCACTATGTATTGTATCTGAGGGTTTTTGCAGTGACTTACAAGGCTCAAATCTATGGACCATTTTGTTTACATAATTTCTCCATTCTATGCTAGAAAAAAATTCCCATACAAAGGGCAGCTTGTTACACTGCTTTCTTCAGGGATTCCTGGATATAAAACCTTTTCCACTGAGCTATATCAAGAGGCTCTGCTAAATTCTTAATATTTAATGCTGTCTACCTCACCAATGCTTAACCAAAATCAAACGAATCAAAGCTTCTTTCTTTTCCACTCTATACGTCTTGCCCAGCCTTCTAGAAGGACAAAAGCCAAATGCCTCACAATAGTCTTGTAAGAAACGTGGAGAAATGGAGCATTTGGAGTTGCTCAGTTGAAAGCAATCAAACCAAACTCACAAACTTCAGGTAGTACAGTTCCTGAAGGAATGCTGGAGAGATAGGTTTGGGAAACCACCAGGAATCTCAGGAGAGTGGAGAACTGGACTATGAACCAGACATTGCCATAGAATCGAAAGGGTGGAGGCACCATGGCTACCTTCTCCACGAATGGAAAGCCACCACAACAGAAGCATGACCTCTGCTGGGTCTTTACTATTATGAGGGAAATGATACTTCATCCTCAACATCAATAGTTGTCCTCTTACCTCTTAGCCCCTTCATTCTCCCCCTCTTCCATCTCCTAGTCTTCTTCTCTCTACCTCTCTTTCTCTGTACTTATACACATAAAATATATTGAACACAAATTTAAAACTCTGAGAACTCGGGGTTGAGTTGTTGCTTTGGCTTCCATGGAAACTAGTAAATGCATATTCTGGTCCTTTAAGACTCTTAGCAGAAGGAAGTGTCTTTTATAGGAATTTTTACAGGAGTTTATTCTGCAAGCACTGAGAAGTGATTCTGTGACCAAATAGAAGATCAAGCAGACAAAGCAGTAAATGTGCACCATGAGTAATGAGTTCCAGACAGAAGGTATTCTTCTGGGACACTGGTTGCCTCACATTGAAGTCTTGTATGATTTAACATGACTCCAGACATGCTTGCATCTGTGTATCTTAATTTTGTCCCCTTAGTTTGTTTTTGCAAGAGATGTTGATAAACCAACATAAAATCTGAGATTAACAGGGATGAAGGATATTCTGTATAATAGAATAATGAGTTAGGTTTTAAAATATTTGGTGTACCATTTCAATGGAGAACATATAACAATATGGAATGTAAAGGTGATTGGAATGATGTTTCACTGTTCCATATGTACACTGCATAAAGAATTTTTCTATGTCAGTATAACTTCATATCAGAACCACCTTATGAGGTAGATCACTAAATGGGGAAAAATAAAACAATAGAAAAAGAAAATAGAAATGAAGAAAGAGGGAGAGATTTGTACAACTGGTAGATCTCAGGGCCAGGATTTAAAGTCAGGCAGCCTGGTTTTAGAGTCTATACTATGCAGGAGGTGCCTTACCATGTCTTACATGCACAGGGACAGGTGGGGAAATGTGACTTAACAGCAGCACATAAGGAAAAACAAACAAACAAACCATGGAACGTAAGTCCTCTGGGTGATGTGGCTGGCAATAAAAGCTAATGTAATGTAGTCTCCAGCTGCAATAAAAGAAGTGTGTAGAAGGGAGTTGATAATCTGCAGTCTAGCTGCTTAGATCTCAGTCTACAATCATTTTCTGTGAAGATGTTTGGAGCGAAAAATGAGCTGTGTAATCTGGACATGTGAGGAATGGAAGAAGCCATCATAGAACATAAATAGCAAACAGTCATAATGTGGCATAAGAATTACTATTCTTTGACATGACACCAAAATCAAAAAGCATAAACTTCAATGAGTCTAGTGTGGCTCAATCTAAGGAAGCATTTCTAGCAGTGGTATATGTCAATATGCCAATGGTATTCTTAAAGGGTCAATGAGTTGTACATCAGGAGGGGAACCACAACATCTCTAGACTGTGATGGCAAAAACAGGACCGCCTAGCACAGTATTTTAGTTAAGATAATCTCTAGGTCTCTAACACCTAGGAGCTGGATTCCAAATACCTTCTAAATGCCATCTTTGCTCACTGAGCTGGAAGTGCCCTGTCATTCTTTCAGCCCAATATGCTTATGTCTCCTTTTACATCACTGACTGCTATAACCTCAAGTTTTATAGAGGAGACTGATTATTTTTTGCACTATAGATAATTTCAACTCATTGAGAAAACACTCTTGAGATCTTTCCACAACTGTATGTTTAACTCACAGACTTTAATGACAAAGTAATTCATCCCAAGTAAACTCCTTACCGAGGCAAATTAAGGCTACTACAATAGTTTGGATCTTGACTCCCCACAAAACACATGTGTGAAAGACTTCTCTTGATATGGTGCTAGTGAGAGACAAAGGAAAATTCAATGGGTGGGACCTAATGGGAGATCTTCAAATATGGGGTGTGCCTTTAAAGGGAACTGTCTTTTCTTCCTCCTTCTTTTTGCTTAATAACGAAGTAAGAGATTTGCCCCCATGATTAATTCCCACCATCATGGCCTGCTTGTCATAGGCCAAGCCAAAAGAACAAGTCCATCACAAACTGATTTAAACTGTGAGCCCAAATAAGTTTTTTTCCTTATAAACAAATCACCATAGTACAGTGTGTTAGTCATAGGAAGCTGAGTGTCACAAGTAACAGTCTCAGTTTATCCTCAATAGAACTAAGGAAAAGAAAACCATGGGAAAATCACTACACAACCGGAAAGAGCTAAAAGCTGAGACCAAAATGCCAGAACCAATTACAAAGAACTATCAAATAGCATGTCAAATTGACTATAGACTCCCATGTAAGAGTCATGTAAAGTCTCACAGTTTAATTGGCTAAGGATGTGACAAGCTGTTTCTTTACACAGCCTTGAATTAAACAATGTTTTAAAAACACGAGATCAAAAGTACATTTATTAAAATTATTTTGAAATTAAACACACACACAGTGTGTGTATGTGGTCTTATCTAAATGCACTTGACTTTTGCTTGTAGATAGTGCAAAGAGATTGTGTTAAGAGCAAAGACAGCCCACTTCACTGTCAGTAGAGAATGCTACTATCTGATCCAGAATTCCTCATGGATGTTTCAGAAGCTGATCTCTACAGGAAGGAAGGCTGGAATAGTGGATGATTTGAGTAATGACTTCATACATATGATTTCAGGGAGTTCTATGTGATAAAACCAAGTCCTCAATCCTCATTACAAGAAGGAATCCACATACTCAGCCTCTGTGGTCACAGTGCAGCAGAAAACACCATTGAGCATGCCCATTTGTCAAATTTCAGGAGACAGTTGACAAATGAGCATGGTGGGATATCTGAAAGCCATATCTCATCAATTTGGTTAGACTGAATAATATAAATATCCCAACATGGTAGCCAAACTTTGGTGCCTTTGGAATCCCAACATTATTTGTTCCAGGAAAACCAGGAATTAATGTTTTCACTCCTTGTGATGCTGACCATACTCTTCCAGTGTGCTTATGGGTAGGAAATCTGAAATTGCATAAAATCCTTTTTAGCATAATGCCACACTGGCTTAGTGCTCAATAAATTCTAGAGTGCAACAGTAATGGAAACCCAGTTTCTAATATCTGTAGGACTATCTGGAAAGATGAAAAATATGCTGGGACATATGTTTACACCCTGGAAGGAAGTTGCTCAAGGACACATTTCAGCCACCCCTTCATTAGACAGAGCACTGTAATGAACAAAGCTAAGGAATCCCAGTTTCCCGAGAGGTGGTTAAAGGCTGCCATCCATTGAGGCGTTTAAGATGCTCATAGGATCACTGACAAGAAGAAACCCTGCTGAGAAGGGGTTAAATCAGACACCCTCGGAAGTTCCTTTTATGGATAAGATTTGGGACTGTGCAGAGTGCTAAAGACACCATATGATGAACTCATATTTTCTGTTATACACTTTGCCCCTGATTGCTAGGGAGTCCCAGGCATTTCACACACAACTCACATAGTAGGAAATTGCTGAGCATTGGGACTCAGAGTAGGTCTGCAAACTCAGCCTGAAGTGTCTTTAGTTTCCCTAAGAGCTATCTCCCTCCCTCTTTGGTAAACAGTTGTTTATTCCTGCTCCCATAGAAGCTGTGTAGAATGACAGAAAGATGACATCAGCATATCACACATAGTAGAAACTCAATGAGTTGACTTTATCTGTTACCTCTATCACCAGCATATATTCAGAAGAATATATGCTGGAAATGTCGGAGAGAATACTGGCCTAGGGCAAGAACAGGTGCCTCTAGTAGGATGTGGATGGAAAACAGCAGGGCAGCATGGAGGGCCCAGGACCTTGCAAAGCCCAGGCTGGCTGAGATATAGGGTGTAAAAATGGCTGGGAAACCAGTAAGGTTGCAAAGACAGTGAGGCCCCTGGGATTTTTTAAAGAAGAAATCAAGTCCCTGTTTTTTGTCTGGGCCCATAAAAGACAGAAATCATAAAAGATAGATATTCTTTGCGGGGCAGAAACTCTGCCAGTTGCCTTCTTCAGGAGTTAAAATTGTCACTGGTAAAAGCCCTTGAAAGCCTAAACTACATTTACCTGAAAAACAAACAGGAACAGTCTTGAAATTGAGACGATTTATCAAGAGACTAATTATCTTTTAAGCTAGTCTGGAATAGTAATGAGCCGTTTTTACACGAAAGCAGACCCCTGATGGATATCACCACATCACATGCTCCAACAGCTTTCCCAGGAAGACGTTACTTCAGGGTAACTTCCCACAGCAACCCATATGTGAAGTGAACAGTGGGAACAAAACCTACAAGGGTACAAAGGAGGCAGGCCCTTTTCAAAAGCGGTGACTATCTCTAAAATCTCCACGGCCCCCTGAATATTCTAAACGGAAGAAGGATGGATCACTTAAACACATGAAATCATTCAAAACAGGCAGGCACTAACGAACACTCCATCACTTACTGAGAGATGCCTCAATCTAGAGTAAAGATTTACATCTAATCATCGAAATGTGGAGCTGCTGACTGTCGTCCTTAGTCTATAAAACTGAGTCCCAGTTCTGAGTGTTAGGAAAGGGCTGTGTGTGCACATGCATGCCCTTGCGTAACCACAAGCACAGGACACATGTGTGGATGCCAGTGGGACCCACAGACAATTTTAGATACCTCAGGTGTCATCTACCTACTTTTGTGAGACAGGATCTTTCACTGAACCTGGAGTTCACTAATAAGCTAGGCTGGCTGACCAGTAAACCCCAGGGATTTGCCTGTTCCTTCCTTCCTGGTGCTGAGATTACAAGACCATGCCACCGGCTTTTAAAATGTGTTCTAGGGGTTGAACTCATGTCCTTGTCTTTACTCAGCAAGTGCTTTAAATGACTGAAGTGTCTCCTCACCCCGAGGTCTATTTTTTGCAGTCAGTAGCTTCAGTGTTTGTTGGGGCTCAGTAGGCATTGGGCTCAAGTTGGTTTTCCCTTTATAACAATCCCAGGACACAGATACTACCATGAGATCTGCTTTTCTAAAAGAGGCATCTGAGTCTTTGCCTAGTTTGTTGGTTAATCTTCAGCAGATATCCATCTACAAATGCAGAATACTTAAAGTTCTGAACAGACGTGACTAGGAGTAGGATCAGCTAAGCAGTGTACTCTCCATGAAGGACATGCACAGTAATTAAAAAAAAATCACTGAGTAACAAAAATAATTATATTTAATGCAATATTTTAAAGTCAAAATTAATTAGAAAGGGTTTGGAGAGACGGTGCGGTGGTTAACAGCAGTGCCGCTCTTACAGAAAACCTAGGTTCAGTTTCCAGCACCTACATGGGCGCCCACAGCTCTCTGTAACTCCAGTTCCAGATGATCCCTTGCCTTCTTCCGTCTTCCATGTGTGCCAGGCACACACACGGTCTACATGCATACGTGCAGAGAAAGCATTAATAGACATGAAATAAATGAATCAACATTTAAAAAATATTATTGGAAATAAATCCATGATGAATAAAAAAAAAACAACATTTTCAGTAAGGGTAGGTTTAACCCTATAAATTCATGCCTAAGCTCAGCTTCCTCATCCTCATCCTAGGCATGCTACTGAGCAAGGCTACCACCATGTTTAAAAAACTGGACCAAGCTTCAGTGGTGATAAAAACCAGCCTAAGTGTTTCACAATATGCCCATGGGTAAAATGTTCCCAGAGACCACAGTGAGTTCCCAAGGTTTGATCATCAGTTCTAGTTGCACTAAGGTTATTCATATATAGAAGGATAATCTAGCATTGATAGTCAGGCCTCTATTCAAATTCTCATTTCACTGGTAGACCCTAAGGAGGGCTGGAAACAGATCTCTATGTGTCTGAAAAAAAGGCTATGGAGGAGCGTCCCTACCACTCAGCTTTCTCTGACACATAGGTCACCATTATATTAAGGGTCACAATGGGCCCGAAGTCATTCCTTACAAAAGAACTGTACAGTGAGAGGTCCAAATCCATTCCTTATAAAAGAACTGTACAGTGAAAGGTGAGTTTAATATGTAAAAGTCACTCCAGCAGAATGGACCAGATCAGAAAGTAAAGGATTTCATCTATTCTGCAATATCATGGAGAATCTGATAAGAACGTAGTGTTCATTCACAAACAGTCTTCAAGAAGTACACAATTACAGAAGACACAGAGTAATTCTCTGTTTGCTGCTCACGATTTCCAGTCGAGTCATTTGCAGAAACTACAGGCTCAGCACCCAAAAGGTTCTACCTGGGGACCTTGGAAGATAGACAAAAATAAGAGAGAGCACTATAGAGATTTGTGATTGGCATGCCATGAGAAATAGCCCATCTGTCTCTCTCATACTCTTTCTCTCTGTTTTCCTCCCCTTCTCCTTCTCTTTTGCCTCAGATTTCTTTCCAATCTAACATCCAAGGATGCCAGATTCTCTGCCTGAGCTGAAACCTTGAACTGACAGGCTATGAGAACAACAGTTTCTCTCCGAAAGTATTCCAGATCTCTACAGATGTCCTCCAGCCAAATCAAATGATAATGATATTTTTGCTACAGTTCTAAGGTGCATTATTCACAAGCCCTTGGAATGTAAAATTGCCTTTTTAAAAAAGTTAAATCAACTATCTGGTAGTGAGTGAAAACAGTCTACAAAACGCTTTATCTTACTTTTCACTGAGTGACTTAATAGTCCCTCCCATAATCCATTGACATCGATTCCTTCTTTATCAGATGTCCACAAATTCCAACACAGTTCAGAGATGCAAAGAACACTACTTTGCTGAACCAACAGGGAGGTAGCTCTATTCAGTTCTTCCTTTTTTTTTTTTGAAATACAGAAATATCCACTTAACACAGTACTTATTATTAACAGAGCTTTCCTCTTAATTATAACATAGCATTAGTTCTTTCAGTTCTTCTGAACTTTCATAATGACACCATCAAACAGTAACAGATATAAATTTCTATAACCTGAATTATGCAATTTAATCATAAACCATAATTTTCGTATCACTGAAGAAAGAAAAAACCTCAATGATTAAACTGCAGTGATCGAAGACTAAACTCAAATTAAATTTTACTCTGTGCTAAAGTTAGGTTTTAAACAGTAGCATCAGGAATGATTTAAGAGTAATAGTAAAACATTTACTGCTATATTAAAACTCCGCACTCAAGTGTTTACCAAAAATTAAACTGCAGTTCTTTTTAATATTTTTGCAAATTGCAATTGCCTTGCAGATGGCTTTAAAACCTCTTGAAAGAAGAAGTAATGCAGAAGTCTCAGGAATATTCCCTTCCTCCAGCTCCAATTCTTTCCATCTCTTTTCCTGGAATCAAAACGCTCTTCTTGATATTTCGTTTGCCAAACAAACAAAAACACTATCATCCATCCATCCATCCATCCATCCATCCATCCATCCATCCATCCATCCATCCATCCATCCATCCATCCATATGGCATATAGCCGCCTCAACGGGAGCTAACCTTATTTAAATCTCTGCCCACTCCCTACTCTGGCTTTGACTTAAGACAATCTCAAGTTAGAAAATTTCCCAACTTTCTAGCAAAGTCCAGAGTGGGAAGAACAGAAAGGTCCTCGCTCTTGGAAGATGCTCATGCACGCAGTCTACTGGAGCAGGAGCTTGAGCGGCAGAGACAAATCTGTCCTCTGCGGAGGTGCAGACAAGGCTAGAAACAAAACTGCTTTTCATGGCGCCCTCAAAAGCAGAGGGGTCCAGAGTAAAAAGTTGGAGAAGGTCACCATTGCCCTCTAGTGGCCAAAAGTGCAATCTTCTGCAAAAGAGTCCATTTCCAGAAATGCACATGGCTTTCAATGTCAGGGTAAAATAAAAGCAGAAAGATGCTTATTTATCCTCCTCCACTGTTTTCTTTAGACCTTCCTGCTCAGAAACAAAACTGTAGATGACCATAACAGTAATCCTGATTCACCACATGGGGAAATCACCAAGTTTCCAACTTTCTCCTACTTTTCTTTTATTTTTTTCCTCCAACAAACCTGTGGATTTTGTTCCTTTTTGTCCCATTAAAAATTAAGATTCAATTTTATATAGGTTAGATTTCTTTACACATTTCTTGAGCACCAACTTTGAAGTGGAAATGTTAATCGTTTCAAATTCTAAATAAAGGACAAGAGCTCTTGACAGATTCGCCAACTGCTGATGACGTGATGACCAGTTTGGTAAAGGAGAAATTTATTGCAAATATATTTTGATGCATTAAAATCACAAAATAGTGAACATATAAAGTGAATGTATATTTCTAAGGAAGTGCTTAGAAATTCATAACAATCCTGTGGACTTGATTGTGCAAGAAAAATGTTCACTATCTTATCTCAATTCCAAGAGGTGTGTTACGTTATTATTAGTATATATATATATATATATATATATATATGTGTGTGTGTGTGTGTGTGTGTGTGTGTTTGTGTGTGTCTGTACATATGCCTATAGTCAAAGCAAAAAATAAATGTCAATGTTGAAAATAAGCTCAAATAAACATAGCATATGTTTTGAACTTCCAACATAAAAGCATTGGAGATGAAAACTAAAATTCATAGATTTTTAGGTTGTTTAGCTGGTTCTGAAAAACACAAATTTACATATAATAAATCAAAGTTTAAGTGAACTGTCTGCTCCCTAAGTTAATGGCACCTATAGGAAAGGTTTCAAGACACAAAAAGCTTTTGGGAGTATAGTTTTTGCCATTGTAAATCAAGCCATAAAGTCAATTTCATGGTGATTCCTATATGAGGATCTCCAAACCTGAATCCTGACAAAGCGGTCTTGTAATTCTATTCAAAGTGAAAGAAAAAACATGAATTATGAAGACATGTGCACTAAAGGGCCATGAAATTGATATTTCTCCAAATGATGACATAGCTCTCCAACTCTGCACCTCCTCTCACATATAAGCATTCTGAAGCCACCACAGTGAATGGGGAGAAATGAGTTCTGTGCCATAAAAAGGAAAAAAAAATAGAGCTGTAACTTTTTTCCCAAATTAACAAAAGATTGCATCTTAATTGAAAATAGAATTTAAGTTTCTAGTAATTTGCTGTGCACTGATAAGTGTTCTGAACATAATGGAAGTTCTGGAGTGTTATCAAGATAGCCCAATGCTTCCACAGGAACTATTTTTAAATGCTTTCTTCCCTCCTTCTACTCTTCCTCCTCCTTCTCCTTCTTCTTCTTTGCAATAAACCCACTTTGAACATATCTCCAAGTCCAACCTCACCAGATTATAATTTGTTCATTCTCCTACCCGGAGATGTGTAGATGATTTTCTGTTTCTTACACACACACACACACACACACACTATAACATCCTGACCAGTATATACAGTTTTTTAACTAATAATTAAAATAATTTCAGTAACTATTCGTTATTAATAAAGGTAAAGTAGAGACACCAAGTACTTAAGATGCAATGTCTGATCTCAGAAAGCAAGATGCAAAGCCCATTTTCACACAGCAAAGTTTCCTGGCCTTTGGATGCCTCTGCCTGGTCTCTACTGAGCAGAGCTCACATTCCTTTGCACTCGGCAGGATAGATGTTTCACACAGCAGGTTCGAATTCCAGAACCTAACTAGCCAACCCTAAAAGTTAAGAGTCCGAGATTGTTTAAGAAACTTGACGTGCCTGTGGCTTCAGGGTCCCTCTGGCACTAGCCACAGCAATGCTCCTTTGTTTTGCAACTTTTATCCCTTTGTTCTACTAGAAGACCAACTTGCCAGGATTGAGCATCCCTTTCTAAATTCGGGAGTGGTGGGGGGACTTCTGTCTCTTGTACATAGGAAAAAAACAATTCCAACATTATTGAAATGAAGGTCAGTCCCTTCTCTATTTCCTCTGCTGGCCTTAAAGGCGCTCACACTCGTCTCAGCCTTGCTAATATGCTGATGCGGTGAGAAGGGATATCCTCGGTCCTGAGAACATGTCTGCATGCTGGTCCCCTGGAAAACCCAGACACCCCACAAAACCCTTGATGTGAGCTGCCAGCCCTAGTGATAAGGAAATCGATCTCTCAGCTCACCAGATTAATTATCATTGCTCGTTGTGATTAAGCAGAAAACTTACTGCTTCCTCGTATACAGATAAGAACGATCAGAAGAAAATAGGAAAAGATTTGGGAGCCATCATAAAAGATTTCTTGAAGAAGAAAAGGAAGGGGAGACTTTAGACAAATCTACCCTCCTGCAGTACCAGGCTTTTATTAACAAACCCACTCCCAGCCCTCAGGGACGATCCTTCGTCGTACAGAAATGGAACTGTTAAATAATTAGAAGATGCGATTTCTCCATAGCAGTGCGATAGCCCGTGAAATTCCTACTGCATTATTAGCAAAAGCAACAGGGCTTTTTCGACCATCTAGGGAACCTTTCACTTGCGGAAGGTAGGAGTGCGGAGCCCTGGAGAAATTCTGGCCTTGGCAAGAAAGAGAGAGCTGGAAGCTGGACCCGCGGTCTCCTGGGTCTCACTTTCTCCAGGGACTCTTAGCATCGCGGAGCGAAAAGACCCTGCCAAGGCAAGGCTGGTTTGGGGCGAGGGGGAAGGATGCTCCAGCCGCCACTCCTTTTCCGCTACTCCTGGCTGTTCCTACACAGCGGCTCGCAGGCCAAGCTAAGGGAGGGAGGCCTGGCGTGCAGAGGAAGAAGAGCAGGCTTGGAGCGCTCCGGAACAAGCGCAGGCTTTCGGGGAAGGTTTGATTCTCAAAGTTAACAGTGACCCTGGAAAGCTTCCTCTAGCGCAAGTCTGAGGCCAGCTGGAGTCTGAGCGGGTCTGAGCGGCTTGCAAACCATCCCCTGCACGTCTAGGAGCTTCGAAGGGTGAAAAGAGCCCCAGAAGAGACGCTGGCTGGAAACCTAGTGCGCACCGCAGCCACCGTCCTCGGAGCCGCAATCGACAGACCCCGACCCAAGCTATCAAAGTGCGGCCAGTAGCCTCTCCCCTCCCGGACGCCTGCTTTCTTCTGGGCTTTCCCCTCAGGCTCTACACGGGGACGGAGTCCTGGGGAGCTCTCAGGGGAGGTCCTGGAAGACCCCCTAGGAGCCCAGCAGAGAGCAATCTTGCCTGGGACCAAGCGCAGCCCCGGCAGGCGAGCACCGCACAGGGGTCGACTTTCCCTAGAGACGTGCCGGGGGCGGTCTGGTCTGCGTGTCCAGAGCTCAGCTCTGCAGTTCCTTGCCCCAACCCAAAGCAAACCCCCTGTGCTGAAGCCTTGGTGCAACATTTCCCCCCCCCCCCGGAGGGGGGTTAGCACATCAAAGAGCGAGGGAGCGCACATCTGGCGCCTCAACCCCCTGCTTTGCCTGCGCCCACAGCTGGCTGCTTTCTCTTTTTCTCTGATTTTTAAAACAAATATTCTTTAGCTTCCCCCCCCCAAAAAAAAAAACACATACACAAAAGCCCTCCAGCTTTACATGATGTCCAGCAACCCCTCCGGCCCGCCCCCGTCAACAGACAATCTCTTCCAGAAGCAATTCCTGCCCCTTTTCTGCCTACTCCAAGAAGCCCCATCTAGACTGGCAGAGCGCCTCACCTGGGGCCCTTGCGGGTGGACGCGACCTCCAAGCCGGCGGTCCCTGGCACTGGGCGAGCGCAGCGGTGTCAGCCCGGGCCCCAGTCCGAGTCCCATTCACAAGTCGGCGGCGGCTGCGAGCTGCCCCCGCGGCATCTGCTCCTCGGCCCGCGACGCTCCCCTCAGCTGGCGGCGGCCGCGGAATGAGCCGCGGAGCGCGCTAGTGGCAGGAATGAGAAACCGGGGGGGGAGGTGGCGGGCAGGCGGGAGGGTAGGGGGGGAGGAGGAGGGAGGCCGCCGCTGGGAGGGAAGGGGGGCGGAGAGGAACCGAAGCTGCCAGACGCGGAGAATTGGGCCTGGAGGAGGCGAAGGATGCCTACCCTGTCCGCTCCCCTCCCCCGCCCCGGGGGCCCCTCGAGGTGCCAAAGCCAGGAATAGGTGGTTGTCTCTCCTGCCCCGGGTCGCAGAGCTCTGTCTCCTGTGGGGGCTCAGACAGAGTCTGGAGCGACAGAAGTTGGGCTCCAGGGATGCACAGCCAATCAGGAAGGGCGACGGAGGAAAGCAGGAGAGGGCTTGGGAGCCCCCATTTTTCTCTTTTCCTGAAATCCGCTCCAGCTGGACAAGCTAGGGCCTCGACCGGCCGGCCGACAGAAGGGCGGATTGGATGGAAGGCATCGCCCAAGTACCGGAGGCAATTAGGAATTAGGGAGCGCATTCTATTCTTTATCAGTGGGCACTTTATCCTCTGAAAATCCCTCCCCTTTGACCGCTCCTGCCCAGCACCCTCCCCAGCGCGCCTTCAGCACCCCAACACCTATTGCGAAATCTGCTTAAGCAGAAAGCGGTGAAGACACTAGAAATGGGCCTTCGGACTTGGGAAGAACTCACTCTTTTCCCCCTAAATTTCTTCTACCCTACATGCAAAGCCTTCCTTAGGGTCAGTCCCGCCTGGGTGTTTCCTGGTTCCTGCTCCAGGCAAGTAAAATCAACACCCCCATCTGGTAGTTTCACTTGTTGCCTCCCTGAATGGACATCACAGAGCCCCCCCAAACCCCAAACCCCAAACCCCCAGAGAGAATGTCTTTTGG
>CM053744.1:39203343-39217469 GCA_028658305.1 Pachyuromys duprasi
TTTTGGGGGGGGGCAGTGCACACCAGGGACTGGGCTGAAACCTGGTAGCAGTGTGGGACTCGCATTGTGAGTGCAGGGTGTGTGGGGGGGGGGGAGGACTAAGGATCCTTGCCTCAAAGGAGATCTTGTGCTAGGACAAATTACCAGTCTGGAAGGTGGAGGAAAGAGTTTCAAGTGGGTGAAGAATGAAAGGGAATTTTGAGGAGGGTCGCGGTGACTTGGGATCGGATCGGGGATTCCAGCAAAAGAGCAATAAAAAAGAAAAGGGAAAAACTGGGTGATGCAGCAAAAGCAAGAAAGACTGAGAAGGGAGTTTAATGGGAACAAGTTAAACAGAGGGCTGAAGGACCCAAAGCGCTTGGGAGGGGCCCTTGAGAACAGATGGTGGCTGAACCCCAGCACCAAAGCAGTTAGCCACCCGCCCTGGGGACCCAGAACTCTCACAAATTCCTTGGCTCCCCTTGGACTCCAGGAAATGTGATCAGAAACTAAGGCGCAGACACAGACTGCAAGAATATCTGTCCTGTGTTTGCGTTTTACGCAGCATCTCCGCGTCCCTGTGACACTGGGTGCCGCCCCCCACCCCATGCCACCTCCCAGTCACCATCCTGCTGGAAAAAGAAGCTCCTGTCACTCCGTGTGGACGTGGCCTTTAAACTGCCCACTCTTCTTCTGGGAAAAGGGGGCGCTAAGCTTTCAGCTACCCACTTTGCTTATCCCTCCGTGCTCCCAAAGTGCCAGGCCTCCCACCGCCACAACAATCGCCGCCGCGCAGCAGCTGCTGAGCGCTGGGCTGTCAAGTACTTTTCTGGAGAGTGTGAGCTCTCTGCCTGCCTTTCTTGGAGCAGGGACCTAAGCCCCATCCATTATGCTAGGTTTTGCTTTCTTCTTGATCTCTTTGGCTCTGTCCTTTCATCTGAGGTCAGTGTCAAGCCCTAAAACTTTGGGCACAGTTCAAATCACCACCGGAAATCTCCACTGTAAAGAAACACACACATACACACACACACACACACACACACACACACACACACTACCTAACCATTCCCACCTACAGGTGAAGTTACTGGGAAAGAGGAGGGAAAAGTGTCCTACTGGCCCTAGAATTTACTCCAGTGCGGCTGTGACTTGGCTACAAACCTTTGTCTGGATTTTCCAATCCTTCCCGCGTGGCATGAAGGGAAAAGAAAACCTACAGCCACTGTCAATCTAAAGACTTGCTAGAGAGAGGCTTGGACCTGTGACAAGCAGAGCGCCCAGGAGGAATCAGTTAGACATCTATCCCAGCCTGAGCCTGCTTACCTGTGATGTGACTTTAGCTGGGAATTGCCCCCTGCTTTCTGTTTCAGCAGTTGTTCTTCAGAGGACCCGCTTCATGAGGGATAACATCATCGAATTTTAAAATTAAAGTTAAATTTTGCTTCCTAGGTTTCAACTGGCGTGGTACACTTGAGTCAGAGCTGTGTAGTGAATAGCAGACATGAACAGCCTTTGCACAATTCTATGCCAAGAATTCTACTCAAAATCAGAGAAAACATGCTATAGGATGACTGGCCTGCCAATGTTCATAGATGCATTAGCTACAATGTCATACATGTGGGAAACAAAGCAAATGGGTTTGGAGAAATGGATTGTATAAATAAAAGGTGATGTCTCCATTCTATGGAATATTACTCAGTAAGGGAAAGGAAAAGATACTGGTGCTTGTTACATCAAGCCAAATGCAATACCACAAATTGCATAATTCAAATAATATTTAATGTCTAGAAAAGGCAAGGTTACAGATGCAGACAACAGATCAGTGGTTGCCTGAGACTGAGGTTACAAACAGGATTTGGCTCTCATAGAGTGGGGCTGAAAGCAGTTTCTGTTCAGAAATGCGGAGAGCAAAACACCAGAGATGTCTGCACAAATTTGCTAAAACCCCTCTGATGATAATTACCAGGAAAAACATATTTCTTTTAGAGCATTCTGTGACCTGCAACTAAACCTCATGAGGGGAACTTCTTGCGCGGCATTTGAAAAGAGAAAAAACTATTTTTTTTTCTTATGGAAACATAGCCATAGGTCTATTTGGTAAGTTCTGTTTCAGCAGCTGCATTGGAAAGTCTTACACAGGTTAAAGTGTTCTACTAGCCCTAGTATTTATCACTCTCCCACCTTCCCACACACTCTAACTCTCATGCCTGATTATTTTTTTAGGAACTCAAGTCAGGCATTCTAACCCCTTGACTTGCTAGGCACACCTACATAGCTCAGAGCCTGCATTTCAGAGGGGATTTTTTTATGACTATGTTAGGATCTGTCTTTGAAATCCATATTAAGCACTTGGGTAGAGTAATGTGTGATTTCCGTTCAGACTGTAAAAGGAAAAGAAAAAAAAAAAAGAGGCAACTCACCAAGTTCCATCAGCACTACCAAGTTCTGGTGCTCATCTTTGTTTTCAATGGAAGAAGCTAGAGTTCAAGGTTGCTTGTGCCTTCCAATCCAAACCAAGAGTAAGTCAAATGAGCCCCTTCTAGTCTCTGTCTCTATCTGTGGAGCAGAGCTGATAATTTCCTGTCTTTCCATCATCAAAGGGACCAGGGCCCTTTGATGTGTCTCTCCTCTGTCTCTGAAGATATCCAGGGCCTACACTGCTTTTCTTTGTTTACAGTCAGAAGTTCCAGGCTCCCCAGATCTTCTAGAAATTTCTTGCCCCAGTAGGCCCTTTGGTACTAAGACCTTGAAAGTAAGGCAAAATCCAAGCAGGGGACAGATTTCCTCAGATTTAACTTCCAGACATGCATTCCCCAGGCAGAGGTAGCACATGGAGAAAGATGGACTGAGAAAACCATTTTGAATCAACTTGAAATAAAAAAGAAGGAAGGAAGGAAGAAAGAAAAGAAAGAAAAGAAAGACAGACCACAAGAGTCATGTGTCTTTGATCTGTGTCAGAATCCCTGAGTCTGTCTCTGTTGTACCACATTCCTGGAAAGACTTGAACAAACATTGATTCATTCCATACCAAAGTAAGGATACCACCAAAGTCCATCCTGGTGAACTAGTGAGTTGAGTTTGCTTACAGGAGCAGCAATCACTCAAAAAGATCTCTATCACCAAAGGCCCAAGCTAGTATGACTCATCAAAGAACTCCAAAGCACACTGCTTGACACACAGCTAGACACAAGTGTATCTTTCAGGCAGCCTAGCTTCTCTGAGAATTGCTCCTAATTGTTTTTTATGGCTTATTATATAAACTTGGAAAAGGAGAAGCAGAGTGAATCTGATCAGTTTCAGGGGCTTCCTAAAGCTATTGAATTGTTTCTTTCCTGAGCTTAATGAATTTCCATAGAAGGTAAAATGCTTCACCCTAAGCCATTAAGAGCTTCTCCCAATAACAATGTTTTCTCAGAGGAAACCATTACACAAGAATCACTAAATAGTTACATGATTTTGAGCAGATTGTCATCTATCCTCAAATGTAGTTTCTAGATTTTTAAAATGGGACTACTGCCTGAACCTCAATTGTTGTGGAGTTTTGGCATCTAAAAATTTAGAAGCAGTAAATGAGGTGCCTTAAGGAGAGATTAAACAGATAGCCATTGGTTATTATTAATCTAATAATTTTATTATTATTATTATTAGACTTAATCACTGTACCATAGTTAATCTGATTAAAAGGAATCCATGTTGTGATTATGGATTATAATTGTGAGAATCAGCAATATGAATCCTAGCCTAGAATATTATCACTATTGAAAGCTGTGTGAACACTACAGTTTGCAATGGCATCAGAGGCAAAGGGTTCTGGGTGCATTCCTAAGTCTGACACAAATTCCTATAGTTACATTGGACAAGCTAACCCTGTTCTCTAAGCTTCAGGAACCATTAGCTATGGCTGAAAGCTTATCCAAGTTGAGCTCTTGGGTCTCTTGTGTGTGTGTGGGGGGGTGCTTCTTAGAGAGTTGAAATTTTGGAGTTAAAACTGTTTTCCTCTTTATTAAGGGCAAAGCATCTCAGAGGTGCAATTCCTCTTTCTGTCACTAGGAGCAAGCAGCTCACTACCTCACACAAACCTCAGACTGCAGGCAGCTGTTCCTAGAAAATGCCTCTTTCTGTTCTCTCCTGTCCCCTCCAGGTCTTTCTCTCTCCCCCTTCTTTCATAAGATTTCCTGCACCCTGACAAAGTTTGACTATGAGTCTCAGCTTTTGCTTTGACACCCTGCTGGGTAGAGTCTTTCAGAGGTCCTTGTGGTAGATTCCTGTCCTGTTCCCTGTCTTCTCCCACTTCCAATGTCTATATTGTTTGCCATTCTGAATAAGGATTAAGCATCTTCCTTAGGGTACTCCTTCTTTAGGACTATAGATACTAGTATGTTTATCCTATATTATATGGCTAATGTCCACATATAAATGAGTATATACCAGGTGTGTCTTTCTGTTTCAGGTATACCTCACTCAAGATGATCTTAGGAGTTCCATCTATTTGCCAGCAAATTTCATGATTTCCTTTGTTTTGAATTGCTGAGTACTATTCCATTATGTAAATGTACCATAATTTCTATAGCTATTGTCCAGTTTACTGCAGAGAGTGATGGATCAACCAAAGATGATGCAGGGAGAGGACCTAGACCCCTGCTCAGTTATAGCTCACTGGAAGCTCAGTCTCCATGGGGTCCCCTAGTAGGGAGAGCAGGGGTAGTCTCTGGAATGAACCTGGTTGCCTGCTCTTTGATCACTTTCCCCTGGTGAGGTGGTCTTACTAGGCCACGGAGAAAGAGGATCCAGACAGTCCTGATGAGACCTGATAGGCTAGGGTCAGATAGGCTAGGGAGGAGGACCTCCCCTATCAGGGGACTTAGGTGGGTGGGGGGGGTGGGAGAGAGGATGAGACTGGGAGGAGATGAGGAAGGGGCTATGGCCAGAAAACAAAGTGGATAAACTGTAATGAATAACAATAATGAAACATTTTTTAAAAAAATTTAAAAGAAAATAACTCCTTCAGAAATCTATCTGTAATATTTTAATCTCTCCCCCCTCACTTCCTAAGTGAAATGATGAGATCCTTACAATTAATACCTACAACCATTCCTAGCAGCTTAGTGTCTGATGCATAGAGAAGAAAGCAAACCAGTGAATTTTTTTGAATGAGCTAATATTCCTGAGTGGACTGAAACCAGGACATTAGCTAAATACGATCATGCTGATATTATCTCATAGTCAGCATACCCGGTGTCTTAAAATCACAATTACTTAGTCTCTTATTTGTGAGTTGGTTGAGGTTGTTTGGCCTAGAATGAGTTGGCCCACGAAAATTCACTCTTTCCTTCTGAATTTCTCCTCATCCTTCCGAGATTAGTGTGGTCATATTCCTATAGTGAAAGAAACCACACAGGATGTCATCACGTGGGAATATAGGCCTCTTGAATTCGAAGGTCTAAGATTGGGAACTCTCTCTCTTCTGACTTTCTTGGTTGGCAAAAGCATACCACAGGGGCAAGTGGTTAGTAAGAGCATGGGGGAAAATAGAATCTGATTTTTTTTCATTCCTGCAGTGGGAGAAACTTTGGTGTTGGGTAGGGAAATGTTTCCCTACAGGGAAGCGTGATGTGTTAGAACAGGTGATGCATTCTCTAAGAGGTAGAAACAGGTTCCCATAGAGCCATCTTGGGTTTTCAGCTCCCATGGGTTCTGATAGACAAAAATACAATTCTCTAAAATGTTAGAGACAAATAATCAGGCAGCCACTCAGCCTCACTTCAAATTATTGTAACTATGCCCTCACTTTTTTTTTATCAAGGTTCATGATAGAAAGGAAGAAGACAAGCTGAAATAATAATGTAATAATGACCGCTAGGTTTTATTCAGCCTGTTTTATATTCCAGAAGCTATTATATCTATAACTAACAATTCTCAAAACATTCTTTTGAGAGCCTGTACGACTGTCCCTATTTTACAGATGAGAGAACTGTGAGATAGAATTTAGTGCACTGGCCAGTTGACTACAATTGGCAAACAGGAAGGCTGGGACTTCAGTCTGCAGATGCTTGACTCACAAGGTGTCTGCCCCATTAGCCTGCCTTTCAGTGGAGAACATTGGGATGGACTTCAGTCTTGATATGATAAAGTGGAAGAAGAAAGGGAAACGAACTTTGTTCCATGTTCTTTCCTAATGTGGAGACAACTATCAGATCCTGAGGCACTGCCTCATATTTAGCTGAGCAAATTTAACTGATAAACAGGTAAAAAAAAAGTTGAGTGAGAAAAAAGAGTAGCAGAAACAGAAGAGAGGCAGTAAGATGATTCTGCCTGTCAGAAAGTTTGCCACCAAATCTGCGAACCCAAGTCCAGTCTCTCCACAGTCGTATAGATAGCTAGAGCCTTGACTTCTGCAGGCTTTCCTCTGATATCCTGGCACAGGCACACTCACGAGCACACACACACACACTCACACACACACACACACACACTCACACACACACACACACACACACTCACACAAACAATTTTAAAATTACTTAAAAAATAAACAGGAAGCAGTAAGGAAAATCAAATACACATGGAGGTATGTGTGGAAACGGTCCCATTTCCATGCAGAAATCTGTGGATTTGAGGGCATTGACCTCCGCAAGGATGCTAAATATAACAGTCTCACACAGGTCTCCTTTTTCTGTCAGGTACAAATAAGTAGCCCTTGATCACCTTGATCACTGATGACCTATTTATCTCTTTGCTACTGTTTGAGGAAAAGAAATTCAATGTTAAGATCCTTAGCTCTATGGCTTATATTTTATCTATCTAGGATTTCTTATCTCTGTTAGCTTTTCTGTGCTTTCTTTTTCAGTCTGCCCACTTAATAGGACTTCCCCAAGACTCTCATCTGCTTCTGCACCCACTAATCACTCCAAACACCACTGACCATCATTTCCTACCAATTTTGGCAAATTAATCCCTGATTATAATGCATATATCTACTAGAAATAGCACTGTGTTCTTTACTGACTTATCTGTGTTGGTTGTCTCACCCATACTAAGATACAAGCTTTAGGAGGGCAAATACATATTCTTCCTTGTTCACTCCTATGACTTGAACATCTAACACAGTGCTGGGCATATGGTAGGTACTCAGTAAATATTTGTAGAATGAATTCATGAATAGTAAATGCATGAATAATGCTATCAGAATGAATGAGTCCCCAAACCTAAAGCAGATGGATCATGTGTTTGAATCTAAACATAGTGCGAGTGTCCCTTGTTTACAAAGTGAATTTTATGATGCCAGTTATTCACATTACCAAAAAAAGAAAAAAAAACCAACAATAACAACAACTGAGTCTTCAATTTACCAAAGGTTTCATTCAGAAGCTAGTTAAAATAGGTACCTTCTTTAGTGCTTTTTAAAAGATAATCCAATTTACAAAATGATGGGATGCAGACAACTTTCCTAGAGTGTATGAATTTCTTAAAATTAAGTATACAGGTATGCCTAATGACAATTCAGCTTCTGCTTTTTTACTCCATTTTGTTTGCTGTATGGACTGGGAGAGCAATTTATTGAAACACCTTTCAGAAGGCTATTTCCATGTTCATATGTGCATATATTTACATACTTTTTTAAACTCTTGAATAGAAGTATTTAAATGTGTTTGCACTCCAGGAGAACCAATGGAAATGTATTCAAGTTTAAAACTGGTTTGCTTTGTAAATAGCCTACAATTTGGACAACAGAGTGCCATAGAGATCTGTGCTCCAATTTTCATGACCTTTCGCTTAGTACTGGGAAAAATGCAGAAATGATCTTTAATCTTCCTGAATGTTCTAGGCTTAGGGCAGTTGAGATGCTCAGCATAACAGGTGAGAATTTCCATATTTAATCTAGTTGCTGTATGTTTCCTTTTCCAAGCTCACTTGCTTCTCTCTGGCTCAAGGGCTAATAATAGTGATGTTTTTTTTGTTACACAAGGTATACCAAAAACTGGAGTAGCTTTAGACCACAGGTGGCTTGAGGGCTTTCTTCTTGGAAGCAATATTCTGGAACAGTCAGTCTATTCTGAATACTAGTCACCTAGTTCTGAGATATAAAACACATTTCAGTCCTCATTGCATAGGCTTCAGGGCTTCTCATAGAACTAAATAGCACCCAAGAACTCTAAGGCCCCGGGCATGTTCAGCAAGCACGTTGCCAGTAAGTTATGTCCCAGCCAAGAAAAATACTTTAGTACTAACGATTTAATGCATAAATATTTTCATTCAAAATCTTTCTATTATCTTACAGAACATGGTGGACACTTTATTGGTATATTTCAAACATAAAGGCTTTCAGGTTGTGTTGAAAAATACCTCCTTACCATAAAAAAAAGAAAAAAGAAAGAACAAAGAAGCATTAACAATAAGCTATTGAAAATAGGAATTCTAGAAGAGGAGTGAAAAGAGAGAAAAAGTGGGAGGAGGCATATGTCACGTGTCACGTCAGCTCTTCAATATTTTAGTGTGGACACATAGCGAAAGCAGTATTCACTGGCTGCTCCAAACTGCAGTCTCAGCTCTTTCCTATGCAGTATCATGCAGTTATCATGTACCCTTCAGTGCCATCGGTCTTTGCTTGTCTAAGAAATGTTTATCAAAAGAAGCAGTATTTGCCATGTGTATTTGTATTCTGAAACACTGTCCTCCTTTAGATTTGCTTATGTCAACTGAGGAAGGGGGAAAAGCATCCAGGATGCCTAATTTCCTTAAGTCAGATGATTTAGGGAAGTATAAGTTGGAAGATGTGCTACAAAATAATAAATCACCAGGTGAAACTGTTTGGATGTGGCAGATGTGTAAAATGAAGCAAGACTGGTTTTAAGCTAAACGTTTCTATAATTGCCAAAGGTTATGTTAATAATAAAAAAAAGAGTTAACTAGACCATGTGTAAAAAGAGGTATGATTTTAAAGGAGAAATGAAGTAAAAAATAGCAGCCAGCTTCAGCCAACACTATTCGCCTTCCTCAGGCCCAACACCCAGTAATTGCTTTCTCATGGTACACATCTTTGACTTTGCTTTGTTAACAAGGTGCATTCAGGAATATTTACATTTCACTGGGTCAATGTCTGTATTAAGTATCATGTCATAAGTAGGAAGCACCCTTGGTAGCGGGTACTTCTGCATCCTAGTCAGGTCCTCTTAGGGAGAAACATAATATTATTATACCCATTTTGCTGAAGGAGAACTACAGGTGAGAAGCTGTGTGCTTAAATTTCAAGCACTGAGGAACTTGAAGGCCACACTGACAGTGAACTGCCTTACCCCTATTTCCTCCATCTTTCTGAAAAGCAAACTGAGTGACATCCAATTTGATAGGATGGTAACGCCTTGTAAAGTGAAGACTTTTCAGCTTATGCTGTTATAATTCAAAAGCTAGATGCAAAGAAACCCACTACATTGTAGAGGGAGACATTGTATCTCCACAATGATTCACAAGTTGTAGTATTACTACCTTCACACATACTGTTTTCCCTAATAAAAGAAAGAAAAGACATTTGGGTTACATATATGCATGTGAATGATGATGATGGTGATGAAGTCAAACTTGCAATTGTTAAAGCAACTAAACAGAAGTAAACTATAGAAACACAAGGTGTTCAGCATGTGTTTATTATCTGCTTATATTAAAACAAACATATTGACTACTCATAAGGAGTTTACTGTGTGGATATCCATGTGAGAGAGAAAGAGAAAGAATGGATATGCATGTGTATGTATGTGTGCATATGTGTGTGTTCATGTATTGTATGTAAGTGTGTGTTCGTGAGTTGAGAATTTCATGAGAGTACTTCTACTAATGTCAGATTTGAGAAGCTTCATAAATGGAGGGTCTGCTATGGTGTAGAGGCTTTGAGGTCTTGACTGCACAGACTGGAAGGCATCTCCCCAAAGGATCATGTGCTGTCACAGCAAGAATGATCCATATGAGCTGTATTAACTCAGTTGATCTTCCCCCCTCAGTTGATAGCCACAGTGTTCATCAAGTATCTGAAGACATGCAATTTTGCTCTAGGCATATCTGTTCCTTGCTAAAGAACTGCTCCTCCCTTTCAGATGACGTTTGGTATTTGTCACTGATTTTATGGTTTTTAATTTCACAAGATTGCTGTTCTTGTTCTGAATTCTGAAGACAAAACAATAACAACTTATTAAAATCTCAAAAGAACAAATATAAAGTAAAGAAAGAAAGTTTTTCTTTTCCTAGTGTTCTACACCCTTAAAATTCCCAAACAGAACGTGGCACAAGCGATAGAGGCTCAATAAACACTCAACTATTGCAATTTCTGTTGAAAGAGCCTATATTTTATTTTATACAGTTCATATAACAAAAGCCATTGTCTTTTTTGTAAAGTCTAAAGTTAAATGCATTTTCTCAGGTTATAGTAAATTAAAATTAGTAGCAGCTTTATCTGTCTTTCCCCAAATAAATTTGCAATGTTTGGCATTCTTTGTTCTTTTGATTTTGTGTCACATATCATTATTCCATGCTACATCCTCAGAAGAAAAACCTAAGAAAAGCAAAGTTTAAAAACTTAAAAATTTTATTATTTTGTCCTATAGTAATTAAAATTTAAAATTAGAGTTGAGGATTGAAGATTTTGATACAATCAACCATATAGATATGTTGACATCTTGGCGAGGGGTTTATTTGCAGGCACAAATTCATCATTAGGAAATAGAATATTCATTTTTTGCTTGATTAATTACGGCATAAGCATAAATATAGAGTGTGTATTGAAGCATTCACTATTTGTAAAATGTAAACTTATGATTCATGGGTAAACTGAAGCATCAACCCAAATATTTTACAAGAATCACTTTGAATAGCTATAAATTTATTTTTGAAGTGCTTTCAGCAATGAGAATATATTCACTTAAGATAAAAAGAAGTGCATCTTAAAAGTGTTCTTAAAATATAAAGTAGTCTGAGTTCCCCAAGCTTTTGTGATCTGAATTCATGCATGTATAGCTTAAGTTAGTGTTCTTGTAATTATACATACAAAATGATAGTTAGCAAACAATAGAGGAAAACTACTACTTTTCAGAACTGTCTTTAAGTAGACACCATAATAAGTGTCTCCATGGTTACTTGATTTCCCAGTGTCTTTGTAAAGTAGGTACTATTTAACATCATCATCATCATCACCATCGTTAAGGTAAACCATTCAAACTGGGCATGGCAATGCATATCTGTAATCCCAACAATCAGTAGGATGAGGTATGAGACTGAGATCTCAAGACCAAACATCCTGGGCTACATAACAAGAGTCTGTCTTAAAAGAATAAAGTAAATACGATGCACATGTCTCTTCTGTATCACATCATAAAATTTCATAGTCTTGAGAACATTTATTCACTTAGAAATAGATGCCAACTTACTACTAATTTCAAGCAGAACCCAGAAGAGTTAGACATTTTTGTTAATGGTAAACCAGTAATGCATAATAAAGCCAAGATTTAAACCTCATGTTCACAGCCATACTGTACCAGGACTAAGAAGTATTAGAAAAATCTATGAGCTACACACACATATGCACATGGAGGTACAAACACAAACACACACATTCATATACACATTCATACACACAGAGACATGAATGAAGAGACACACAAGCATATACATACACAGAAACACTCGATGGGTGTGAAGCTGATTAGAGGACCAATGGACTACAACTGACAACTAATGTATCTTTTAAAACTTCTCCTCATTAGACTATTCCATCTTTGTAAAAGTTGGGGTTCATGCCCCATTTTAACATAGTAGACTGGTGTGAGAACTCATCATCTTAACATTTTGCTTAGTTCCTTAGCCACTCTGATAGTGGCCAAGTATTTATCAAGAAATCTAACACATTAAACTTCATTTTGACTCAGAGCTCTGGTGGATGAGCCTCAGGAGACAATGTTTCTTTCCCTTGCATGAACAACCCAACGTATGCTGTCTTTGATTTTCACATTGAAATATTTTCCCAGTTTTTCTCTGTAGTGTCTTTCTTGTTCTGCATTTTGACTGGTGAAATACAAAGTTGGCATGGGAAGCACAAAGTTATCATATGGATGCTAACATTCCTGGGCTGATAGTTCATTCCTCAGAGATGGAATGATGTAAGCTAGTCACAGCCAGAATTCCTAGAATTCCTGCCTCAAACTGATGCCAACTGAAAGCCAACTTTAGTGATTTTTCTGTTATTAGAAAACAACGGTCTTTGCTGAGCTTTCATGCAGGCCTCTAAATCTAGAATTTTCTAGGAGCTGAGCCTAGATCTTTAAGTTTAAGGCCAGCCTAGGTTACCCAGTGAAGCTCCATCTTACAAAATAAAATAATATTAAACAAGCAAATCAGTCTTCCTTCCTTCAGTCTCTCCTTCTTCCCATTGTTCATTGCTTCCTTCCCCTCCCAGACCTGCTGCACTCCCTTTCTTCCATTTCTCCTTCCTTCTTTTCAAGCTTAGCCACTGGCATTCATGGAACCAGGCCGCTTGACTTCAGAACTCAACTCTATCATTTACCAGGTATGTTAGTTAGTAAATGATTTAAAATTCTCTGATCCTAATTTCCTTTTGGAGAAAAAAAAGAAATAATGTATAGGAGATAAATTTATAATTTATCTATTATTTAAAAAATAGACAGTTTCTATCTCATGAACCTGGCATAAGCATTAAAAATGATAATCTACATAAGCGCTTAGCACAGGAACTGACATACAGAAAGCAACCAATAAATGTTGTCTACTTTTTGTAATGGGATGTCGTTAAGACTGCTGAGCTGTCAATATCTAATAAAAAGAAAGTCCTGATTTGCCTCAGCCAGAGAAATGGATTTCACCATTATATTCTAGAAGAGAAGCCTTTTCCTTGTCTTCCACTTAATCAATTTCAATTCATTTCCCCACCTTCTTGTTAAGCCAGCTTTGACCCTACCTTTCAGCTCTAAATGATGATTTCATGGAAGTTAAAATGAAATTAGCAAAATGCTATTTTTCTGTCAATGCCAGACTAGCAGCTGTAGTAAGGTAGTGAACAAGGGCTCCCATTTTTCCTACATAAAACTTCATGTTAGCAAGAAACAACATGGAGATGCTAAATCATGCAATATAAACTTTCCTCCCTTAGAGTGGCAAGTGAGCTATTTTCAACTTTCTGTTGTGACACCATTTTTTAGGTTGTGTCAGCATGCCTATTATCAATTTACCTCTTCGCAAGCTGTGTGCGTCTTCTATAACAGCATTTATTGAGACCTCTTCCCCAACACTGTCTAGGCATTTCCCTGGATGCACTGCATGAAATGCTAGCCTGGCACACTTATGTGAAAAGATGATTTTGTGCTCAAATATGAAAATACTGCAGGCTCTATCTCCTTCAGACATCCACACTATATATTGCCACATCACTATACATCAATTTGTGCTGTATGTTTCCCTAGGCATTCTCAAACCATGTCTGTTTAGCTGTGTTCTGCTGATCACCTACAAAAGTAATTTGGCCAAAAGTTTTATTTACACAAAAGGGAGTATTCCAATCAATGATCTATTTGACTGAGTTTTGGGCTGTGCTGATGCAAACTTAGGCTGGAAGTTGTCTTGCTGTCTATTTAGAAAGATAATAATAACAGAAGCGCAGCTTGATCTGGTCTGATATTATAAAGCCAATAGAAACATGAATACAGAATAAGGATCCTTTTGACAAGGGAGGCATGGAGAGAGGAGAGTGAGAAACCGAACTCAAGTGTTGCATCATATAGGGAGTTATCAAAAACCTTAGTAACCAGAAAATAGGGGCTTAATGCAGAGTGGAACACATGCCTGATATTATTTGTGAGATCCTGAGTTTAATCTCTAGCAACACTCAGACAATCACACACATACACACCAAAGATCAGTAATAAAGAAAATAATAACTTTTAAGTTCATTGCTTTAAGACACTTAAAAAAAAAGAAAAGTGGCAAGTTTTATATAAAGGTAAGGATAGTATTTGTGGTTTTATTTTTTTACATCCATTTCTAATAAATCTCTATACAATTCTGCTACACACTGTATGTTTTTTTTTAATTTATTTATTTTTATCTCAATCACAGGTTGGGTACTTTGAATCCCAGGCGTAGCCCCCTCCCCC